>CM059444.1:51368206-51411900 GCA_030390025.1 Squalus acanthias | reverse complement strand
TCTCTCATGTTGGTTCACTCAACACCTGCCGCTATGTCCTTCAGGACTCGGCCAGCTCGGTCAGTAGTGGTGCTACCGAGCCACTCTTGGTGATGGACATTGATGTCCCCCACCCAGAGTACATTCTGTGCCCTTTCTACCCTCAGTGCTTCTTCCAAGTGGCGGTCAACATGGAGATGTACTGATTCATCAGCTGAGGGAGGGCGGTAGGTGGTAATCAGCAGGAGGTATCCTTGCCTGTGCTTGACCTGAAACCATGAGACTTCATGGGGTCCGGAGTCAATGTTGAGGACTCCCAGGGCCACTCCCTTCCGACTGTATACCATTGTGCCACCACCTCTGGTGGTCAGTCCTGCTGGTGGGAAAGGACATAATTGAGAGGTCGCACAACACCAGGTTATAGTCCAACAGTTTTATTTGAAATCACAAGCTTTCGGAGCTATCGATTGCTCCTTCCTCAGGTGAAGGACATACCCAGGGATGGTGATGGAGGAGTTTGGGACATTGGCTGAAAGGTATGATTCTGTAAGTATGACTATGTCAGGCTGTTGCTTGACTACTCTGTGGGACAGCTCTCCCAATTTTGGCACAAGTCGCCAGATGTTAGTGAGGAGGACTTTGCAGGGTTGACTGGGCTGGCTGTGCCATTGTCGTGTCCGAAGCCGGTGCTGAGGTCGATGCCGGGTGGTCCGTCCGGTTTTATTCTTATTGTTGTTTTTCGTCATGGTTGTATACAACTGAGTGGCTTGCTAAGCCATTTCAGAGGGCAGTTAAGAGTCAACCACATTGCTGTGGGTCTGGAGTCACATATAGGCCAGACCAGGTAAGGACAGCAGATTTCCTTCCCTAAAGGACATTAGTGAACCAGATGGGTTTTTACGACAATCCAATAGTTTCACGGTCACCATTACTGATATTAGAGTCATAGAGTTATACAGCACGGATAGAGGCCCTTCGGCCCATCGTGTCCGCGCCGGCCATCAAGCCCTGTCTAATCTAATCCCATATTTCAGCATTTGGTCCGTAGCCTTGTATGCTATGGCATTTCAAGTGCTCATCCAAATGCTTCTTGAATGTTGTGAGGGTTCCTGCCTCCACAACCCTTTCAGGCAGTGAGTTCCAGACTCCAACCACCCTCTGGGTGAAAAAGTTCTTTCTCAAATCCCTTCTAAACCTCCCGCCCTTTACCTTGAATCTATGCCCCCTTGTTATAGACCCCTCTACTAAGGGAAAAAGCTCCTTAGTATCCATCCTATCTATGCCCCTCATAATTTTGTACACCTCAATCATGTCCCCCCTCAGCCTCCTCTGCTCCAAGGAAAACAAACCCAATCTGCCCAGTCTCTCTTCATAGCTGAAGCACTCCAGCCTGGGTAACATTCTGGTGAATCTCCTCTGCACCCTCTCCAAAGCGATCACATCCTTCCTGTAGTGTGGCGACCAGAACTGCACACAGTATTCCAGATGTGGCCTAACCAGTGTTTTATACAGCTCCATCATAACCTCCTTGCTCTTATATTCTATGCCTCGGCTAATGAATGCAAGTATCCCATATGCCTTTTTTACCACCTTATCCACCTGTTCCGCCGCCTTCAGGGATCTGTGTACTTGCACACCAAGATCCCTCTGACCCTCCGTCTTGCCTAGGGTCTTACCATTCATTGTATATTCCCTTGCCTTGTTAGTCCCTCCAAAGTGCATCACCTCGCACTTTTCCGGATTAAATTCCATTTGCCACTGTTCCGCCCATCTGACCAACCCATCTATATCGTCCTGCAGACTGAGGCTACCCTCCTCGCTATTTACCACCCTACCAATTTTTGTATCATCCGCGAACTTACTGATCATACCTTTTACATTCATATCCAAGTCGTTAATGTAGACCACAAACAGCAAGGGACCCAGCACCGATCCCTGTGGTACCCCACTGGCCACAGGCTTCCAGTCACAAAAACAACCTTCGACCATCACCCTCTGCCTTCTGCCACTGAGCCAGTTTTGTATCCAATGTGCCATGGGCTCTTACCTTCTTGACCAGTCTCCTGTGCGGGACTTTATCGAAGGCCTTACTGAAATCCATGTATACCACATCCACTGCGTTACCCTCATCCACACACCTAGTCACCCCCTCAAAAAATTCAATCAAATTAGTCAGACATGATCTTCCCTTGACAAAGCCATGTTGGCTAACCCTGATTAATCCTTGCCTCTCCAAGTGGAGACTGATTTTGTCCCTCAGAATTTTTTCCAATAATTTTCCTACCACTGATGTTAGGCTCACTGGCCTGTAGTTCCCCGGTTTTTCCCTACTCCCTTTCTTGAATAATGGTACTACATTAGCAGTTCTCCAGTCCTCTGGCACATCCCCTGTGGCCAGAGAGGTTCTGAATATATGTGTTAGAGCCCCTGCAATCTCCTCCTTTGCCTCACACAGCATTAGCTTTTTGTTCCAGATTTATTTAATTAATTGAATTTAAATTCCCCAGCTGCCATGGTGGGTTCACCCCTAAACTTAATAGACTATGGCGGAGGGAGGGAAATAGGAATGTCAATACTGTTAGCCAACTAGACTGGGAAAAAGAGGGACCAATGAAGCTGTGATGCAATAAGGACTTGCTGGGGCTATCCTGTTATGGAAAGAAAAAGTTTCATACAAAAGATTATTACTGCTGTGAACTGTGGTTAATCCCCATCTGTGGGTGTGGGAAGGTACCTATGATAATTGAAGAAGGGATTGAAAGTTAAGACTAATTTATTGGTAGGTAGCTAATTAGTTGAGCTGCCTGTGGGTTCTCTGTGTGTGCATGATTATCTGAAATCCAATTAAGAGTTTAGAAAATATCAGGAGACCATCCCATTAAAAAATAATAATTGTTTGGCAGCAGCTCTGTGGAGAAGTTGTAGATTGTGTGACATAATTTCCACATTGCATCATAGAAAGTTAAAACTGCTTTCTGTGGCTTCATGGACCCAGATAACTCAGGGGCAGTTATAGTGCTCTTGTTATCTTGATGCAAAGCACTTTGGAGTGTGTATTAACACATTAATGGTAGTAAAGAAGAAGGAAAGAACTTGCAGTTGTATGGCGCCGATCACAACTTCAGGCATCCCATAGCACTTCACAGCCAATGAAGTACTTGTGCAGTGTTATAATGTAGGGAAATGATGCAACCATTTGCACACAGCAAGGTCCCACAAGCAGCAATGAAATAAATGACCAGATAGTCTGTTTTAGTGATGTTGGCTGAGGGATAAATGTTGGAGAGGACACAGGGAGCGCTCTCCTGCTCTTCTTCAAAATAGTACCACGGGATCTTTTAAATCCGTCTGAGGGGGAAAGAGGGGGCAGTTTAACGTCGAACCTCACAACCACCTCTCTCGACCCCTCCACTGCCATTGTGTTGTCTGACTGCTTGTCCGATATCCAGTCCTGGATGAGCTGCAATTTCTTCCAATAAAACATTGGGAAGACCAAAGCCTGCCACTAACTCTGTTCCCTCGCCACCGATTCCATCCTCCACGCCGGCTGATTACGCTCCTGTGATGTGCCTCGGGATGTTTTCCGACATTAAAGGCGCTATGTAAATGCAAGTTGTTGTTATCATTGTCATCATCTCACACTTCAAATCCACCCTATAACTCCTGCCCAATGTGAACCCACATTTTATCATAGAATCATAGAATGATACAGCACAGAAGGAGGCCACTCAGCCCATCGAGCCTGCGCCGGCTCCTTGGTAGAGCTCTCCAATTAGTTGCACTACCCTGCTCTTTCCCCATGGCCCTGTAAATTTTTTCTCTTCAAGTATTTATCCACTTGTCTTTTGAATGTTACTTATTGAATCTGCTTCCACCACCCTTTCAGGCAGTGCATTTTAGAAGTGCAGAAACAATCCAGTGGACTTTCTGGGCAATTCTAAACTTATTTTTTAATATTAGTCGAAGGTGAAATACTGCAGTTTGATCTCTTCCAAAATTAAAAGTTAGTTGCCTGGAAAACGGAGCTCTGCATATCCATCTTGGTTTTTTAAAATTTATTCACGGGATGTGGGCATCACTGGCAAGGCCAGCATTTATTGCCCATCCCTAATTGCCCTTGAGAAGGTGGTGGCGAGCCACCTTCTTGAAGCGCTGCAGTCCGTGTGGTGAAGGTACTCCCACAGTGCTGTTAGGGAGGGTGTTCCAGGATTTTGACCCAAAGACGATGAAGGAATGGCGATATACTTCTAAATTGAGAGGTCGCACAACACCAGGTTATAGTCCAACAGTTTTATTTGAAATCACAAGCTTTCGGAGCTATCGATTGCTCCTTCCTCAGGTGAAGTAAATTAGATACAGAATCGCCAAAGCATATATAGATAGAAAACAAAGCATGTGTACCTTACAATTGCAGACCACCAAATTAAATCATCCTGACTATCTGCCGAGGTGTGATAAAGTTAATTAAGTCAGCCAGGAAGGTACCACATCAAAGACATAGCAAGATACAACTGAGACAATGAGGTGTAGTCGCAGGGGTTCTAACGTGTCAAAAGCTGCCGTCTGTATGTAAAACAAAAAGCTTTAAAATTTTACTTTTTTACTGGGAAAATTTTTACTTTTTTACTGGGAATCACATCTAAGTCAGGATGGTGTGTGACTTGAAGGGGAACTTGGAGGTGATGGTGTTCTTGTAATATAGAGTTCTTTGTTGCTAAATTCAGGAACCAGCCCTTTAGATTGGAAAATTGCACATGTCACTTTGCTATTTAAGAATGGCGAGAGAGGGAAACCAGGGAATTATAGACCAGTTAGTCTAACATCTGTTGTCGGGAAATTACTAGAGTCTATAATTGAGGATAGGGTGACTGAACACCAAGAATGTTTTCAGCTGATTAGAGACAGCCAGCATGGATTTGTGAAAGGTAGGTCATGCCTGACAAACCTGATTGAATTTTTTGAATTAGGTGACTGAAGTAGTGGACAGGGGAATGTCTATGGATATTATTTATATGGACTTCCAGAAGGCATTTGATAAAGTCCCGCTTAAGAGACTGTTAACTAAGGTTGAAGCCCACGGAATTGAGGGAAAATTATTGAGCTGGTTAGGAAATTGGCTGAGCGGCAGGAGACAGAGAGTAGGGATAATGGTTGGATGTGCTCTAATTGGCAGGATGTGACTAGTGGTGTCCCGCAGGGATCTGTGATGGGGCCTCAACTATTCACCATATTTATTAATGACTTAGATGATGGGATAGAAAGCCACATATCCAAGTTTGCCAATGGCACAAAGATAGGCGGCATTGTAGGCAGTGTAGATGGAAGCATAAAATTACAAGAGATAGCGACAGATTAAGTGAATGGGCAAAACTGGCAAATGGATTTCAATGTAGGCAAATGTGAGGTCATCCACTTTGGACCTAAAAAGGATAGAACAGGGTACTTTCTAAATGGTGAAAGGCAAAAAACAGTGGAGGTCCAAAGAGACTTGGGGGGGTCCAGGTACATAGATCATTAAAATGTCATGAACCGGTACAGAAAATAATCAAAAAGGCTAATGGAATGCTGGCCTTTATATCTAGAGGACTAGAATACAAGGGGTAGAAGTTATGCTGCAGCTATACAAAACCCTGGTTAGACTACACCTGGAGTACTGTGAGCAGTTCTGGGCACCACACCTTAGGAAGGATATATTGGCCTTGGAGGGAGTGCAGCGCAGGTTTACCAGAATGATACCCGGACTCCAAGGGTTAAGTTTCGAGGGGAGATAACACAAATTAGGGTTGTATTCCCTAGAATTCAGACAGTTAAGGGGTGATCTGATCGAAGTTTTCAAGATATTAAAGGGAACAGATAGGGTAAGTAGAGAGAAACTATTTCCACTGGTTGGGGATTCTAGGACTAGGGGGCAGAGTCTAAAAATTAAAACCAGACCTTTCAGGAGTGAAATTAGGAAATACTTCTACACACAAAGGGTGGTAAAAGTTTGGAACTCACTTCCGCAAACTGCAATTGATTCTAGATCAATTGTTAACTTTAAATTTGAGATTGATAGCTTTTTGTTAATCAAAGGTATTAAGGTGTATGGGCCAAAGGCGGGTATATGGAGTTAGATCGCAAATCAGCCATGATCTCATTGAATGGCGGAACAGGCTCGAGGGGCTAAATGGCCTACTCCTGTTCCTATGTTCCTATGTTTTTTTAAATTCATTCCTGGGATGTGGGCATCGCTGGCAAGGCCAGCATTTATTGCCCATCCCTAATTGCCCTTGAGAAGGTGGTGGTGAACAGCCTTCTTGAACCGCTGCAGTCGTGTGGTGAAGGTACTCCCACAGTGTTGTTAGGGAGGGAGTTGCAGTATTTTGACCCAGCAACGATGAAGGAATGGCGATATATATTTCCATGTCAGGATGGTGTGTAACTTGGAGGGGAACTTGCAGGTGATGGTGTTCCCATGCACCTGCTGCCCTTGTTGTTCTAGGTGGTAGAGGTCGCGGGTTTGGGAGGTGCTGCCGAAGAAACCTTGGCGAGTTGCTGCAGTGCATCTTGTAGATGGTACACACTGCAGCCACGGTGCACCGATGGTGGAGGGAGTGAATGTTTAAGGTGGTGGATGGGGGGGCAATCATGCGGGCTGCTTTGTCATGGATGGTGTTGAGCTTCTTGAGTGTTGTTGGAGCTGCACTCATCCAGGCAAGTGGAGAGTATTCCATCACACTCCTGACTTGTGCCTTGTAGATGGTGGAAAGGCTTTGGGGAATCAGGAGGTGAGAAACTTGCTGCAGAATACCTAGCCTCTGACCTGCTCTTGTGGTCACAGTATTTATGTGGCTGGTCCAGTTAAGTTTCTGGTCAATGGTGACCCCCAGGATGTTGATGTTGGGGGATTCGGCGATGGTAATGCCGTTGAACGACAAGGGGCAGTGGTTAGACTCTCTCTTGTTGGAGATAGTCATTGTCTGGCACTTGTGTGGTGTGAATGTTACCTGCCACTTATCAGCCCAAGCCTGAATGTCGTCCAAGTCTTGCTGCATGCAGGCATGGACTGCTTCATTATCTGAGGAGCTGCGAATGGAACTGAACACGGTGCAATCATCAGCGCACATCCCCATTTCTGACCTTATGATGGAGGGAAGGTCATTGATGAAGCAGCTGAAGATGGTTGGGCCCAGGACACTGCCCTGAGGAACTCCTGCGGTGATGTCCTGAGGCTGAGATGATTGACCTCCAACAACCACAACCATCTTCCTTTGTGCTCGGTATGACTCCAGCCAGTGGAGAGTTTTCCCCCTAATTCCCATTGACTTCAATTTTACTAGGGCTCCTTGATGCCACACTCGGTCAAATGCTGCCTTGATGTCAAGGGCAGTCACTCTCACCTCACCTCTGGAATTCAGCTCTTTTGTCCATGTTTGGACCAAGGCTGTAATGAGGTCTGGAGCCGAGTGGTCCTGGCGGAACCCAAACTGAACCTCGGTGATCAGATTATTGGTGAGTAAGTGCCGCTTGATAGCACTGTCGATGATACCTTCCATCACTTTGCTGATGATTGAGAGTAGACTGATGGGGCGGTAATTGGCCGGATTGGATTTGTCCTGCATTTTGTGGACAGGACGTACCTGTGCAGTTTTCCACATTGTCGGGTAGATGCAAGTGTTGTAGCTGTACTGGAACAGCTTGGCTAGAGGCACAGCTAGTTCTGGAGCACAAGTCTTCAGCATGACAGCTGGGATGTTGTCGGGGCCCTTAGCCTTTGCTGTATCCAGTGCGCTCAGCCGTTTTTTTATATCACGTGGAGTGAATCGAATTGGCTGAAGACTGGCTTCTGTGATGGTGGGGACCTCAGGAGGAGGCCGATAAGGATCATCCACTTGGCACTTCTGGCTGAAGATGGTTGCAACGCTTCAGCCTTGTTTTAGCACTCGCATGCTGGGCTCCGCCATCATTAAGGATGGGGATGTCCATGGAGCCTCCATCTCCCGTTAGTTGACTAATTGTCCGCCATCATTCACGACTGGATGTGGCAGGACTGCAGAGCTTTGATCTGATCTGTTGATTGTGGGATCATTTAGCTCTGTCTATAGCATGCTGCTTCCGCTGTTTAGCATGTATGTAGTCCTGTGTTGCAGCTTCCCCAGGTTGGCACTTCATTTTTTGGTACGCCTGGTGCTGCTCCTGGCTTGCTCTTCTGCACTCCTCATTGAGAGGTCGCACAACACCAGGTTATAGTCCAACAGTTTTAGTTTAAATCACAAGCTTTCGGAGTTACAACTCCTTCGTCGGGTGAAGTGAGGAGATACAGAATCGTCAAAGCATATATAGATAGAGAACAATGCATGTGTAACTTACAATTGCAGACAACTAAATTCAATCATCCTGACTGTTTATCTGCCGAGGTGTGATAAAGTTAATCAGGTCAGCCAGGAAAGTACCACATCAAAGACATAGCAAGATACAACTGAGACAATGAGGTGGAGTCGCATGGGGTCTAACGTGTCAAAAGCTGCCGTCTGTATGTAAAACAATTAACTTTAAAATTTTTACTTTTTTACTGGGAATCACATCTGTGAACAAGCCAACGACGACTCGAGTCCGGATCACGTCATGTATCGTGACATAAACCCAAGATCCCGGTTGAGACCGTCTTCATGAGTGCGGAACTTGGCTATCAGTTTCTGCTCGATGATTTTGCGTTGTCGTGTTTTCCTAAGGCCGCCTTGGAGAACGCTTACCCGCAGGGTTGCTCTCCTGGCTTGATGCTATATGCAGGGCCATGAGGTTACAGATTGTGGTGGAGTACAATTCTGCTGCTGCTGATGGCCCACAGCGCCTCATGGATGCTCAGTTTTGCGCTGCTAGATCTGTTCTGAATCTATCCCATTTAGAATGGTGGTAGTGCCACACAACACGATGGAGAGTGTCCTCAGTGTGAAGATGGGTCTTCGTCTCCACAAGGACTGTGCGGTGGTCGCTGCCACCAATGATGTCATGGACAGATGCATCTGCGACAGGTAGATTGGTGAGGAAGAGGTCACGTAAGTTTTTCCCCTTGTGTTGGTTCTCTCACTACCTGCCGCAGGCCCAGTCTGGCAGCTGTGTCCTTCAGCACTCAGCCAGTAGTGGTGCTAGCAAGCCACTCTTGGTGATGGACATTGAAGCCCCCACCCAGAGTACATTGCTAACCTCTCTGCTTCTTCCAAGTGGTGTTCAACTGGAGGAGTACTGATTCATCAGCTGAGGGAGGGTGGTAGTTGGTAATCAGCAGGAGGTTTCCTTGACCTGAAGACGTGAGACTTCATGGGTTCCGGAGTCAATGTTGAGGACTCCCAGGGCCACTCCCTCCCGACTGTATACCACTGTATACCGCCTGCTCTGGTGGGCCTGTCCTGTCCTTTCGGTGGGACAGGACACACCCAAGTTGGTGATGGAGGAGTCTGGGACATTGGCTGAAAGGTATGATTCTATGAGTATGATTATGTTAGGCTATTGCTCTCCCAATTTTGACACAAGTTCCCAGATGTTAGTGAGGAGGACTTTGCAGGGTCGACTTGGCGTGCCGTTGTCGCACAACCTTCACTGTAACAAAGAGATTAGCATACACCCTTCACTGTAACACGGTGATTAGCGTACACCCTTCACTGTAACACGGTGATTAGCGCACACCCTTCACTGTAACACGGTGATTAGCGTACACTCTTCACTGTGACACGGTGATTAGCGTACACCCTTCACTGTAACACGGTGATTAGCGCACACCCTTCACAGTAACACGGTGATTAGCGTACACCCTTCACTGTAACACAGAGATTAGCGCAGACCCTTCACTGTAACACGGTGATTAGCGTACACCCTTCACTGTAACACGGTGATTAGCGCACACCCTTCACTGTAACACAGTGATTAGCGTACACTCTTCACTGTAACACGGTGATTAGCGTACACCCTTCACTGTAACACGGTGATTAGCGTACACCCTTCACTGTACCACGGTGATTAGCGTACACCCTTCACTGTAACACGGTGATTAGCGTACACCCTTCACTGTAACACGGTGATTAGCGTACACCCTTCACTGTAACACGGTGATTAGCGCACTCCCTTCACTGTAACACGGTGATTAGCGTACACCCTTCACTGTAACACGGTGATTAGCGCACACCCTTCACTGTAACACAGTGATTAGCGTACACTCTTCACTGTGACACGGTGATTAGCGTACACTCTTCACTGTAACACGGTGATTAGCGTACACCCTTCACTGTAACACGGTGATTAGCGCACTCCCTTCACTGTAACACGGTGATTAGCGTACACCCTTCACTGTACCACGGTGATTAGCGTACACCCTTCACTGCAACACGGTGATTAGCGTACACCCTTCACTGTACCACGGTGATTAGCGTACACCCTTCACTGCAACACGGTGATTAGCATACACCCTTCACTGTAACACGGTGATTAGCGTACACCCTTCACTGTAACACGGTGATTAGCGTACACCCTTCACTGCAACACGGTGATTAGCGTACACCCTTCACTGTAACACGGTGATTAGCGTACACCCTTCACTGTAACACGGTGATTAGCGCACTCCCTTCACTGTAACATGGTGATTAGCGTACACCCTTCACTGTGACACTTCGATTAGCGCACACCCTTCACTGTAACAAGGTGATTAGCGCACACCCTTCACTGTGACACGGTGATTAGCGCACACCCTTCACTGTAACACGGTGATTAGCGTACACCCTTCACTGTACCACGGTGATTAGCGTACACCCTTCACTGCAACACGGTGATTAGCGTACACCCTTCACTGTAACACGGTGATTAGCGTACACCCTTCACTGTAACACGGTGATTAGCGCACACCCTTCACTGTAACACGGTGATACATAACACACTTCTCTCTGTAACAGAGCTACACAACACATCCTTCAAGGTAACACAGTGAGAGGTGTTCCATAATGACCACAAAATGTTCGTACAAAGAAGTACCCTTTCACAATATGTTCTACGATGTAGGGTTTTAAAACACTTTGCCACACACACCAACTCAGTCTGGATAACATAGTCAGGCACTGTGGGAATAGAATGGGATTTGTAGAGTAGAAATTACTGTCAGTGATGTTATTGTACGAATGTTTAATGTACTCATACCAAGAGCCGCGTACCACTATTTTAAAAGCAGCATTAACACCTCTGTTAAAATGTATACAGATATGAGCATGGCAAGTATTTGTAGCATAACATCACTGACAATAATTTGTACCTTTTATATTTTTCAAGACTTTCAGAATATGTTTTTTTGATAAACAATGAAGTCACGGTACATGCTGCCTTCATAAAGCATGTTAAAGGATATGTCAGCTTGTCATTTTGGAAAATATATTAAAAAAAGGATACTTTGGGCTGCAATTTCATACCCAGTTAAACAGTACTTAACTAGTGAGGTTAAGTAATCACGAAAATCCCCTGTGTGTTTAATTCTTTGTTTTATGGTAATAGATTTTTTCTGTAAGATGAGGCACTCGTCGTTCACAGCTGTGGTGAGCGTTACCATTGAGTCTGTCTTGTTCTGAATTATATTCCTGAAGGTGGATGTTTGACGAGGAGCCAAAGCCTAATAATTGTTTCGGTTCCGTTGATTCAGAGGGGGTTGAGAAATAAAAGAATATATTCTGCACACGTCAGAGCTGGCCTTTTTCGATTAATTCGTGTGTACACTTTTAAATATTTAAGTCTTTAACAAACAATTCCATTTGATTTCTCTGGGGAAAGTCTGCATTTAAATAGTGACCTTTCCTGCAACTTTTTTTTTATCACTGCAGTGCCATGAGACTAGGCAAGGTGACGCTGGCAGTGGGAAGGGATCTGATCTCTCACCGCACAGGGGTGAAAGATCACTTTCTGCCACTCACAGAGGATATTGTGAGTTAATTTTCACCCTCACCGCCTGACACCTGGTAATCTGGCTGAGTGGATCGCCTGCCCGTTGTCGAACCTGCCCGATTAGCATTCTGTTGATTTCAATGGGATAGAAATCCGATGGGTTCTGCAATAAAGAAAGACTTGCATTTATATAGCATCTTTCAGGATGTCCCAAAGCGCTTTACAGCCAATGAAATACTTCTGAAGTCTGGTCACTGTTGTAATGTATGAAACGCGGCAGCCAATTTACACACAGCAAGCTCTCCCACAATCAGCAATGTGATAATGAGCAGATCATCTGTTTTAGTGATGGTGGTTGAGCGATAAATATTGGCCCAGGACACTTGGGAGAAGTTCCCTGCTCTTCTTCAAATAGTGTTGTGGGATCTTTTACGTCCACCTAAGAGGTTTAACATCTGAAAGACAGTGGCTCAAACAGTTCAGTGCTCCCTCAGTACCTCACTGAAGTGTCAGCCTGGGTTATGTGCCCAAGTCTCTGGAGTGGGACTTGAGCCCACAGCCTTCCAACTCAGAGGTGAGATTGCTACTCACTGAGCCCCCAGCTCCGCTCTGCCAGAATACTGCCCAGGCAATGGAGGTGAAATTTTATCGGATTGTCCTTGGAATGCCTGCCTTTTATTGAGTGCAAGACAGTTTTAGCTGAAAGCACCAAGGCCAGCAGCATCGGTGTTTGAATACACCCCACTACTGCCTCCTGCTAGGAACTGCTCAAGAAAGAAAAAAAAGATTTAAAAAGTGCATTTCTAAAGCATTTTTATCATGTCAGGATGTTGCAGAGTACTTTATGTTGGCAAATACAGCAGCCATTTTGTGCATAGCAAGATCTGTGAGTATGACTATGTCAGGCTGTTGCTTGACTGGTCTGTGGGACGGCCCTCCCAATTTTGGCACAAGTCCCCAGATGTTAGTGAGGAGGACTTTGTAGGGTCGACTGGGCTGGGTGTGCCTTTGTCGTGTCCGAAGCCGGTGCCGAGGTTGATGCCGGGTGGTCCGTCCGGTTTTATTCTTATTGTTGTTTCTTGTAGCGGTTTGTTACAACTGAGTGACTTGCTGAGTGACTTGAGAGTCAACCGCATTGCTGTGGGTCTGGAGTCACATATAGGCCAGACCAGGATTTGCCGTGCGGCGCTGGATTCGCCTCGCCCCGGCGCTACTGCATCAGCGCCCCATTACCGCCCTCTGCAGGCACTAACGGGAGGAGCTAACCTACTGAATTTTTCCCCATAGATATGCCAAAACAGACCATTTGGTCCATTCAGTCCGTGCCAATGTTTTTGTCTCCTCCAAGCATTGCCAGGTCTAATCTACTATGGGTTAGTCCCTTTGACCTAACAGGGTGTCTCAACCCAACCTCAGATTACTTGCACTGGGCCAATATGGCATTTACATTTCTTGGTCCATTTCTTGTGACCTCCTTGAGTGAGGTTGGCAATTTTGGGCCCAAACTTACGCAGCTTTACACCATGAGTCATGCTGGAATTCATTTCAATGAGCAGTTTTGCAGCTAGTAGAGAGAGGAGATTTTTATTGCATTAGTCTGGACTGAAGCCAATCCCAGGCTCCAAATGTGAAAGAAAACAATGCTGATCCCACTGCCAGAGCTCTCTCTTACCATTTGTGGGAGATGCCTTGGGCGACTCAATGGGAATGCCATCAATGACTCACTTGCAAATATTAACGTTCCTTTGTGATATGGGGAATTGTAGACGTAAAACTGTGTGCTGTCATTCCATGACAAACTTCATTGCTTTAGTAACATCATGAACCAGCAGGCTACCAAGCAAGGGTTCTGGTTTCTGCTGGTACTGTCAATGGAGGGTGGGATTAAAAGGGGCGGAAAACGAGGGTAAAAAGCACTTAAAGCGTTGAGTGGTTTAAGTACTCTTTCAAGTTTTCCATCTACAAGAATAGTTTTAGTCTCCACTATTTCATAATGTTTACTAATGGCTTGTTAATAGCTCTTAATACTGATTTGAGCGCTCTCCTTTAGGGTGCAGTGAATTCTCCACTGGTGCCCATCTGCTCCTCGCCTGAATTGGAGTTGTTGGCTGGGATTTCCACTTCAAAGCTCCGAATTGGTAAATTATGGGCTGGGATTGTGTAATGGGCTGGGAGTGCTGAAGTGGAAAATCCTGGCCATTGTGTCTCCACGTAGGAGATAGAGGGTAGGGTGGGAGCAAAGGCTTCATACCTGCTCATGCCCACCCATGTTAACTATTCCCAGAATTGAGAGGTCGCACAACACCAGGTTATAGTCCAACAGTTTTATTTGAAATCACAAGCTTTCGGAGCTATCACTCCTTCCTCAGGTGAAGTAAATTGGATACAGAATCGCCAGAGCATATATAGATGGAAAAAAAAGCATGTGTACTTTACAATTGCAGACCAATAAATTAAATCATCCTGACTATCTGCCGAGGTGTGATAAAGTTAATTAAGTCAGCCAGGAAGGTACCACATCAAAAGACATAGCAAGATACAACTGAGACAATGAGGTGTAGTCGCAGGGGTTCCAACGTGTCAAAAGCTGCCGTCTGTATGTAAAACGAAAAGCTTTAAAAAAAATTTACTTTTTTACTGGGAAAATTTTTACTTTTTTACTGGGAATCACATCTGTGAACAAGCTAACGACGACTCGAGTCCGGATCACGTCATGTATCGTGACATAAACCCAAGATCCCGATTGAGACCGTCTTCATGAGTTCGGAACTTGGCTATCAGTTTCTGCTCGATGATTTTGCGTTGTCGTGTGTTTCTAAGGTTGCCTTGGAGAACGCTTACCCGCAGATCCGAGGCTGAATGTCCTTGACTGCTGAAGTGTTCCCCGACTGGGAGGTAACAATCCTGCCTGGCGATTGTTGCGCGGTGCTCGTTCATACGTTGTCTCAGTGTCTGCATGGTCTCGCCGATGTACCATGCCGCGGTGCATTCTTTCCTGCAACGTATGAGGTAGACAACGTTGGCCGAGTCACATGAGTATGTACCATGTACCTGGTGGGTAGTGTCCTCACGTGTGATGGTGGTATCTGTGTTGATGATCTGGCATGTCTTGCAGAGTTTGCCATGGCAGGGTTGTGTGGTGTCGTGGTCGCTGTTATCCTGAAAGCTGGGTAATTTGCTGCGAACGATGGTACTTCTGAGGTTAGGCGGCTGTTTGAAGGCAAGTAGTGGAGGCGTGGGGATGGCCTTAGCGAGGTGTTTGTCGTCATCGATGACATGTTGAAGGCTGCGAGACGGCAGCTTTTGACACGTTGGAACCCCTGCGACTACACCTCATTGTCTCAGTTGTATCTTGCTATGTCTTTTGATGTGGTACCTTCCTGGCTGACTTAATTAACTTTATCACACCTCGGCAGATAGTCAGGATGATTTAATTTATTGGTCTGCAATTGTAAAGTACACATGCTTTTTTTTCCATCTATATATGCTCTGGCGATTCTGTATCCAATTTACTTCACCTGAGGAAGGAGTGATAGCTCCGAAAGCTTGTGATTTCAAATAAAACTGTTGGACTATAACCTGGTGTTGTGCGACCTCTCAATTTTGTCCACCCCAGTCCAACACCGGCATCTCCGCATCATGACAACTATTCCCAGGCCATGGGTGCAGACCAAGATGCAGTTACTCGTATACAGTGGAGGAGCAGTATATAGAAAGGTAGAGGATGAGTTGTTAAAAAAGGATACGGTATCCTTCGCTTTATAAATAGGGGCATAGAGTACAAAAGCAAGGAAGTTATGGTAAACCTTTATAAATCACTGGTAAGGCCTCA
This sequence comes from Squalus acanthias, assembly GCA_030390025.1. Taxonomy (NCBI): domain Eukaryota; kingdom Metazoa; phylum Chordata; class Chondrichthyes; order Squaliformes; family Squalidae; genus Squalus; species Squalus acanthias. Next base: position 51,396,197 of record CM059444.1, on the reverse strand, counting down.
GCTGGAGTATTGTGTTCAATTCTGGGCACCACACTTTAAGAAGGATGTCAAGGTCTTGGAGAAGGTGCAGAGGAGATTTACCAGAATGCTGCCAGAGATGAGGGACTTCAGTTATGTGGAGAGACTGGAGAAGCTGCGATTGTTCTCTTAGAGCAGAGAAGGTTAAGAGGAGATTTAATGGAGGTGTTCAAAATTATGAGGTGTTTTGATAGAGTAGATAGGGAGAAACTATTTCCACTGGCAAGAGGGCCGATAACCAGAGGACACAGATTTAAGATAATTGGCAAAAAATTGGGAAATGAAGAGAATTTTTTTTAACGCAGCGAGTTGTTACAATCTGGAATGCGCTGCCTGAAAGGGTGGTGGAAGCAGATTCAGTAGTAACTTTCAAAAAGGAATTGGATAAATACTTTGAAAGGAGAAATTTGCAGGGCTATGGGGAAAGAGCAGGGGAGTGGGACTAATTGGAGAGCTCTTTCAAAGAGTCGGCACAGGCACGATGGGCCAAATGGCCTCCTGCGCTGTTTGATTCGATGATAATCAGGGCGGTGTTTGCCAACCTGTGTTACAAGCTTCAGTCAGCACCGCCCTTCCTCTCGCAGTCAGTTTGTTTGCCAGTAGTAGCTTTCAGGCCCGAACAGGAGACCTCACAGCAATGAGATGTTTTGAGGTGCACAGAGCCATAAAACAGGTGACTGATGCACTGTTCGGCATAAAGTAGCACTTGCAATCCCCAAGGGAACAGGGTTTCTTCCAACTTATGTGGGTTTAGAGATTAATTGATTGTCCCCGTGTTGCATTTTGATCACTATCCAGCAATGAGATTGAAAGAGCTTTCAGTCCCTCAATATGCTGATGGTATGTGACAATGCAGATTAATGCGGATTTCACTGGGGGGAACCCACATTAATTCACGCATGCCACTCCACTCCAACTTGTTGAAGCTCGTCCATGGGAAATGAATACTCGATGACTGGTTGCTGGGAGATATGATTTATGTATTGCACCCATGGCTCATAACAGCTCCGTGCAGTCCAGGCACCAGGGCTAATGTTAGGTACAGTGACGCCCGTGAACAGTGCAGCGTGCTGATTGAGTTGCTGCTTGCTGTGCTCAGGCACCATTTCAAGTGCCTGAACTGTTCATACATGTTGCTCGAAAGGCGGGCGAGATTGCGACAGTGTGCAGCATGTTGCATGCCATTACCATTGATAGAGTTCTCTGATGTGCAGAAGGCATCAGTGGAAGAGAAGGAACAACAGCATCTTTAGAAGAAGGACACTGGCAGCAGCAGCACCAGCAGCAGCAGCAGCAGCAGCAATCAATCGATGGCTTCTTCTCTGAACTGCTGCACCGGGAACATTTGTCTTGTGCTGGCTGGCATCATATCTGCTCGCTCGCTGTTAGCCTGAAATTCACCTGTAACTCACCAACACGTGTGTGCGCTGATATGCTGTGGTCGTTACAAAGCAGGCAGAGGCAGCATGACGTTTTAATTTGTGGCAACATTTTAATTAATGTGTATTACTGTGCAGAACCCCGCACCCTTAGTACATTTCTGCCTTTAGTGGAATGTACCTACAGAACTCAGATGTGTGAAAAAATGCATATGTGTGCAAAGGCAAATTTGTAATGTCATGGAAATGTGTACGGTATAAATTTACCGTATCTGCCACTGAGTCCTTGTAATCCTAATACTTCTTCTAAAAAAAGCATTTGCATTTATATAGACCCTTTCACATTGTCAGAATATCCCAATGTGAGAACTGCAACCAATGAATTACTTTTGAAGTGTCATCACCATTAAAAATCATAGAAAAACATTGAATTATGGAAAAATTATGACACAGCAGGAGGCCATTTGTCTCATCGTGTCCGTGCCGGTCGGAAAAGAGCTACCCAGCCTAATCCCACTTTCCAGCACTTGGTTCGTAGCCCTGTAGGTTACGGCTCTTCAAGTGCATATCCAAGTACTTTTTAAATGTGATGAGGGTTTCTGCCTCTACCACCCTTTCGGGCAGTGAGTCCCAGACCCCCACCACCCGCTGGGTGAAATTTTTTTCCTCATCTCCCCTCTAATCCTTCTACCAATTACTAAATCTATTCCCCTGGTTCTTGACCCCTCTGCTAAGGGAAATAGGTCCTTCCTATCCACTCTATCTAGGCCCCTCATAATTTTATACACCTCAATTAAATCTCCCCTCAGCCTCCTCTGTTCCAAAGAAAACAACCCCAGCCTATCCAATCTTTCCTCATAGCTAAAGTTTTTCAGTCCTGGCAACATCCTCGTAAATCTCCTCTGCACCCTCTCCAATGCAATTACATCCTTCCTGTAATGTGACCAGAACTGCTCGCAGTATTCTAGCTGCGGCCTAACCAGTGTTGTATACAGTTTTAGCATAACCTCCCTGCTCTTATATTCTATGCCTCAGCTAATAAAGGAAAGCATTCTGTATGCCTTTTTAACTACTTTATCGACCTGTCCTGCTACATTTAAGCATCTGTGTACATACATTCCAAGGTCTCTCTGTTCCTCCACACCTCTCAGTATCCTCCCATTAATTGTGTATTCCTTTGCCTTGTTGCCCCTCCCCAAATGCATTACCTCACACTTTTCTGGATTGAATTCCATTTGCCACTTTTCTGCCCAACTGACCAGTAAATCGATATCTTCCTGCAGTCTGAACCTTTCCTCCTCACTGTCAACCACACGGCCAATTTTTGTATCACCTGCAAATTTCTTTATCATGCCCCCTACATTTAAGTCTAAATCATTAATATATACTACAAAAAGTAAGGGACCGAGTACTGAGCCCTGTGGAACCCCACTGGAAACAGCCTTCCAGTCTCAAAACTCCCCTCAACCATTAGCCTTTGTTTCCTGCCACTGAGCCAATTTTGGATCCAATTTGCCACTCTCCCTTGGATCCCACGGGCTTTTACTTTTTTGATCAGCCTGCCATGTGGGACCTTGTCAAAAGCCTTGCTAAAATCTATGTAGACTACATCAAACGCACTGCCCTCATCGACCCCCCTTGTTACCTCCTCAAAGAATTCAATCAGTTTAGTCAGACACGATCTTCCCTGAACAAAACCATGCTGACTGTCCTTGATTAATCTGTGTCTTTCTAAATGAAGGTTTATACTGTCCCTCAGAATTGATTCCAGTAATTTGCCCACCACCGAGGTTAAACTAACTGGCCTGTAATTGCTTGGTTTATCCCTTCCTCCCTTTTTAAACAACGGTACAACGTTAGCAGTTCTTCAATCCTCTGGCACCACACCTGTAGCCAGGGAGGATTGGAAAATGATGGTCAGAGCCTCTGCAATTTCCTCCCTTGCTTCCTTTAATAACCTCGGATATATTTCATCCGGCCCTGGTGATTTCTTTACTTTCAAGGATACTAAACCCCTTAATACTTCCTCTCTTACTATGTTTATCCCGTCCAATATTTCACTATCTTCCTCCTTAACTTCAACTTCAGCATCGTCCCCCTCTGTAATCAAACATGGCAGCCAATTTATGTACAATAACATCCCACAAACTGTAATGGGATGAATTAGCAGTTATTCTGTTTCTTCATGGCGTTGGTTGAGGGATATTTGTTGGCCAGGACACCAGGGAGAACTTTCTTGTTCTTTGAATAGGTCCATAGGATCTTTCACATTCTGCGGAGCCTCAGACATCTCATCTGAAAGACAGCAATGCAGCGCTCCCTCGCTGCAGCACTGAAGTGTCAGCCTGGATTATTTGCTCAAGTCCCCAGAGTGGTGCTTGAATCCAAATCTGTGGGCCTTAATCTACCTCTACTTACGAACATCTGAAAATGCTAAAAGCACTATGTCAGTCCCAGGAACTTCCTGAAATGGTGTCACCCCTACATTCGAGGGTTTAGGGGGTGGTGTTCCACTGACAGTTGATGTTCACGTAGGACTGCCACTAACTGGTGTGAATGTTTTTCTTTATGCTATGATACTTGCCACAGACAAACTACGCTCAACAATTGACTCATACCTGCGTGAGGTTGCAGGCCCACCATTTCGGGAGAAAAGTCAAAAGAGAAAGCAGTCCTGTTTACTTCCTCATGCTCATTCATAAAGCCTGGGAGGAGATCATCTTCCTACCCTTTCCTCTTCAGTGTGGTGCAGGGAAACTGCAAAGGAGGAAGAGCAAAAAAAAAGAAATGAAATGCTGTACAAAATTTTAATTCACTGCAATCCAAGGAAATCCCAGGCAACGGCATGTTTACAGTTAGCCAGAATAAACAAGGGCTGCAGTAAGTCACTTCACAAGGGAAGCGTGTGAGTTAACAGAATCCAGAAGATATTTCATAGCTTCCAATTTGAAGGAGACATTAAATGATGTTGCTCCCTGCAAATATGCGGCAGTAGGTAATTTTTTTTCCATAACTGTGTGTGGGCTGTACAGAGTGGAGGTTCCTAAGATATCTATTAAGGAGTAGGATGACATCTGACGGAAGGCATAGCATAAAGCAAAATCAAATTATTGATGGCACTGGAGGTGGGAAGGTTCTTACACTGATATTTGCTGCTAATTCACTTATTCAGGCTAACTGAAAAGCTAGGCTTACTGCTTGAATTACTGACTGTAACAGAGCATTAAAAAAATCAAACCACATGTGCTTTAAAGGGACACAATCTTCAAAAAAAAATAATTTGGCGAACCTTTCTTCTGTTTGTTTATACCACAATGTGATATCAGTTTCGTCAAAACACATCCTCATGCCAATTAAACATGGCATTGCTATAAAGAAAATGACCCAATAAGCTCTTCTGGTTCTTATCGTTGCCCAAATAGTGACGGTTCTGTCACAGTCTTCTGACGCTCCTTTCAAATCCACAATAAGGGAGAATCACCAAAGACCATAGGTGTAATTTATCAACGTCACACTGCTGCAGAGGAGCCTCACCCACTGGGAGCACGCATTGGAATTGCAAGTACAAGCTGTGCACCAGAGTTCTGACCAGAGTTCCTGCGAGCGAGGCTTCCCACCGGCAGTGCAAAGCCAGAAAATGACTAATTGTGTGCAAAGAGCAACATCAGCCATGATCTCATTGAATGGCGGAGCAGGCTCGCGGGGCCGTATGGCCGACTCCTGCTTCTAATTCTTATGTTCTTATGCTCTGAAGTTATCAGGCTGTACAGAATTATTGAAAAGAGAGAATACAAAATAAAAAGGTGAAACAAATTGAGGATTTTATAATAAAGATCCACCTGAACATTTTACCACTGTTACAGATAGCATCTTCAGAAAACCCAATCGCGATTGAGGTAAGCTATAAAAAACAGCAACAGGTCTAATGGGTTGCACAAACTCGAAACTTTTACCTAGGTTCCAATTGCAGGCAGACAGATATTACCATATGGATTAACAATTACAGGTAATCAATTCAGTGATAGCTAGCTGCCTGTAGTTGGATATAACAGGAACGTAGGAACAGGAGTAGGCCATTCAGCCCCTCGAGCCTGTTCCACCATTCAATGAGATCATGGCTGATACGTACCTTAACTCCACCCACCTGCCTTGGCTCCGTATCCTTTTATACCCTTGTCTAGCAATCCTGTTAAATAAGAATTACACCATACTTGATAGTGTGATCTCCATTTTTCATACTTCAAGGAGACGATCGTACATTACCACTACCAAAGCTACTATTTTCTCATTGAAAATTCATTTTTAAAAGACGTACAGTGCATCAACCCACACTGCATGTTAATCAGTGCTGCTACCAGCTGCACTCGAAGCTTTTCTTTATCTCTTTGCCTAATTCTATTTAACTGAATATCTTATACTATCAATTATCTTCTCCTGGTCCTGTATTTACACAGAGCTTTATATTCGTTGATTGTAGTGACACCTGAAAGACTCCTTACTAAAGTGTTGCTATCTGTATCATTGGCAGAAACCAGGGGCACGATCTTGCCAGGCCTGGGAGGCGGGTTTGGAGGCGGGACTGCCGGGAAAATGGCGGAGAACTGGGGGCGGGTGCCCATCCCGCCCCCCAACCCGCCTCTGTGCCATCTTCCCAGGAGGCGGGTGGCCGACCGGCGCCGGGACCCGTCTCCTGGAGGCGGGAAGGGGATTACAGCCACTTAACTGACTATTAACAGGCAGTTAAGAGGATTACCCCATTTTTCCGCCAGAGGTGCGGGCTTCCCGACGTCGGGAAACCCCGCCAGGGTCACCGAGGCGAGAAGTGGGTCTGCGGGGGTGGGAGGGGTCCAAAAGTGCGCTGTGAAGGTAAGTGATGGGTGCAAGTGTGGAGAGGTAAGTATGTGAGGTGAGTGTAAAGTGATAGAAAATGTTTACTTACCTTTGTTTCTTCCTGCCGGCTTCAACAGTTGGGGATGCGGAGAGTCTCGCATCTCACCGGCAGAGATGACAGATGGCTGCTGCATTCTCTGATGCAACAACCATCTAATTTCTGCTCACAAAAGAGGTTTGATGAGTTTTGAATACAAGGACTCATCAAACAACATAGAGGGCTGGATTTTCATAGACCCGTGGAGGCGGGTTTGGAGGCGTGTGGGGGGTTAAAATTGCAAAAAGTGGCGGGCGGACCCGATCCCGCCTCCATTCCGCCTCCACGCAATTTTGATGAAATCGTGTGCGGTGGTCCCGTCTCCGTCCCGCCTCCAAGCGGCGGGAGAGGCCATTAAAGCCCTTAACAAGCCCTAAATTGGCTCTGTAATGCCATTTTGAAACATTTTAGCTAGTTTAACCCTTTTCCCACGTGAAGCACGCCTGATCTGAAACACGCCAGTGAAACCTGGCGGGAGCACAAGTGGATAGCTGACTATCAGCTGCAGGTCCACTATTAGAACGGAGATGTGATGAAGGTCGTAGGAGTATTAGGTCTGAAAGTCGCCTCTGATGCTGCTGCATTGAATGTCTTCAGAGACTGCCTGGCCTTTGCTGTGAGAGGACCTGGATGCAAAAAAAATTCTCTCTCATTCTCTCTCTCTCTCTCGCTCCTCTCTCTCTCTCTCTCTGAAATGCTGCTCATTTTGCATCCAGGTCCTGTCACAGCAAAGGCCAGGCAGTCTCTGACCTGCAATGCAGCAGCAATGATGACATCATCAGAGGCGACTTTCAGACTGAAACCACTAATTGGTTCATGGGTTCCCACATGCTGGAACTCAATTGCCCAATTAAGTGAAAATTGCATTAATCTCCCACATCCAATTGCAGGCGGGTGGATAACACGAAATGTGGATGACACGACCCCAACCCGCCCCAGTATCAAAATCCAGCCCAGAATGTGAGTGTTTGACAGCTTCACAGAGCTGTCAAACGATGACAATTCATCTGTCATAAAGTTTTGACCGATGAAACGTCATACGCTGACGTTCTCTGTAACCGGCTTCCCCTTAATTGGCCTGCTAAGCCCGATGGAGGCGGGACTAAAACCCAAAAAGTAGCAGTCCCGCCTCCAACGTGCCCCCATTGACAAAATCGCCCCCAAAGTGGCGGGATGGGGGGGGGGGGTCCGCAGTGGGTGCAGTTAAAATGGAGTGGGGGGGGCTTACCCACACCTTTCCCACCTAGAATTAAAATTGCAGGTGGCAAGGATACCCACCCCTTCCCCCTCACCCCATGTGGGTGGGGTCCTCTTTAAATATGCAGAACAGGCTCCGATCTGCCGTTTTAACTGGAGGCCTAAGCAGAGGAGCAGTTACGGCCTCCCTGCTGGGCCAAACATGCCAGGAGCTGGATCCTGGGCCAGAATAGGCCCAGGCAGGTAAATTTAAATGCTCCACCGGGCCCACAGGAAAACCTTGGGCCTCCTTTACCCCGGGCTTCTCCACCCCACCCCTTCCCTGATAGCGATTGCCCCTCCTCCCCCCCACCACTTACCTGATTGCCATAGATGGTTCCCGCAGGTCCTCAGCGGCGGCCTCCTGCTGCCCAAATTCTGCCCCCCTCCTCGCCGACCAGGCAGTGATTTCTGCCGGTTTCAGGCAGGAGTCGGGGCCTGGATATGGAAATAAGGTGCGGGAGTTAAAATAAGAAAAGAAAGACTTGCATTTATATAGCACCTTTCATGACCACCGAACATCCCAAAGCGTTTTACAGCCAATGAAGTACATATTTTTGAAGTGTAGTCACTGTTGTAATGTGGGAAACGCGGCAGCCAATTTGCGCACAGCAAGCTCCCACAAACAGCAATGTGATAATGACCAGGTAATCTGTTTTAGTGATGTTGATTGAGGGATAAATATTGGCCAGGACACCGGGGATAACTCCCCTGCTCTTCTACGAAATAGTGCCATGGGATCTTTAACGTCCACCTGAGAGGGCAGACAGGGCCTCGGTTTAACGTCTCATCCGAAAGACGGTGAGCACTCCCTCAGCACTGCACTAGAGCAGCAGCCTAGATTTTAGTGCTCAAGTCTCTGGAGTGGGACTTGAACCCAGAACCTTCTGACTCAGAAGCGAGGGTGCTACCCACTGAGCCACAGCTGACAAAATCCTCATCATACAAGCTTGTTGCTCGCCCTGGCCCGTCGCACAGAAGGATCCCACCCCGCAATAAAATCGGGGCCAATTTTTCTCTGTACTAGTTAAGATGATCCATGTATCCTGTTGATGAGTCTCTGGGGACAGCTGCAGCCTATTAATTAGCACAACCTTCGCACATGTATGATCTGTTAATGGGTACACTGGGGACACCTCCAGCCTACTAATGGGGAAAACCAGAAAGTAGCTGCAACCTGCTCATGGATTATTTGAAGGCGTTGAAACGAGTGAAGGAATTAATCGTGAGGCAGTGTGAGAAATTCAAAACTGGGACATTAAACAGCCTGAAAGCATCTAGTCGGAGACAGGAATATGAAAAATAGGACTGTTCCAGTTTAACTGGGACATCTGGTCAGTTTAGTAATAATGTCAGACAGTTCACGTCTTAAAGAATTGGCTTGGAAACTTATCTCAGCACAAGTTTGCACAGTTAAAGATTGGTATGTACTCCTGTGATTCAGAAGTCATATCTAGCTTCTTCCTAATATAGAGCAATATGAAAGAGGCCAGTAAGAGGCAGAGGTGGAGCAGTGGTTGTGGGCGTGACAGAAGTACAATAGCAAAGACAAGCGAGGTAATATGCACAACATGAGATGTTCTGGTTAGCTATATGATGGATGATTCATTTTTGGTAGGTAGCAAAATGATGGTGAAGTTAAGTGAGGAAGTGGGTGTATGGAGTGCGAGTCATATGGAATTAGAGAGAAAATGTTGTACGCGGAGTGAGAAAGAGAGCGCTAATGGGATCTGCTGAGCCTCTTATGGACTTGTTCCAGTCCTACAGTGATGGACTTCAGTCACACAGAGAGGCCTCACCATGGATTGAGACTAGAATTGGTCCACCTTGTGACTTTAAATGAGAGCGGCTCACCAGGGCAATGATTGCTCCCTTACTCGGCCTCATTGTGGACCAGCCCTAGTTCTACAGAGACTCAACTTCACGATACAACAATGACAACTTGCATTTATATAGCGCCTTGAGCATAATTGAGAGACGGACTAGTTTATTGGAGAGAGTGGAAGTGGAAGCTGCAAAGATAGGCTCAGACTGGTCCAGACAGTTTGAGAGAGATAAAATCAATTGATTACACGCAGATGGGCCACTGCATGAATTAACCTCAGCGGCAGGGCTGGTCTGGCCGTTAAGACAGCTGGAATTATACGCAGAGTCTGCACACGCTAAATAATCCGCAGCAGCAGCATCACAGTTAAACACTTCCATAGTGGAACACTCAGCTGCTTGAATTTCACTAACAGTCTGATTAACATTTGAAAAAAAGGGAAATGAGCAGCACGGTTGTCATACAGTGAGGAGGTAGAAGAGAAGCTTTATCGCGAGCACCAACATACTAATTTTCATCTGATGAGAACTTTTGTAGAGAGTAATTTTCTGCAACTGTGTCAAGCATTTGTATGAGAACAGTGGCGCTCATAATTCCTGCCTTTATATCTGATGTATTACTGCCTTGCAATACATGGCAAGCTATCTATTTCCTGGGGGGAGCAAAAATCAATGTTGGAGGCCCTGGTTGTAGAGATAAATTCTGGAAAATAGACTGGTGGCTTTTAAAGAGATTTATATAAGATCAGTGGGAATTATTTTGACAACTGAATTGCTTTGCTGGTTGAGTTTTGTTTACATAGTGACGACTGCTGCAGTCACCTTCTGTTAATGCGTTACATGTCATAACCAATGTTCCCTCTAATTTTTTTTCCCGTGCGTAATCTTTTTAAAATTTGCTGCGCGGCATCTTTTCCCGTGGCAACGGCTGGTGAGCGGCCTGCGCGGGATCTCCCGATCGATGCGCGGCTGACTTAAGGGGAATGTTGGTCATAACAGGTTGATGTAGTCACTGTGTGTCACTGCGTCACCTGTCGATAACATTCACTCAGTTTGATGTAGTCACTGTGTGTCAATGCGTCACCTGTCGATAACATTCACTCAGGTTGATGTAGTCACTGTGTGTCAATGCGTCACCTGTCGATAACATTCACTCAGGTTGATGTAGTCACTGTGTGTCAATGCGTCACCTGTCGATAACAGTCACTCAGGTTGATGTAGTCACTGTGTGTCAATGCGTCACCTGTCGATAACATTCACTCAGGTTGATGTAGTCACTGTGTGTCAATGCGTCACCTGTCGATAACATTCACTCAGGTTGATGTAGTCACTGTGTGTCACTGCGTCACCTGTCGATGACAGTCACTCAGTTTGATGTAGTCACTGTGTGTCAATGCGTCACCTGTCGATGACATTCACTCAGGTTGATGTAGTCACTGTGTGTCAATGCGTCACCTGTCGATGACATTCACTCAGGTTGATGTAGTCACTGTGTGTCAATGCGTCACCTGTCGATAACAGTCACTCAGGTTGATGTAGTCACTGTGTGTCAATGCGTCACCTGTCGATAACATTCACTCAGGTTGATGTAGTCACTGTGTGTCAATGCGTCACCTGTCGATAACAGTCACTCAGGTTGATGTAGTCACTGTGTGTCAATGCGTCACCTGTCGATAACAGTCACTCAGGTTGATGTAGTCACTGTGTGTCAATGCGTCACCTGTCGATAACAGTCACTCAGGTTGATGTAGTCACTGTGTGTCACTGCGTCACCTGTCGATAAGAGTCACTCAGGTTGATGTAGTCACTGTGTGTCAATGCGTCACCTGTCGATAACATTCACTCAGGTTGGTGGAGTCACTGTGTGTCAATGCGTCACCTGTCGATAACATTCACTCAGGTTGATGTAGTCACTGTGTGTCAATGCGTCACCTGTCGATAACAGTCACTCAGGTTGATGTAGTCACTGTGTGTCAATGCGTCACCTGTCGATAACATTCACTCAGGTTGATGTAGTCACTGTGTGTCAATGCGTCACCTGTCGATAACAGTCACTCAGGTTGATGTAGTCACTGTGTGTCAATGCGTCACCTGTCGATAACAGTCACTCAGGTTGATGTAGTCACTGTGTGTCAATGCGTCACCTGTCGATAACAGTCACTCAGGTTGATGTAGTCACTGTGTGTCACTGCGTCACCTGTCGATAAGAGTCACTCAGGTTGATGTAGTCACTGTGTGTCAATGCGTCACCTGTCGATAACATTCACTCAGGTTGGTGGAGTCACTGTGTGTCAATGCGTCACCTGTCGATAACATTCACTCAGGTTGATGTAGTCACTGTGTGTCAATGCGTCACCTGTCGATAACATTCACTCAGGTTGATGTAGTCACTGTGTGTCAATGCGTCACCTGTCGATAACATTCACTCAGGTTGATGTAGTCACTGTGTGTCAATGCGTCACCTGTCGATAACATTCACTCAGGTTGGTGCAGTCACTGTGTGTCAATGCGTCACCTGTCGATAACATTCACTCAGGTTGATGCAGTCACTGTGTGTCAATGCGTCACCTGTCGATAACATTCACTCAGGTTGATGCAGTCACTGTGTGTCAATGCGTCACCTGTCGATAACATTCACTCAGGTTGATGTAGTCACTGTGTGTCACTGCGTCACCTGTCGATGACATTCACTCAGGTTGATGTAGTCACTGTGTGTCACTGCGTCACCTGTCGATAACAGTCACTCAGGTTGATGTAGTCACTGTGTGTCACTGTGGCAGCTGTGACTCAGTGGGTAGCACACTTGCCTTTGAGTCAGAAGGTTGTGGATTGAAGTCCCACTCCAGAGACTTGAGCACAAAAATCTAGGCTGACACTCCAGTGCAGTGCTGAGGGAGTGCTGCACTGTCAGAGGTGCCGTCTTTTGGATGAGACGTTAACCCGAGGCCCCGTCTGCCCTCTCAGGTGGATGTAAATGATCCCATGGCACTATTTTGAAGAAGAGCAGGGGAGTTATCCAGGGGTGTCCTGGCCAATATTTATCCCTCAATCAACATCACAAAAGCAGATGATCTGGTCATTATCACATTGCTGTTTGTGGGAGCTTGCTGTGCGCAAATTGGCTGCCGTGTTTCCTACATTACAACAGTGACTACACTTCAAAAAGTAGTTCATTGGTTGTAAAGCGCTTTGGGACGTCCGTGGTCGTGAAAGGCGCTATATAAATGCAAGTCTTTCTTTATTTCTTTTCCTTGCATTAAAAAATATTCATTGAGAGTGGTAATCTGGTGCAGTTTTATTAATACAGCTGAAAATGGGTTTAACACAAAAAATAATGTCTCAAGTGGAAATATCGCCTCCATGTGTCTAGTGCAACACCTGTGAGTAAACGGATTTTAAAACATTGAAAATGATTAAAAAAAAACTATACTGAACCATTTACTAGTTTCATTGGTGTACATTAGTCAGTTTCTTAGTAAATTAAATATTTTTTAATGTTTAAAAACTTTGAAAACGTGCCAACTAGTGCCTATGTGCCTTAAAAAAAAGCTTCATTTTAAGAGCCTCCTCGAACGGTCGCAAATGGGCGCAGTCAGCGGAAACTCGCCTTGCTCGTTATTTCGATCGGCGGGGAGGGGGGGCAGTTTTGTGGGTGGAGCTGGAGTCCAGCGCGATGTTTTTTTAAACCAGCGTTAAAGATGGCTGAAAATCGATTTACGCTTGACGTAACTTGCCCTTAAAATTCCGTAATCTTTTACGCTGTTTTGGCCGATTTCAGGCGAATTGCGCTGGTAAAACCGACACAAACTAACGGAAACTTTATTTAAATAATTTAGTTCAGTACTGATCTCATTTTTTATCACTGTGACTCATTGACATAAAATCATCAGCATAGACGGAATCTGAACCCTCAAACTATTTCTGTTTTATAACACAGTCCAGGCGATCTATTACCAGATACCTCTGAACCCTTTAGGAAATGTTTTGTTTCTTCATAATTACACTCTTTATACTTGTGGTTACGACTTCATTACAAATATTGAACTGAGGCGATATTTCCACTTGATGCATTACTGTTTTTTACCATGTTCCTAGCTATCTATTATTGCCTACAGAGTAGAAATTACGCTGCACAGAATAATAGATGGCTCAATAAACCAGATAATGCCTGTTTTAAAGTAGTGCAGAGAATAAATTGCTACCCTGACAGAGTTTTTTTCCCTGTGTTGCATTAAATATGGCAAGTATTAACCACCAAAAATGCTGGCAACACGAAATACTAGCATGCTGTGTGTTCACAGAATCGCTGAAAGTGTCCGGGCATTTGTCCAACTCACATCTCTCTGATTCTTTATTGTAACATTTGCATCCTTGTGCAGGAGAAGGCCATACATAACTGTTGCCAGCAGATGAGGAGAGGTTCACTGAACATGGTGGAACCCAATATCCTAGCTGTAATGCTTAAGACTTGTTCACCAGAGATAGCGACTCCCCTTGCCAAGTTGTTTCAGTACTGCTATGGCAATGTCGAAAATTGCCCAAGTATGCCTTATCCACAAAAAATAAATAAATTTAACCAGTCCAATTATGGCCCGAGCAGCCACCTTTCAGTCATCAGTAAAGTGATGGAAGGAATCGTCAATAGTGCCATCAAGTGACACATGCCCACCAATAACCTGCTCTCTGATACTCAGTTCAAGGTTCCACCAGTACCATTTGGCTCCAGGCCTCGTCACAGCCTCTTTCCAGACATGGATGCAAGAGCCAAATGCCAGAAGAGAGGTGAGAGTAGCTGCCCTGAACATCAAGGCAGCATCCAACTGAGTATGGCACTCAGAAGCCCCAGAAAAACTGAGGTCAATGGGGGTTAAAGGGTAAACCCATCAGTGGCTGAAGTCACACCTGACACAATGGAAAATGGTTGTGGTTGCCAGAAGCCAGTCATCACAGCCCTAGGACATCACCGCAGGAGTTCCTGAGGGAAGTGTCCTCGGCCCAATTACCTCAAGCTGCTTTATCAATTACCTTCTCTCTGTCATAAGGTCAGGAGTGGGACTGTTTGCTGACAATTCCACAGTATTCAGCTCCATTCCCAACTCCTCTGCTAATGAAGCAGCCCATGCCAAACTACTAAAAGGCCAACCTATCATCCAGGCGTGGGCTGACACATGGCAGGTAACATTTGCGCCACATAAATGCCAGGTAATGACCATCTTGAACAAGGGAGAGCCTTGTACTCCCCCATAACCTTCAACAGCAGCACATCGCCAAGTCCCCACCATCAACACCTTTTGGGGGGGTCACCATTGACCAGAAGCTGAACTGGACCAGCCACATCCACATCAACACCGTGGCTACAAGAGCAGGGTAGAGGCTGGGTGCTCTGTGATGAGTGGCTCACCTTCTGACCCCACCAAATCTCCGCCCCCCCCCCCCGCCCCCCATCTGCAAAGCTCAAATCAGAAACGTGATGGAATACTCACCACTCGCTGGATGGGTGCAGCCCCAACAGCACCCAAGAAGCTCAACACCAGGACGGTGCAGCCCACTTAATTGGTGCTCAAGAAAAGTATGGAAACAGTGATTTGATGTGTTCTACCTTACTGGTTTGTGTACACAATGTCCAGTTAAGCAGCCTGGAAATGCAGGAATAACTATGGTGCACAGAAAAGGTTGATACTGGGGCACTGCTGTCTGCCAGATTTGATGAGAGTAGCTCATTAAATCTGATTTTTCTTATTTCGTGTCTGGCAATAATACATTTCAGAAAGAGCAAAACAGTTCCCTCATGCTGAATGCTCATTTTCTGTTTGATTAAAGTTTAATCTTATCATTTGAATGCCTAATGTCCACGGCATCACTCACTGAATAACATTAATTTGAGTTCCTTAATCTTCAATAATTGGGTCGCCCCCTTTTATTATAATAATAGAGATATTAAATCGGAGGGCAACGCTTTGCTCATGAGCTGTGGGTGAAGGATGCCATGATTGCTATGACCTATGCTTTTGCGATTTTCAGAATCCACAGCTTAATTTAGAAATAGCAAATGTTCTGAATAAATATCAATGCTTTTAGAAGCAATGCCCCCTGACAGTTCTATAAGAAAGAACCCTTCAGCCCTGAGTGAGCTGCACATCACAAAATGAACGCAGCTTAAAGTGAAAGCTCATAAAAATTTCACTTCACATCTGCGCACTATAACACTGTTTGAACTGTTACCCCCCCCCCACCCCACCCCCACCCCCGCAGAAATGAGAAGCTCCTGTCCCTAAGCAGCATAGCAGCTTGCTGGCTGATTACTGACAGACTCAGAAGGCTCTTGTCTCCAGGCACACACACATAGCAGCCTACAGTTGGTGACCCTTATGACAGGGCTGTGATGGTCAGCCTTGTTTTCACCTTTAGCGCTGAACTTTCTACGGTCTTGATCGGGTGAATTTTATGGAAATCTGAATAATATAAAAGACAGCGGGGGGAAAATTCGGTTGCTTTGTGCCTCCCTAAGAGGGCGCTAACGGGGCGCAAAGCAACTTGCGCCCGGGCGCGGCGCCGCCAACACCTCCCGCGAAATTCAGCGGGAGGTTAGCAGCGGCGCTAACCGTTAGCGCCCCGTGGCGCTGCACCGCCGCCGATAACGTCATCGCCGTGCGCAGAACCCTGCTCGCGCCCCGGCCGCGATCTTTGGTAGCGCCCCCTGACTTACCGCTGGACGCTATGTCTGACGGGGTCAGGGGGGCCTACCTGCGGCCGGGGCGGTGCTATTTAAAGGCGAGGTGCCGGGTGGCCATTTTTATTGCTGGCCGCCTGCTAGCACCTGCCTCCGCTGCCGTCCCCGGCCTCCTTACCCGCCCTCCTCCCCCCCCCCCCACCCCGTGGAGTGCCAGCTACGCTCCATGAGCCCGGCACTTCTCTTGAGTGCCAGACTCTTTTGCCGGCACTCCCGATCCCCGGCTGGGCCCCGGGTCGCGCTGCGCAAGGCCCCTCCCCTTTAAGAAGGGGAGGAAGGCCTGCAATACCGCGGCGTGACGTGCCGCAGTGCCGCGATATTCCCTCGCGGTGCCCCAAGAGGGAGGCGGGGCGCTTCCAATAGCGCCCCACTTCCCTCCTGGGGCGATGCCACTTAATTTCGGTCGCGGGGGCGCTAAAAGTAGCGCCCCGGCAAAGTTAGCGCCCCAAAGGGGGCGCGACTCAATTTTTCACCCAGGGAAATTTCCCACCTTTCTCATTCCTTTGCAAACTACTTAGTAGACAAAAATCCCATGTCTGCAAGTTCCTGCAATTTGCAGGAAAAATGTATCTGAGCTGGATCTTAGAAAAGTCAAGGATGAGAAAGGGCCATTTGACTCATCATAGCTCAACCTTCTGGTCCCCTAATTGTCCCATTATAGTATTGTTTCTAATGCTTCTGTCTGTATTGCCTACTGGCAGATTATTTTAAACATTAATCACCCTTTGAGTAAAGAAATGCTTCTCAATATCTGTTTTTGAAATTTACTTTTCATTAATTTAAATTAACGTCCTCTGGTCCCGGTTTCCTGGCTTACTTTGAAATAACACACTTTTTGGTGGTGTTGGTTGAGGGAGGAATGTTGACCAAAATACGGGGCAAACTCCTTGATCTTCTTTCTTAGTGCCACGGGATCTTTAAAATCCTCCTGGACCTAAGGAACAGGCAGATGGGGCCTCAGTTTAACTTTGACTCAAAAATGCAGCACTCCCTCAGTGCCGCAGTGAAATGCCAGCTTATGTGCTTAAGGAGTGAAGCTTGAGCCCACAACCCTCTAACTCAGAATGAACTGAGACAAGCTGACACTGTGGAGTACAATCAACAAATCTACATGCCCAGCTCACTGGCTTGAGCACATCTGACGGTAATAGAACTTGCACAGTCCATGTAAGAACCACTGCATTAAATACACTGCATGATCGTTCTACTTTCACACCCATCTCGCTCATTACCCCCCCCCCCCACCCCACACACACACACAATCTTTAATAATTAATAATCTCAGACCATCTGCTGCAGAATTTATGATAGATCAGCTTTTAAGGGCTAACTGGAAAATATCCAAAACATTTGTTCCATGAACAAGGCGATACGTATGCACTTCTCCTCTGCCTTATTACCTCGTACTCTTTGGGATTGGAGACTTTTACCATTGTTGAATATTTGGAGTTTCTGTTTAGGTGGTCAGGTTGCATTTTCTGATAACAGTAACAGCCAGAATTTGCATTTCTACATCACTGCTCACATACAGAAAGATGACTCAGTGCACATTATAGGAGCAGGAATAAAAGTGAACAAGCCGGAGGGAAAGGTTGAACAGATAGATTAGCGGGTGGGCGGCAGTACAGTAAAAGGCTTTTAGGAGGTTTTTGACAGCAGAGGTGGTAAGGTGGACGAGTTTAGGGACAGGGAGGACAGGGAAATAGTGATTGAGAAGAGCAACCAAAGATGGTGGCGTCGAAGGCGGGAGGGTGAGGAATAAACAGGTGCCTATGGACTGGAGGGTGCATGTGCTGCTGGAAGGGATCACTGAGGGAGAGTGGGGCGAGGCAGTGAGAGGATTTCAAAGTGAAGGTGAGAATCTTGAAATCAGTTGGTTGGGGCATCGGGAATTGGTGAATCTTGGCAAAGATGGGGATTGATGGAAGTATGGGATCCAGCGTGGGCGAGGATGCAGGACGAGGTGTTCTGAATGAGTTGCAGTTTTTGGAGGCCATCAACAAGAATGTTGGAGAAATTAAGCCTCCAGGGTTTCTGATGGGCTGGACGTGGTGCCTGATTCTTGGGTGTCTGTCCTGTGGAAGGCATACCTGATGGGCACGAGCAGAGTAATGGAGGAGGGAAGGATTGATCCTTGCTCTCTGGTGGTCCAAGGGGGCACAAACTCATTGATTGATTTGACTTTGATTGTAAGTTATGCTTTGGCCTCCCGAATCCCTGGATGTTTCTGTCTGTAAAACTAAAGGTGAAACCTATAGAGATAAAATAAATCTCTCAAGGGACGAACAATGGAACAGCTGCAATGTAGTACACCAGGGAGTCTCAGGTATAGCCCTGTCCTAACACCAATCTTAGCTGTGCTGTTGAGGAGAGGCAAGTACTTTAAATGAAAATCCCAGACAGTAATGTCATTGTGGCATAAGATTCAATAAATTGTGACATCACTGAAATGAAACAGTGCAGGTTAACCCCTTTGAATACTGAATGTTTTTTGGAACTTGCATGTTTGTTAACTACCAAAAATGATTTTCCTTCAACTCAGCTCTTCAGTTAAAAATAATGATTTTAATATAAAAGTCTCTCAATCTATTAACCTTTAAAGACCAAGAAAAAGTGTCAGATTTCCCAGCATACACATGCGTGTGTACGCTTGGTATATCTTTTGTGTCGACCTTTCAAAACTACAATAAGAGAACCAAAGTGAACCAGAGAACGTGGGTCCGATTTTAAGTCAGCCCACTTGACGTATAGGGGGGCGGCAGTGGCCCAATTTTGCCGCCGGATTGCCTACCGCCCCATTTACGCTAGCGCTTTGACGCCACCATCTTGGAAGGGGCCTTCTGATGTGTGGCCAGAGCACCCGCCTGTTTATGGCAGTAGATTCTTTTAATATGCAAATCACCAGACATAGGACCCCGACAGCAATACGATTTGTTCCAAGGCGGTAATTTCAGAAAATGGCCCCAAATCCTTTTGATTTCATTTCAGTGGGGCCAAGGTTGAGCAGGATTATTTCTCCGGGTTCCACAAGAGTACTGTGGGCTTCTGCTTCCTTGGGATCACCTCCCCTACCCCTTCTGTAATTGGTACCCCCTTCCCGGACCCATCTGCCTGTCAGTCAGTCAGCTCAGCATCCAAACCTTCCCGAATTCCTCCACTGCCCAACCGAGCTGCAGCGGGATGCCCGATCGGGGTTGCAGTTCACCGGGGCCGTGGTAACCAGGCCCAAACTCCAAAATGGCTGCTCGGCCGGCCGGCCAAAGGTCAAAATCTACCCCCATTCCTTTATTCTCCGTAGTTGTGGAATAAACTTTTTAAAATGAAGTTATTTTTGTTCTCTGCCAATGTCGTTTCATTTCCAAAGGCTATAATGGGATCTTCTCTGTGGGTGAGTGCTGAGAGCTTCCATTAAAGTGAATTCTTCTGGAGATTGTGACTCTTTGCAACTGGATGCATACGAGTGTGTACTCATATCCCAGTGAAAGGTTCAATAAGGGTTTCTTGCAGGTCTAATTTATTTTGTTTTTGAAGGTTTTAGGATCCCTGCGAGTGACTAAAAAATTAATACTTTGATGTCTCTGATCAACGGAAGTGATTTTTCCTTTTAATAAATTTACTCTCTTACAAACCTGCTCCCTTTAGATTTCCATAGATGCAGGCTTTTAACACGCTTCCTCCTCCAGCCTGGAGGCTGCTTTGGGTGCTGGCAGTGTTGCTCCTTAATAGGCAATTTTCTGCCGGCCCTGATCTTTTTTTAGTGCTTGGGCCCCAGCTATTCACAGTATATATCAATGATTTGGATGAGGGAAACAAATGTAATATTTCCAAGTTTGCTGACGACACGAAGCTAGGTGGGATTGTGAGTTGTGAGGAGGATGCAAAAAGGCTTCAAGGCGATTTAGACAAGTTGAGTGAGTGGGCAAATACATGGCAGATGCAGTATAACGTAGATAAATGTGAAGTTATCCACTTCGGTAGGAAAAACAGAAAGGCAGAGTATTATTTAAATGGTGATAGATTGGGAAATGTTGATGTACAAAGGGACCTGGGTGACTTTGTACACCAGTCACTGAAAGCAAACATGCAGGTGCAGCAAGCAGTTAGGAAGGCATATGGTATGTTGTCCTTCATTGCAAGAGGATTTGAGTACAGGAGCAAGGATGTCTTACTACAGTTGTACAGGGCCTTGGTGAGACCACACCTGGAGTACTGTGTGCAGTTTTGGTCTCCTTACCTAAGAAAGGATATACTTGCCATAGAGGGAGTGCAGCAAAGGTTCACCAGACTGATTCCTGGGATGGCAGGACTGTCGTATGAGGAGAGATTGGGTTGACTAGGCCTGTATTCACTAGAGTTTAGAAGAATGAGAGGGGATCTCATTGAAACGTATAAAATTCTGACAGGGCTAGACAGACTGGATGCAGGGAGGATGTTTCCCCTGGCTGGTGGGTCTAGAACAAGGGGACACAGTCTCAGGATACGGAGTAGGACATTTAGGACTGAGATGAGGAGAAATTTCTTCACTCGGAGGGTGGTGAACCTGTGGAATTCTCTACCACAGAAGGCTGTGGAGGCCAAGTCACTGAATATATTTAAGAAGGAGATAGATAGATTTCTAGACACAAAAGGCATCAAGGGGTATGGGGAGAGAGCGGGAATATGGTATTGAGATAGAGGATCAGTTATGATCATATTGAATGGCGGAGCAGGCTCGAAGGGCCGAATGGCCTACTCCTGCTCCTATTTTTCTATGTTTCTATGTTTTCTTCCGTCTGTCTCCAGTACTGAGCACTTGTTGCATTCGTATGTACTCTAATTCAGTGCCGAACTGAGGGCTCATGAAACCCACCCACCAAGGGGAAATGAACTTTGAATAACAACCAGAACTAGTAAAGATTCTGAAGAAGGGTCTCCGACCTGAAACGTTAACTCTGTTTCTCTCTCCACGGATGTTGCCTGGCCTGCTGAGTGTTTCCAGCATTTTCTGTTGTTATTTCAGATTTCCAGCATCCGCAGTACTTTGCTATTGCAGTAAAGATTCAAACTTGTGGAGGTGGGAACGTTCCAGGCAGGAGTCGGGTGGAGGGCGGTCCTCTGCTGAAGCTAGTAGGCCATCCAAAACAAGAGTCCTCTGTGTCTTTAGATGAAGGTGCTTCTGTCTTTCTCTGGAAAATTCTGTCAGTTATCTTGAAAATCCTATTACCTGGGATTAAAGTTAAAAATAAAAATCTTTGGCAAATAAAACCGTATCGACCTTATGCTTGAGAAACTTTGGTGGCGCTCGGTTAAATTTCTAGCTCTCTGACCTTTTGGCAGCCTAAATGTTACTGGGATACAAATCCATTTTATCAGAGCTGGCATATGGGTTGCATACTAACCACCAGTAGCAGAGACTCCCTGCCTCAGTTCCTTTCCAAACTGCCAATTTTAAAATGTATTTCAGTCTCAGCGCCAGTGAGTCACAATGATTGAAAAATAGACCAGCACTGAGAGAAATGACGGAAAATTTATTCTTTTGTGCTTTAAAGTGAGGCTATTCTGGTGACTGAGTGCAGAAGGAAATTAGTCCCAAATTGCTGCACAGGAGAGCCTTACCCAAGGAAGAAATGCAAGGCTGGAAACCACCATCGCTACATCAGAGGATGAATGCTTAGTGCATTTATATGACATCGCTCAATCTGCTATTTTAATAGAGGCATTAACCTGCTTATTGTAAGCAGGTCTAATGTCTCAATTAAAATAGTGGGCGGAGGGATGTTGTGCCAAGATGATAAGTGCTTGCAGTAATTTCTCGCCTCAGTGAATAATTACTGTTGGGTTTCGTTTCTTTCGGTAGTGTACAAGTCAACGAGTCCATGTCAGGTTCCCATGTGTACTATTTTAAGGCTGTCACCAACGCGCCTATTCTAAACAGGTAAACGTCTGTGTTGAAATAGTGAACAAAATAATATTATGTGAATGCATTAGCTGGTGCACTCCCAGTGGAAAGCTCCATATTGGCGGTAAATAAGTCACTCCATTAATGCCTTAGAGGTGATCCTAAGATGCTGTAAATCATTGTATTTTTTCAGTTTTTTCCACTGTATTTACAAAAAGAAAAAGAAAGACTTGCATCTATATAGCGCCTTTCATGACCTCAGGACGTCCCAAAGCTCTTTACAGCCAATGAAGTACTTTTGAAGTGTAGTCACTGGTGTAATGTAGGAAACGCGGCAGCCAAATTGCGCACAGCAAGCTCCCACAAACAGCAATGTGATAATGACTGGATAATCTGTGTTTTTGTGATGTTGATTGAGGGATAAATATTGGCCAGGACACCAGGGATAACTCCCCTGCTCTTCTTCGAAATAGTGCATTGGGATCTTTTACGTCCCCCTGAGAGGGCAGATGGGGCTTCAGTTTAACGTCTCATCCAAAAGAGAGCACCTCTGGCAGTGCAGCGCTCGCTCAGTACTGCACTGGAGTGTCAGCCAAGATTTAAAACGACAGAGAAATGTTAGAAAGGGTGTGAAGAAGTGCAAACAAAGATGGCACCTGATTTTAAGTCAATGCCTTTGGAAAGGCAAAGGGAGTTGAAACAGTTCTTACTAGCAAATTTAAGGCTAAGGAAATTGTACTCATGAAAATAACCAATGAAGAGGTTAATTAAGTTGAAGTAGAAGAGAACTTATAGGAATATATTGAAACAACAACAACTTGCATTTATATAGCGCCTCTAACGTAATAAAACGTACCAAGGCACTTCATAGGAGTATTATCAAACAAAATTTGACACCAAGCCACATAAGGAGATATTGCTTGGTCAAAGAGGTAGATTTTAAGGAGTGTCTTAAAGAAGGAGAGAGAGGTGGAGAGGCGGAGAGGCTTAGGGAGGGAATTCTAGAGCTTAGGGCCTTGGCAGCAGAAGGCACAACTGCCAATGGAGGAGCGATTAAAATTGGAGATGCTCGAGGCCAGAATTGGAGGAGTGCAGCTATCTCGGAAGGTTATAGAGCTGGAGGGGATTACAGAGATAGGGAGGGGCGAGGCCATGGAGAGATTTGAAAACAAGGATGAGAATTTTAAAATTGAGGTGTTGCTTAAGCGGGAGCCAATATAGGTGAGCAAGCACAGCGATGATGGGTGAATGGGACTTGGTGTGAGTTTTGGATGAGCTTAAGTTTATAGAGGGTGGAAGATGGGAGGCCGGCCAGGAGTGTGTGGGAATAATCAAGTCTAGTGGTAATAAAGGCATGGATGAGGGTTTCAGCAGCAGATGAGCTGAGGCAGGGGCGGAACGGGCAATGTTGCGGAGGTGGAAACAGGTGGTCTTAGTGATGACACGGATATGTGGTCGGAAGCTCATCTCGGAGTCAATTATGACACCAAGGTTGCGAACTGTCTGGTTGAGCCTCAGACAGTTGCCAGGGAGAGGGATGAAGACTAGGGAATGGAGTTTGTGGCGGGGACCAAAGGCAATGGCTTCAGCCTTCACAATATTTAGTTGGAGGAAATTTCTGCTCCTCCAGTACTGGATGTCAGACAAGCAATCTGACCATTTAGAGACAGTGGAGGGGTTAAGAGAGGTGGCGGTGAGGGAGAGCTGGGTGTCGTCAGTGTACATGTGGAAACTGACGCTGTGTTTTCAGATGATGTCGCCGAGGGGCAGCATGTAGATGAGAAATAGGAGGGGGCCAAGGATAGATCCTTGGGGGACAGCAGAGGTAACGGTGCGGGAGCGGGTAGAGAAGCCATTGCAGGTGATTCTCTGGCTACGACTGGCTAGATAAGAATGGAACCAGGCGAGTGCAGTCCCACCCAGCTGGACGACGGAGGAGAGGCATTGGAGGAGGATGCTGTGGTCAACCGTGTCAAAGGCTGCAGACAGGTCGAGAAGGACAAGGAGGGATACTTTACCATGGTCACAGTAACATAGGATGTCATTTGTGACTTTGATAAGAGTCATGAAGTGAAGGCTAAACATAACTTAAGGAGATCCCATTTGCAAATTTTTGGTGCACTGGTTAACTCAGTTGCCTTAACTCCCTATCCCATTATTTAATGCCATTGTTACCTTGTAAAATATATGTTAGCAACCGCATTAAAATAGTGGAGACAGGAAGTTAGAGCGAACTTATTAACCAGGATGCTCAGTCGAGTGCACAGAGGAAATTAAAACTATTAGAGAGCTGCTGGCAGATGGAGTTCAATGTGGGCAAGTGTGAGGTCATCCACTTTGAATTTAAGGAAGACAAGTGGGAATATTTTCTCAATGATGTGAGACAAGGAACTGTGGAGGAGCAAAGGAGTTTGGGTATTCATTGTGCACAGATCACTAAACGCTAATGCACAGATATGAAAAGTAACCAAAGAGGCTAATCGAATGTTGGCCTTTATCTCAAGGGGGTTGGAATTTAAAAGTGAGGAAGTGATGCTTCAGTTGTACAGAGCCTTGGTCAGACCCCATCTGGAGTACTGCGTTCAGTTTTGGGCACCAGACCTCAGGAAAGATATATTGGCCTGAGAGGCTGCAGTGCAGATTCATGAGATGATACAGGGCTTAAAGGGGCTAAATTATGAGGACAGGTTGCATAAACTTGGCTTCTATTCTTTTGAGTTTAGACGGTTGAGAGGTGATCTAATCAAGGCCTTTAAAATGATAGAGAGATTCGATAGGGTAGATACAGAAAAACTATTTCCTCTGGGGGCATAATCTTAAAATATAGAGTTAAGCCCTTTAGGACTGAAATCAGGAGGCACTTTTTCTCCCAAAGACTAGTGGAAATCTGGACCACTCTGCCCCAAAAGATGCCTGATTAATTGAAATTTTCAAGACTGAGATCGATAGATTTTTGTTAGGTAAGGGTATCAAGGGATATGGAGCAAAGGCGGGTAAATGTAGTTGTGGTACAGATCAGCCACGATCTAATTGAAAGGTGGAACAGGCTCGAGCGGCTGAATGGCCTCCTCCTGTTCCTATGTAACAGTGCACACAAATTTGGTTGAAGCAGTCAAAACAGAAATTCAGAGATTCCGGATTCAATGGGGAGTGAAGGAATATGGGCTCGGCACCAAGTAGCTGAGAGAAGTCTGAGCAGATCCTCTATGCCAAAATAAATCACAGGGTGAGATGGATAGATTGAATCAGCTTTCCTCATTCCTACCCTCATATGTTACCATGTCAGTAGAATTTTCGTGTTCCGTTAAATTACTTCTCAGTCTCAGTGTCTCAGAATAGTTGGTTTTGCAGATTTGATAGATAAGTGCTTCAGAGAAACTGAAGAGTAATCTTTACCTTCCCCTTCTCCGAGCAAGCAGAGAATTATAATGTATGTGTAGTGGAATGTGCATTTGAGGCAGTGCAAACTCCCTTACTGTGTCATCACTCAGTGTTCCTGTAATTAAACATTATTAATACTCTGACAAAACTTCGCAGTTTTTTAGAGGGAGCTAGCCCAGTTCAGGTGCGATTAGATTTATTGCCAATTAATGATGATGTTTCCTTGTTTTAAGTGATTTGTGACACTGTGGCGTGGATTTTAATGTGGGCGGGAGGGGCCGGGACAGTGCATGCGAGCCCTGAAGCGGGTGGCGCACTCGGGGAGTCTGGGGACGTGGAGGCCCGGATGATTTTAACAGCCGGGGCTCATTACTATTACTCGCCTCGGAGTCCCGCCCAAACCTGGCCTGATGCACTACCGGGCCCGCAGGCGGGAACGGATCACATACAGGAGGCCTCGGTCAGGGACTCATGGGATCGATCCCTAGCAGTCAGTTAAGTGCTTCGGGGAGTGGGAGGGGGGGGGTTCAGGGGACAAAGGTGATCGGGGGAGGGGGGGAAGCTTGAGATGAGGAAGGCCCAAGGCTTCCTTGTGAGGCCTAGAGGAGCGCTCCCTCCCCTCCTGGCCCACAAGCAAACCTAAAAAAAAATAATACTTACCCGCCTGGCCCACCATTCCCCTCTCGACAGGTTTGGCCTGATGGGGAAGCTGTCATTGCTCTCCCGCTCAAGCCTGGGACTAAAATAGCAAATCGGGTTGCTATTTTATGTTTGCTATCTGCAGAAAAAATCATTAAAGCATTCAGAGGAAATCCCCCCCTCATTTATTTTCAAACTCAAGGATGAGAAAAGGCCATTCAGCCCATCAAAGCAAGTACCACCAGTATCCTAACATGACGAGCAGCCCCTTGAGAGCGAAGTGCTGGAAGGTTGCTGGCATCTGTGGAATTGGGCCTAGTATGAGTCAGGGCCTTAAGGAAAGGGTGGGGGGTGGGGTGGGGAGCAGAGAAAGAGTGTGGTCCTAATGGAGAGGGGCAAAGATGACAAATAGTCATGCCAAGACCCACATAACTGAGCAAAGTGGATGGGCTGAATGAATGAGCAAACTCTTATGTGAGACTAATAGTTTCAATTGTTAAATTATTCAGAGAGGTTGCCAGACATCCACTTGTAGCACAACTTCCATTCCAATCTCCTTCTCTGTTAAAATGCTTTTCATAAAACATTAAACACGCTTCATCGCAAACACACAATTATTAAACGCACTCCATTACCGGAGCACTCACTGAACTTCATACCTTACCGCTATTAGTGTGCCGTATCCAAGAAGTTGTACTTTGTTATCGACAATCAGCCTGTAGCAGGATCTGAAAACGCTGAACCCTATGAAATGTTCCTGATGTGTTAAAGCACATTGTGGTTGCCGTGTGTACTCAGAAAAAAGTTACTCCCATGTGTGAGGTGTATAAATTAATGCTTTGGAGGTCTGTACATTAGTGTTTTGAGGTCCTTTTGTAGCCTCTTCCCCTCATTGTTTATTAGTTTGAGTCAGACAGAAAGGTTCCTGTGGAGTTTGCTGTTAGTTCAGCACATTGTAGTTAAGTGGGAATTGGACTGTACGGCTTAAATATATTGGACTGTTACAGATGTTAATGGAAGGTATAACTGTGCGTAATTGCTATTGGAAGTGGCAATTCAATATTAATGTCATATAAATTGTAAATTTGTTACAGTAAAGTTGTTAATAGATATCACTAAATCAACATAAATGTAATTAAAACTGAGGGGTTCCGAGAGCATTGATGCTCACACCTAGGCTAGCGCTACCATGTTTCAGGGGCTACAGATCTTCTTTTAATGGTTTGTTTTGGGTGAATTGTTTGCTCATCAGTGGAACACTCACCCCTTCCGGGCACCGAGTATCAGCACCGAGCACTCACTGATCGGGTGTAACTCAATTGTATGCAGAGTATAATTCCCTCTACTTTGCCCCAACAATATGCCTTAATCCCAATCTCAAACAAACACCCATTACTGCACCAGTGAGACATGTCCATTCTCATGCTAGCCATCCCGTGGAGATTGCCAATTGGTGCCAAGTTAAGAAAAAGAAAAGACTTGCATTTCTATAGCGTCTTTCACGACCACCGGACGTCCCAAAGCTCTTTACAGCCAATGAAGTACTTTTTGAAGTGTAGTCACTGTTGTAATGTAGGAAACGCGGCAGCCAATTTGCGCACAGCAAGCTCCCACAAACAGCAATGTGATAATGACCAGATAATCTGTTTTTGTGATGTTGATTGAGGGATAAATATTGGCCAGGACACCGGGGATAACGTCCCTGCTCTTCTTCAAAATAGTGCCATGGGATCTTTTACATCCACCTGAGAGAGCAGACAGGGCCTCGGTTTAATGTCTCATCTGAAAGACAGCACCTCTGACAGTGCAGCACTGCCTCAGTACTGCACTGGAGTGTCAGCCTAGATTTTTGTGCTCAAGTCTCTGGAGTGGGACTTAAACCCGTAAGTGCAGGTTTATGCTGTGGGTCCACGCCCATTAGGAACTAGATCAAGAAAGTCCAAACTAATTTCACATAGGAATCTATAATTAACAGTCAG
>CM059444.1:51153206-51360706 GCA_030390025.1 Squalus acanthias | reverse complement strand
ATTTCTCGGTAAGTGAGTGTTTGTGTTAAATGGGTTATTTACTCAGCACACTGTATTACAAAGAGAAAGAAAAATATGTTTAATGCTAACTTTTAATGAAAAGAGTTTTCTCTTTTTGTGACTATACTATGAAGCTTTGCACTTTTTAAAGACCGAAATGCCTGGGGAATGGAACACATTTCACCCCTTCACCCAATGTCAACAGCGGGATCGTTGGTCAGGTGCAGCATGGGTTAGCTGCAGGGTAGCGCCCCCTTTAGTCTGCTCCATCAAGCACTCACAGGTCAGGCATAATATCGGACAGATAGAGAGTAAACCTACCTCTACATTGCTCAAACAAGTAAACAGATCACTTTGAATGCAGGATAAACGGATCTTGGCCCTATAATAATCAACATTAGAAGATCAGCTCCTATTGCATTGAATGACTTACCTCATTCAGCCTACTTGTGAGCTCTCTGGTTGAAACTACGATGTTGATTTTAACTCGGGGTGGGATCAGTGCAGGGGGAGCCTGAAACGGGCAGTCACCAGAAGTCTGAGCGCTTGAGAGGCCTGGTCGGTTTTAACCGTCAGGCCTCATTTTACCTCCAGGCCTCAGTGTCAGCCATGGCTCAGTGGGTCGCACTCTCGACTCTGAGTCAGAAGGTTTCGGGTTCAAAGTCCCACTCCAGAGACTTGAGCACAAACCAGCCACTGTTCAACGAGAGCAGAGTTAGCCGTGGCTGGGAGGACCCTCCATGTTTATTTGCCTGTATAGGTTGACTTGGGTGTGTTCCTGGAGGGTGGCTAGTTCCTGTGGATCCATGGCAGCAGCACAAGCCATAACCTTTGGGTGAGGAGGGAGAAAACTGGAAAGGGAATAAAGGAGCATCAGAAAAGAACATAATTCAAAACAAGTCTGGGGAATGGCGTAAGATAGACAGCAGAATGTCTGAAACAGAACATTAATCAATAAACTATTACACCACATTATTTCCAGATCTTCTGAGCTCCATCTCTCACAATCAGTGAGCTTCTGATTATCTGCCCATCTCCAAGAGCTTGAGAAGCCTTTGAGTGTTTCATTCCTTGAAGGCACTTGTTAACTGAGTGATAGCAGTGTGTTTCGAAAGCCCTCTGCAGACAAATTACTTTCTTCTGTCTTTTCATTTCTCTTTTTTTTCCCCCTTTCTTCTCCCAGTACGGAAGGACCGAAGTGATTGAAAACACGTTGAACCCGGATTTTGTGCGCAAGTTTGTCCTGGATTACTTCTTTGAAGAGAAGCAGAATCTGCGTTTTGATGTGTGAGTAATAGCATTTCTTTCTGCCAGGTGCCACACTCTGCTCTCTGTGTCCTTGTGTAAGCCTAAATTCTACTGAAAGCCAAAGCTAATTTGTTAACAAGGCCAGCCAAACTATGGGCAAAGCAATCAATACAAAATATAGCAGCTACTTCTGCATTCATCTTATAAAAAGAGATGCATCTCCAACACCATTCGCATAAAATACAAAACAAAATAAAATGCAGCCTTCCGCATCCCCAAAATACAAATCAAGAAAGAAATATTCTTTACAATATTGGTACAAATCTTTGCACTAGAGGCTCAATTTTATAATGATAGAGGATACCTAACAGTCATGTACAAATGGCAAAACTTTTGTTAAATCTGTCATAAGTGCATGTGTCTTTATGGTCACGCAAAATTGTCAATATATTGCTTGTAATATTAAAAATTGAACAGTACCAGAACAATAGTAATTAAATTTAAATCCCAAGTAATCGCTTTTCCTTTCAGCCCTATGTTGACTAAGTGGTGTAGCCCTGGCATGTGGTTGTTACATATTGTACTTTAAAGGGAAACGTCAGCCTCCCAATGACTTCTATTTAATACAGATAATTTCTCTAACGATTTAGTGACTCACAATCACATTACTGATGCGTATCTGCAGGCCTCTGCCACCCTGAGTGGAAAGTAAAAGCCCACCATTGCTTTAAAGAGAAAATTGATCTTTTTCCATCAGTCCCCTTTGCTGAAAGTGCCAATTTTCTGATTTTAATTAGTGATAGAATCCCTAAGTTGGGATCAAATAAAAGCCTGCTCACCTCCTTCTCCCCTCCTCATAGACATTAGGACTGTTTTTAAATTTCGGCGGTGGTGAGAAACAGGCAGTAATGGATTGGCCACCCGTTATACACCCCACCTGAAGTCAATAGAAAAGCAAATTGGGCAGGCTATATAACGGGTGGCTGATCCACTACCACCCATTTCTCCCACCACCTCAAGTTAAAATCAGTCCTACAAATGTTGTTTTGCAAAGCCATTGCAATTGTGTAGAAGGGGAATGAATGAGAAGTGATCTGGCACATTGGGATATGGTAATTGGATGAGTTGGGCATTATCTAGGGTTACTGTATTGTAGATTGTTGATTGTTGTCTGTAGAGGTTATTCTCCAAACGTACGATCTCCATGGCAATCTAACTACGCTGCATCATAGCAGGAATACGATGAAAAGTCTTCAGCAATAGAAATTGTCTTAATTGATTGGATTTTTGTAACAGGGCTGAGAATAGGTCAGTTGAAAAATGTGACCCTTGATGGGTAGGGATCTGGAATTCCCACTGCAGCTTTCATTTACAGTTTGCAATGTCACCATCGTCGGGAAGAATTTAAATAAGCTCACCTTGTTCACAAATCCTGGAGGTTCATTAAATGTTAAAATTACCACAAGTGTCAATTGAGGAACTGCAATTGTGCCACGGTCCAGGGTTGCAGCAGTGCCCAACTCACTTTGCTGATTTATAAACAGATTAGATTCCTTCATATTACCAAATGTGTGGTCAGGGAACTGTTAAATCGCAGGGTAAATTTTCCAATTGGTTATGGCCGGAGATCAGTTATGCCAGCTCTCTGCCCACGTAGTGGCCCACTTAATTCTCTGGTCACACTTTCAAGTGGAGAAGTGCTCACCAGCTTCCCAGTTGCAACATTGAAATGTTGGCATGGTGGTCACTTAGATGCCATCGAAGAGCCACAGAAGTTTACAGGAGGAGGTCATTAGGCCCATCGTGTGTGCTGACTCTTTGCTGGAGTATTCCAAAACCAGTCCCACTGCCCTGCTTCTGCCCGTGCACTTTCCTAGTTGGCAATGCAATACAACAGAGTCATGAATTCGTCCATATAAGATCGGCTGCCATGGTTGTCAGGGGCTGTTTTGTATGTATTTAAAGAGGTCTGTAAGGACACTTGATCGTTTTATTTTGAGGATGTTTTTCCAGTTTTTATTTTCCTTTTCTACCTGTCAGAGAACTTACTCAGGATATTCCCACTGGGAATTTCATACTCACCATACTATTCGACATGTTTTGCAAGCTTCCTGGCAGGCAGTTCAATGCACTGAACAATTGCTGGAGTACAGAAATCCTCGTTCTTTTAAATGCTGGGTCCCTGAAGTCTGCGTCTCTGTTTGCTTCAGCAGAGCTAGGACGTGAGCTGGCTCTCCAGTTAGCTCTTTCTTGGGCCTTCCTCGCCACCTCCACTTGCTCTTGCTCACCTAGTCTTGATGGATCCACCAGTGATGTCCCCTTGAACGCATTATCTAAGTCCCGCAGGTTGCCGATTTCTGTGCTGTGCTTGGCAGGGTAAGAGCGAGTGATGTCTTCAGTGTTATCTTCATCAGTCGGTCTGGCAGTAGCGACGAGTCACCTGATTGACCTAGAAAAAGAGCACTTGGACAAGGATTAGGATGGAGTTGCGAGGGTAGGCACTAGCAGATTCAATGGCCGCACAATGCACCACCAGGTTGTCATGCTCATTGTGTGAGTGTGTGATTGAAAGAGTTAAGTAAAAAGAGAAAAGGAAGGGAAGATGCCAAGACACCCTGCTGTACCAGGCCTCAAGCCTCGCCATCTCCGATGTTGACTGCTGTGTGTCTTCCAATGGTGTCGATGGTGTCAGTATTTGCAGTGTAGCGGCACCTCCTCCTGTGTAGGTTGTCTCCCTCCTGTTGTTTTCCCCAGCTTCTCCTGCAAGAAGAATGGAAGTGGGTTAACATGTGCCCCAGGCAAAGGATTTCAATATGTATGAGCCAGCTTACCATAGTGTGCATGATGACAGGAAGAAGCAGCAAGTGTGGCCAAGAGGGACAAGTAGCTGTGAAGTCAGTAGCAGCTTTTCAGGGTGTGACTGCAAGCAGAAAGGAGGTGCAGTGAAGTCTTCCTTGTTGACTTATGGGGAGCCATGGCAAGCAGGCAAGTGAAGGATTAATAGCGCTGAGGCAAAGGTAGGGTCCTTGACGGGCCGTGCCAAAAATATGACAGAGAGTGAACAGAAGCCTTACCTTGGCACTCATGGTGTGATCATTAAATACCTTTTAGCACTGCAGCTAGGTACTGGCAAAATGCTGATGGCATTCACGTGTTGTGCCACCTCTTGCCATGCCCGCTCAACAATTTGCTGCCATACCCATCTACCATCTGTGGAGAAGAGGACCTTCTTTCTGTTGTTCACTTGCTCCATGGCTGCATCCGAAAAACTAACTCTGTTTCTCTCTCCACGGATGCTGCCTGGCCTGCTGAGTTTTTCCAGCGTTTTCTGTTGTTATTTCCGAAAAACGAATGTTGCCCAAAGACATCTTCCTGAAGCTCCGTGAGGTTGCTTCCTTCTTTTGCTCACAACCCCCCCCACCCCCCCACCCCCTTTAAGTTGCTGCAGGCCCTTATGATCCTGCAGCGGCACTCAATTTCCCGCCTTCTAATTGGCGAGCTGCCTATGGGAAGCTGCCTATGTTTTGCTCTGGCAGCTTGCCTCAACCATGTAAGTGGGGAGGAAACTCAGAAACTGGGATTGCAGCCTACTCATCTGGGCAGTCACTGCTCTCGTCCTGCCCACCTCCTGCCCGTTTCCTGCTGGGAGATTAAAATCATCCCTCCACCCCCACCACCACCCATTGTCAGGTGGCACAGGTCACCATTGGCATGGTTTTATGTATCTGTAATGGATCTTGCTGTTCATTAATCGAGTGAACAAACTTCGAGCACGCTTTTGATCAGAGGTCCTAATATCTCCTTATGTGGCTCGGTGTCAAATTTTGTTTGATAACGCTCCTGTGAAGCGTCTTGGAACGTTTTACTACGTTAAATGCGTTCTATAAATGCAACTTGTTGTTGAAGTGCCCCTGTCTCTTAGATTTCTTCTCACAGGTAAGTAGGTTTATGGGTATAAGGATCAGACACTTTGGATACACCAGTTAGTTACAATTTTGACCTGGGTGCAAGAGAGAAGACATTACACCATAGGAAGGAACTCTTATGCAACTTTAAGTAAGATTATAACGGGTTGGGATCGGGCCACTATCCCTTTTCCGAGAAGTGTTTGTCCCTCGTTTGATAGAACTGCAAAGAAAACCAGCTGACTGGTTTGTCTGTTTAACCCTTTCATGAGCTGGTTCAACACTGCTGTGTCTGTTGAGCTGACTCCAATATTTGGCTGCGAGTGCTTATTTCTGTGAATGACTATCGGTGAATAAACCTGGTTGGTAGTTTAGTCTGTTACAGGAAAGTGTCTGGCATGACTGATAATCATCTTCTGGTGGCGTGTAGTGCAACAGTTTTGTGCTCAACCCTGATTACTTTGCATGAAAGATGTCATTTCAGCCACTGAAGACATGGGAGCTGGCTTTGAGTTGGGTATGAGAAAAAGTATCTGCACAAACCCAAATTATAAGAATAGATTTAACTTCAAGTTTAGACAAGGAATAATCATCCTCTTTGGCCAACCTTATTTCCACTTAATAGTTTTCACAATTTCCTTTACACAGGACAAAATCATAGAATTACATAGATTTTTACAGCACAGAAACAGGCCATTCGGCCCAACAGGTCTATGCCGGTGTTTATGCTCCACATGAGCCTCCTCCCACGTTACTTCATCTCACCCTATTAACATATCCTTCTATTCCTTTCTCCCTCATGTGTTTATCTAGCTTCCCCTTAAATGCATCTACGCTATTCGCCTCAAAAATTCCATGTGGTAGCAAGTTCCACATTCTCAGCGCTCTTTGGGAAAAGAAGTTTCTTCTTGAGATTGTCATAAAAAATGAAAGATGCAACGAGAAAAAAGCTTGAAATGGTCCAAAACATTCAGAAGTAATCTGTCTGCGAAATATTCATGATTAGGAATTGGAAGCGCTTTGCTACCTTCAGAGTCTGGGGGGGCTGCGAGTATTCCTGTTCCACTTCTTGCCCCCTGGCTAATTTGATTAGCTAACAAGCTCACAGCTTTTGGCACTCAGGGAGGTAGCTAGCAGGCAGGAGATCGTTAAAATGAATTTACTCCTTTCCTTCTCTTCGGCAACACTAAAAATAATCCTGAGATTTCATTACCTCTGTCTGTTTTGAGGCAGCTGACAAGAAGGCTTCAAACCAACCTTTCTTTTCCAGATAAGCTTAGACCCCTGTCCTCCTTTGCAGCTATCAGCAGTGTAATTATTTCCTTGCATTTTGTTCTTACCTTCCATGCTCTATGTCAATTAAAAAAAAATCAGTTCTTCCCTCTCAGCATAACTCTGTTCGATGCTTGGCTACAACCACTGATATTACTTTCCCAGGCACTCAGTTGAATTTTAGGTGGGGTTTGGTAGTAGTAACAGGAGTATTCTGTATGGGTGCCTTTGTTAACACTTTGCAGTATGTCTATGCAAAGGCTATCTATCATAGCCCAATAATCGGAAAAGTGGGCTTTAATTGG
Organism: Squalus acanthias; assembly: GCA_030390025.1. NCBI lineage: Eukaryota > Metazoa > Chordata > Chondrichthyes > Squaliformes > Squalidae > Squalus > Squalus acanthias. The sequence goes on along the minus strand of CM059444.1, from coordinate 51,353,976 downwards.
CCCAATCTGCAGGCTTGGCTTCATTTACATCCTGGATGCCTGGCCTAGCCCAATATTAAAACGGGAAATAATAAAAAAAATATATTAAAACGGGATCCCCTCCCTAATTTTAATAGGCTACAGGCATGGGAAACGCTTGCCCATAGAGATTAGCCTGTAGCACGCTTGACTATGGAGTGGAAAATGCAGCACTTAAAGGGTTGCATCTAGCTAGTAAGTTGATAAAGCTGTTAAAAAAGCATATGGGTCTATGGCTTTATAAATAGAGAGGTCGCACAACACCAGGTTATAGTCCAACAGTTTTATTTGAAATCACAAGCTTTCGGAGCTCACCTGAGGAAGGAGCAAATCGATAGCTCCGAAAGCTTGTGATTTCAAATAAAACTGTTGGACTATAACCTGGTGTTGTGCGACCTCTCAATTTTGTCCACCCCAGTCCAACACTGGCATCTCCGCTTTATAAATAGAGGCATAGAGTACAAGAGCAAGGAAGTTATGCTAAACTTTTATAAATTACTGGCTAGACAACAGCTGGAGTATTGTGTCCAATTCTGGGCACCTCACTTTAGAAAGGATGTCAAGGCCTTGGAGAGGGTGCATAGGAGATTGACTAGAATGCTACCAGGGATGAGGAGTTTCAGTTAGCTTGGGAGACTAAGGAAAGTGGGATTGTTCTCCTTAGAGCGGAGAAGGTTAAGGGTAAATTTAATAGAGGTGTTCAAAATTATGAGGTGTTTTGATAGAGTAGATTGGAAGAAACTGTTTCCACTGGCAGGAGGGTCGGTAACCAAAGGACACAGATTTAAAATAGTTGTCAATAAAGGCAGATGAGGAGATTTTTTTTACGCAATTTTATTGGTGGGGGAAGGAGTTACGATGTCCATTCAGAAAGCAATAAAAGATTTATTAGCGGTGAAAATGCAGAAAAACGAAAGATACAACAAAATTATTATGTCGATATATATATATAGGAATAAATATACCTATGTACATTGAAACATCCAAAAGGAAGTGGCCAGATTTCTGATTCAGCAGGGAGTGAAGGCCTTGCAACATGGCAATAGAAAACACAAATATATCACCTGAACAGGGCAAGATGGATTGAATTACTGTTGCTTCTTATTTTGTTATATCGGTTTCTGTTGCCTATGGATGTTACCCTATTGGTCTCATTGTCTCCTGTCTTATTCCTGCAGGTACAATGTGGACTCAAGGAGCACAAACATTTCAAAACATGTGAGTTTGAAAAAGTGATTCCTATGAAGTGTGATTCGGGGATTTCTGTACAGCTGGAGTGTAACTCACATCATTTCAGTCTGCCTGGGAGATACATTGAACCTGATTGGTATGCCAAGTCTGCAGACCCCACACAGTTGGTGTGTCACAACCACAGCTGTTGTGCTATATACATAACCTCCCCTCCTCACACACACACACTTGATATATAGCTCCTGTGGGGCAGCTAGTGCGTCACAGCTCCAGTCTCCCCTCCACCCCGTACAACAGATGTGGCCATACATTGGTTTACCTGATTTAGGTTGTTACATTGATAGGGCCAGTGTAACAAATGCACGCTACTAGGAACAGGAGTAGGCTATTCAGCCCCTCGAGCCTGTTCTGCTATTCAATTAGATCATGGCTGATCTGTATCTTAACTCCACCTACCCACCTTTGTTCCATAACCCTTAATACCTTGCCTAACAAAAATCTATCAATCTCAGTTTTGACATTTTCAATTGACCCCCAGCCTCAACAGCTTTTTAGAGGAGAGAGTTCCAGATTTCCATTACCTGTTGTGTGAAGAAGTGCTTCCTGACATCACCCCTTAACAGCCTAGCTCTAATTTTAAGGTTATGTCCTCTTGTTCTAGACTCCCCCACCAGAGGAAATAGTTTTTCTCTATCTACCCTATCAACTCCTTTAATCATCAATTAGATCACCCCTTAAACTTCTATACCCAAGGGAATACAAGCCTAGTCTATGCAACCTGTCCTCACAATTTAACCCTTTTAGCGCTGGTATCATTCTGATGAGTCTGCGCTGCATTTCCTCCAAGGCCAGTATATCCTTCCTGAAGTGTGGTGCCCAGAACTGAACACAGTACTCTAAATGGGGTCTAACCAGAGCTTCATGTAACTTTTTTTTTATTCGTTCCTGGGATGTGGGCGTCACAGGCAAGGCCAGCATTTATTGCCCATCCCTAATTGCCTTTGAGAAGGTGGTGGTGAGCCGCTTTCTTGAACCGCTGCAGTCCGCATGGTGAAGGTACTCCCACAGTGCTGTTAGGGAGGGAGTTCCAGGATTTTGACTCAGCGACTATGAAGGATCGGCGATATATGTCCAAGTCAGGATGGTGTGTGACTTGGAGGGGAACTTGGAGGTGATGGTGTTACTATACGCCTGCTGCCCTTGTCCTTCTAGGTGGTAGAGATCGTGGGTTTGGGAGGTGCCGTCAAAGAAGCCTTGGCGAGTTGCTGCAGTGCATCTTGTAGATGGTACACACTGCAACCACGGTGCGCCGGTGGTGCAGGGAGTGAATGTTTAAGGTGGTGGATGGGGTGCCAATGAAGCGGGCTGCTTTGTCCTGGATGGTGTCGAACTTCTTGAGTATTGTTGGAGCTTCACTCATCCAGGCAAGTGGAAAGTATTCCATCACGCTCCTGACTTGTGCCTTGTAGATGGTGGAAAGACTCTGGGGAGTCAGGAGGTGAGACACTCGCTGCAGAATACTCAGCCTCTGACCAGCTCTTGTAGCCACAGTATTTATGTGGCTGGTCCAGTTAGGTTTCTGCTCAGTGGTGACCCCCAGGATGTTGATGGTGGGGGATTCGGTGATGGTAATGCCGTTGAATGTCAAGGGGCAGTGGTTAGACACTCTCTTGTTGGAGATAGTCATTGTCTGGCATTTGTGCAGTGTGAATGTTACTTGCCACTTATCAGCCCAAGCCTGAATGTCATCCAGGTCTTGCTGGATGTGGGCATGGACTGCTTTATTATCTGAGGAGTTGCGAATGGAACTGAACACTGTCTAATCATCAGCGAACATCCCCATTTCTGACCTTATGATGGAGGGAAGGTCATTGATGAAGCAGCTGAAGATGGTTGGGCCCAGGACACTGCCCTGAGGAACTCGTGCAGCGATGTCCTGGGGCTGAGATGATTGGCCTCCAACAACCACAACCATCTTCCTTTGTGCTAGGTATGACTCCAGCCAGTGGAGAGTCTTTCCCCTGATTCCCATTGACTTCAGTTTTACTAGGGCTCCTTGATGCCACACTCAGTCAAATGCTGCCTTGATGTCAAGGGCAGTCACTCTCACCTCACCTCTGGAATTCAGCTCTTTTGTCCATGTTTGGACCAAGGCTGTACTGAGGTCTGGAGCTGAGTGGTCCTGGCGGAACCCAAACTGAGCATCAGTGAGCAGATTATTGGTGAGTAAGTGCCGTGTGATAGCACTGTCAACAACACCTTCAATCACTTTGCTGATGATTGAGAGTAGACTGATGGGCGGTAATTGGCTGGATTGGATTTGTCCTGCTTTTTGTGGACAGGACATACTAGGGCAGTTTTCCACATTGTCGGGTAGATGCCAGTGTTGTAGCTGTACTGGAACAGCTTGGCTAGAGGCGCGGCTAGTTCTAGAGCACAAGTCTTCAGCACGACAGCCGGGATGTTGTCGGAGCCCATAGCCTTTGATGTATCCAGTGCGCTCAGCCGTTTCTTGATATCATGTGGAGTGAATCGAATTGGCTGAAGACTGGCTGCTGTGATGGTGGGGACCTCAGCAGGAGGCCGATATGGATCATCCACTTGGCACATCTGGCTGAAGATGGTTGCAAACGCTTCAGCCTTGTCTTTTGTACTCGCATGCTGGGCTCCACCATCAGCAGGCCCAGTCTGGCAGCTATGTCCTCAGGACTTGGCCAGTTCGGTCAGTAGTGGTGCTACCGAGCTACTCTTGGTGATGGACATTGAAGTCCCCCACCCAGAGTACATTCTGTGCCCTTGCTACTCTCAGTGCTTCTTCCAAGTGGTGTTCAACATGGAGGTGTACTGATTCATTAGCTGAGGGAGGGCGGTAGTTGGTAATCAGCAGGAGGTTTCCTTGCCCATGCTTGACCTGAAGCCATAAGACTTCATGGGGTCCGGTGTCAATGTTGAGGACTCCCAGGGCCACTCCCTCCTGACTGTATACCACTGTGCCACCACCCCTGGTGGGTCTGTCCTGCCGGTGGGACAGGACATATCCAGGGATGGTGATGGAGGAGTCTGGGATATTGGCTGAAAGGTATGATTCTGTAAGCATGACTATGTCAGGCTGTTGCTTGACTAGTCTGTGGGACAGCTCTCCCAAATTTGACGCAAATCCCCAGATGTTGGTGAGGAGGACTTTGCAGGGTTGACTGGGCTGGGTGTGACGTCATTGTGTCCAAAGTCGGTGCCGAGGTCGATGCCGGGTGGTCCGTCTGGTTTTATTCTTATTATTGTTTTCTGTAGCGGTTCGTTACAACTGAGTGACTTGCTAGGCCATTTCAGAGGGCAGGTAAGAGTCAACCACATTGCTGTGGGTCTGGAGTCACATAGGCCAGACCAGGTAAGGACGGCAGATTTCCTTCCCTAAAGAACATTAGTGAACCAGATGGGTTTTTACAACAATCCGATAGTTTCATGGTCACCATTACTGAATTGAACACAATTGAAAATACAAATATTAGAAACAGAAGCCCTGATTTTAACCCAATGCACCCGGTGAGAACATTGACTTGAATGGCGTGTAAATCGGGCATGTGACCTGAACACGTCCCATTCTCGCCGGGTGCGTTAGATTAAAGTCAAGGCTAGAGTAGCTGTTGGCCAGCAGTCTGACAACCATAGATATCAACACTCATGCAGCTGCTCAGGACTCATTGTTCGTTGCATTGTTGCAAGAGTTAGCCTTTTTGCCATATTATCCTTTCACAGCCGGCAGATCTTCTATTTACTGTTAGATAATGATGTAATTGTATATGAAATAACACAATTATAATTTCAAACACTATGCCACTAACATTCTCTCTTTCTTCTTTTAATGCCGTTTCTTGTCTTCCTGTATTGGACAAACAGAAGGTGAGAATCTATTATTTAGTTTATTATAGTTACAAAAAAGATCATAAAAAGAAATGTGATAGGACAGCTTACAGGTGCTCCATACATAAGAACATAAGAAATAGGAGCAGGAATAGGCCACTTGGCCCCTCGAGCCTGCTCCACCATTCAATAAGATCACGGCTGATCTTGGGCTCAAAGCCACTTCCCAGCCCTGCTCCCCATAACCCTTCACTCCCTTATCTTGCAAAAATGTGTCTATCTCCACTTTAAATGTATTTAATGACCCAGCCTCCACAACTCTCTGGGGCAGAGAATTCCACAAATTTACGACCCTCTGAGAGAAGAAGTTCCTCCTCATCTCAGTTCTAAAAGGGCGACCCTTTATTCTGAGACTGTGCCCCCGAGTTCTAGATTTCCCCATGAGGGGAAACATCCTCTCTGCATCTACCTTGTCGCGCCCCCTCAGTATCTTATATGTTTCGATAAGATCACCTCTCATTCTTCTAAATTCCAATGAGTATAGGCCCAGCCTGCTCAACCTTTCCTCATAAGTCAACCCCCTCATCTCTGGAATTAACCTAGTGAATCGTCTCTGAGCTGCCTCCAACATGCTGTGCCACAAAGTCTACAAATTGTCTCCGATCTACCCACTGAGGGTGTGCCAGTTACGAACCCTGTGTGCAGCCTGCTTTGCCAGCGTGCGTTGAGCCGTGAGAATGAATATGGCAGCTCCGAACCCCAGTGTGCAGTGAGGTCCGTGAGCGTGTCAGCCCCAACCACCAGTGTGCATTGCACCCTACGAGTGTGTTAACATGTAGTGAACAGTGGCAGTGTGTCAGCTTCAAACAGTAAGAAGTGCAACAGTTGCAAACCCCAGGTAATGCAAGTGTGCCGCCTTCAAGCCTTAGTGTGCAGTGAATTTTGCTCGTGGTGAATTTCAATCAGGCTATTTACATGGCATCAGGTACTTGTCCATAATGATGGGGACAGAGAGTCAGTTATTCACTAATACGTCAATGTACTTTGAAATGATATACTTACTGGTTTTATGTAAGCACCTAAAATTGAAATACTTATGGAGAATCGGAAAAATTCCTGTTTCAACAAAAGCTTCACAACATGTATGGGGAAAAATGTGGGCAGTTCTGAAGTATCTAAATTTCAAATGTATTGAGGTTTGCATCGCCAAGTGTTCGCTGATATAACACTTGCCTCTGAGTCAGAAGCTCAAACCGCACTCCAGGCTTCCAGCACATAATCTAGGCTGACACTTCAGTGCAGCACTGAGGGAGCGCTGCATTGTTAGAGGTGCTGGTTTTCAGATGAGATATTAAACTGTCGCCCCGGTCTGGCTGTTCGGATGGATGTAAAAGATACCATGGGACTATTCATAGATGAGCACAGCATTCTCCCGTTACCAAAGCTCGACCATCACCACCAAAAACAGATTATCTGGTTATTTATCTCATTTGCTATTTGTGGGACCTTGCTGTGTCTAATGACTGCTGTGTTTGCCTGCATAACAACAGTAACTGCACTTTCAAAGTAAACCATTGGCTGTAAAATGGTTGGGGCATCCTGAGGATGTGATAAGATATATAAATGCAAGTTTGTTCATTTATCGAGTGAAATCTGGTAAATATTCTAATTCAGGCTCATTGGGGGTTTCTCGGAAAGGCAGGCAGTTCATAGAATCATAGAATCATAGAATAGTACAACACAGAAGGAGGCCATTCGGCCCATCGAGTCTGTGTCGGCTCCTTTGAAGAGCAATCCAGTTAGTCCCACTCCCCCGCTCTTTCCCCATATCCCTGCAATTTTTTCTCCTTCAAGTATTTATCCAATTCCCTTTTGAAGGCTACTATTGAATCTGTATCCACCACCCTATCAGGCAGTGCATTCCAAATCCTAACCACTCGTTGCGTAAAAATGTTTTTCCTCATGTCGCCTCTGGTTCTTTTGCCAATCACCTTAAATCTGCGCCCTCTGGTTATCGACCCTTCAGCCACTGGAAACAGTTTCTCTTTATTCACTCTATCTAAACCCTTCATGATTTTAAACACCTCTATCAAATCTCCTCTTAGCCTTCTCTGCTCCAAGGAGAACAACCCCAGCTTCTCCAGTCTACCCAAGTAACTGTATTCCCCCATCCCTGGAACCATTCTAATAAATCTCTTCTGTACCCTCTCCAAAGCCTTCACATCCTTCCTAAAGTGTGGTGCCCAGAATTGGACACAATACTCCAGCTGGTGCCGATCTAATGTTTTATATAGGTTTAGCATAACTTCCTGGCTTTTCTACTCTGTGCCTCTATTTATAAAGCCCAGGATCCCATTTGCTTTATTAACTGCTTTGTTAACCTGTCCTGCCACCTCCAAAGATTTGTGCACAAACACCCCCTTTAAAATTGTACCATTTAGTGTGTATGGTCTCTCCTCATTCTTCCTACCAAAATATATCACCTCACACTTCTCTGTTGAATTTCATCTGCCATGTGTCCACCCATTCCAACAGTCTGTCTGTGTCTTCTTGAAGTCGATTACTACCTTTCTCACTGTTTACTACACTTCCAAGTTTCGTGTCATAAGCAAATTTCAAAATTGTGCCCTGTACCCACAAGTCCAAGTCATTAATGTATATCAAACATAGCAGTGGTCCTAGTACTGAACCATGGGGAACGCGACTGTATACCTCCCTCCAGTCCAAAAAACAGCCATTCACCACAGCTCTCTGTTTTCTATCCCTTAGCCAATTTTGTATTCAGGGTTACTTTATCCTTGACTGTCTGCATTTTTCAAGCTGTTTCCTCAGCACAGGATCGATGCAGATAAACACTTTCTTTAAATAGCATCACAGAAATCTTTGGGTAGAAAGCATTTCAGAACAGCAATCTCCTGGAGCTTAGCTTTTATCTGTTTTTAACTTAATGCAAGTACAGCTTGTTTTTGACATCTGTGTTTGAGAGCTCTCCTGATGCAGATTGTTATTGGAGAACTGTAGAGTGTAATCAAAGTGTTCGTTACAGGTATGGAAATATACACAGGAAATGCACCTCCCGCTCCTGTGAGGAAGAGGGACTCTAACAGTCGCCGTTCCCAATTTATAAAAAGGGATCTCCAGGAAGTGACATTTTTTCCCCCTTTTCCTGAGGTCTGTGCCAAGCAGCGCCCCCCTGTTGAGAGGGCAGGGAGGCCACCTGTTTCCAAGCCTCTGCAACCAGCAGCGAGGAGTTGTGTGAGATAGGTCCCATGTGATTTGCAGCATTTCCCCTCCACCCACCTCCCAACTGGGGAATTCCTAAACCTGTGATATCCAGACATATGGCATATGGCAATAACTAGTGTGAATCTGTATCCAGCCGCTCACGGGTGCAATGTATTGGAACATTAATGTGCTGCACTTTTAATCTAACAAAAATATTCTGTGTGAAATTAAACACTTCACTGCCTTCTAATCTAATAAAGGGCAATTCTAGCCAGAGTATAGACTGAGCTGAAGTAACATTGGAGCATCATTTTAAAATGGAATTACTTCCTTCTTATCAAAAGGGCAACATTGCCATGATGACATGACCTGCAAGACATGTTTGCATTCAAAGGAATGTGCAATTATATCATCATATTTAACCTCGAATAAACTAAAGGTAAAATCTGACAATTATATTGCAACGGTTGCTACAGGAGCATATACATCTGCTGCAGTGCAAAATTCAGCTCCAGTTGCTTACTTATAGATGAAGAACCGAAGTTTACACAAACAAATTGGTCTGCTGGGAATGTGCCAGTTGAAGAGTATTCACAGCGCAGTTAGCATCCAGACCAAAAGGTGCCAGAGTCAATTACCAGTCTACGCTGTGTTAGCTGATCTGAGCTGGCGTGGTGAAAGGGGTTTCTACAGTTGGTCCCAGTGCCTCTCTGTTAGGAAATAGAAAATCAGCTGGAGCTCCTACTCATTATGATACCGCCACTCCCCCACCCCCAACCCCCACCACCACTAGAAAGTGTGTGTGAATGATGGATGAGGACAGGATCGGACTGGTGTGATGGCCCACAGTTGAATAGCTTGTCAACTCTCACTGTCCCCATCCCACAAGAATGGGCCAGGTACCAGAGGGCAACTGGTGCACGCTTAACTGTGCCCAGCACTCAACAGTACATTCAGAATAGGAGAAGGCAGGAAAAGTGCTCATCCTATCAGATTTTGATATTTACTTGTATTTAGACTTGCGTTCATAGAACACCTTATCACATCCCTCAGAAACATCTCAAACTGCTTCACATTCAATGAATTATTTTGAAGTGGATTGACTGTTGTTATGTAGGCAAACACGGCAGCAATTTTGCACATTACGATCCCGCAAGAAGCAGTGAGATAAATGACAATCTGTTTTTAGTGCTGTTGGTTGAGGGAGGACTATTGGCCAGAACACCAGGAGAACTGTGCTCCTGCACCGTTACCACTGCTGTCCCCCAAGGATCTATCCTTGGCCCCTTCCTATTTCTCATCTACATGCTGCCCCTTGGCGACATCATCCAAAAACACAGCATCAGTTTCCACATGTACGCTGACGACACCCAGCTCTACCTCACCACCACCTCTCTCGACCCCTCCACTGTCTCTAAATTGTCACACTGCTTGTCTGACACCCAGTATTGGATAAGCAGAAATTTCCTCTAACCCTCTCCCTGGCAAATGTCTGAGGCTGAACCAGACTGTTCACAACCTTGGTGTCATATTTGACCCCGAGATGAGTTTCCGATCACATATCTACGCCATCACTAAGACCACCTATTTCCATCTCCGGAGCATTGCTCGTCTCCACCCCTTCCTCAGCTCATCTGCTGCTGAAGCCCTCCTCCATGCTTCTGTTACCTCTAGATTTGACTATTCCAAAGCACTCCTGGCCAGCCTCCAACATTCTTCCCTACGTAAACTTGAGGTCATCCAAAACTCTGGTGCCCGTGTCCTAACTCGCACCAAGTCCCGTTCACCTATCACCCCTGTGCTCGCTGACCTACATTGGCTCCCGGTTAAGCAACGCCTCGATTTTAAAATTCGCATCCTTGTTTTCAAATCCCTCCATGACCTCACCCCTCCCTATCTCTGTAATCTCCTCTAGCCCCACAACCCTCCGAGATCTCTGCGCTCCTCAAATTCTGGCCTCTTGAGCATCCCCGATTTTAATCGCTCCACCATCGGTAGCCGTGCCTTCAGCTGCCAAGGCCCTAAGCTCTGGAATTCCCTCCCTAAACCTCTCCTCCTCTCTACCTCACTTTCCTCTTTTAAGACGCTCCTTAAAACCTACCTCTTTGAACAATCTGCCCTAATGTATCCTTATAGGCTCGGTGTCAAATTTTGTTTGATAACGCTCCTGTGAAGCTCCTTGGGACGTTTTACTACGTTAAAGGCGCTATATAAATACAAGTTGTTGTTGTTGTTAGTGTTGTTGCTCTTTCTTGATGAGTGCCACTGGATCTTTAATATGCACTTGAACCAGTAGAACACGCAAAGTGGCACTGGCTTAGCATCTCATCCAAAGGACAGAACCTTCTTTCAGCAATACACTATGCCTTCAGTATTACACTAGAACCTAGACTATTTGCTCAGATCCTGGAATGGGGCTTGAACCCACAACCTTTTGACTCAGAGGCTACCAACTGAGCCTAGCTGAGCGTCCCAAAGGCATGTGACACCCACTTTCATACAATGGACATAACACACTTGACCTCGGGAAAAGCCATGGAATGATCTGAAAGGCTTGATACTCTGTATCAAATGCTCGGGGCTTGAGTTGAAGTGAATCCTTCACACTAAGAGCTTAGCAACATAATAGATCCCACCACATGGCTTCAAAACTGTAAGGTCAAAAAATGACATGCTATTTTCCTGCAAATTCATTGTGCATTTGGTAAAAACATAGAAAGCAGTCCGTACTTCATGGCTACCATCAATACTGATGTGCGAATGGTTACAATGAAGCACGTTTGTCTGTAAGCGCTCCAACTGCCAATCACAATGTATTTTCACCCATCTGTCGACAATCAGTAGCTTAAACACTGCAGCCTGCATTGCATTACACTACTGACCTGATTGGCAACCTTTAAGGAACAAATACCAGCAAATACTGCAGATGGCACACAAAGGAAGAACCTTGATAGCCGCCTACAGGTGGCACTGTCTTAGCAGCTCTGGCCGGAATTTTCCTTACCTTGGCGGATCCGGTGCGGCCAGTGTCCATGGCGGGTCCTGACCCCACTGCTGGCTCCATCCCGCTGCAGAAAATGAACTTACCTTAATGGGGCCTATTAAGCCCGCCCAATGCATTACCCGGCCCAATGAGATGGAGCGAGTCAGTCATGACGCGTTTTAAGCTGGGATCCTTAAAAGGGGCCATGGCCACATTAGATTTTAAGTTTAATCTAACATAGTATATTATTATTACTGTATAATAAAAGTTATACATGAGTGACAAAGAAATATTTAAATAATATTATCATTCAGTAATATGATGCCATCTACAAATACGATCAAGAATATAATTAAAAAAGTACATTAATTGGGAAGTTATTGGTGCTTTAGTCACAAATCTATAGACCTTTGTATCAGTAACTGGTACAAATAAAAGATGTGTGTGTATAGGGAATACATAAAATTAAGCAGATTTTAAATGTAATTGTAAAGCGGTGGATTAACAATCTTATGCAAGTTCCGCGGAAGAGCTGCGGAATCCCTGACAAACAGTGTACATGGTGCTTACAGTGTGTTTCTGGGATTTCTGCAGCTCTTCTGATGAAGTTAACAATGGACAAGTGAGAGAACCTCCACAGAAATTCACCCTAAAGTCTCATACTGAAAAATTAAATGAATCATATTCAGGGACTGAAAGCAAATTGAACCAGTAGAATGAGTGATGAGAATGAAATTGTTACGGTTGATGACTTGATTTAATCTGTCACTGGACAATCACAGTATACTGTGAGAAAAACCTGACCAGAATCAACACAAACATTTATTTAATGTCATTTTTTATAGTGCAGATCAATTCACTGCAATTACTGGTGAGTTGGAAGGCAACAGCTGAGAATGGCCAGTGAAAAATGTATTTCCCTCACCATCCAGGATAGCACTTGCATCCCTTCAGTAATTTCTGAATTAACATTTACCAGTAGCTTTTCAAGTGGACAGAATCTCCATCAATCTGTTAGCTGATGTAATCAACATGTTTTTATTTTGGTTTGTTTTCCATGCTGTCAAGTAATCAGCTGGAGCAATGGCCACAGAACTCCCGCCTCAGGTTGACAGACGTGGTTCCCGAGCTGTGAGAATCCTGTGGCCATGCAGGGAAATTTAAAAAGTAGGGGGAAAAAAAGGCTCTTAAGTGCCTGTAAAGTAGCTCATAATGATTTCAATTGGGTCCCCCGCCGCTGCAGGTCAGGTCGGCTCCACGATGACAGACGCGCCTGTGGGAAAGGCGCGTGGGAGCGAGATGACAGGGGGTTCCTGACCCGCTGTCAAACATAACAACTTTCCCACCCGACCCGCCACCCATCTCGCCCGCTACCACCCCAGAAAATTCAGCCCCCGTGTCTCAAAATGTTAAGATGAAGATGTGTGCTCGTCAGGCAGGGAATTTCAACCTTAGTCATTGCCTCTTGCGGAAAGATGTTGACAGAGTGAAGGCTTATCTTCAGAGGGAGGGAATTGAGTTGGGGTATCACTCCTGAATTTGCTCTCACAAGCTTCCCAAGAGCTAGCTACTGATTGGCATAAGTAGACACTTGGGAACAGATTATCTGCCTTACCTTCTGGTCTGTCAACTAGGGAATGGTACATGGTCCAAGAGGAGAAACCTAAAAGAGGAAGGGAAACATACATAAAAAAAGAACATGAGGGATTAATAACTATCCCTCAATGCCCTGGTATTTCTGCTCTATATCCTTAATGTTACCGTGGCCCCTCAGTTTACATGCAGGAAAAGCTCAGCCGAGGCTGAGGGAGACAAATTTATCATAAATAAATAAATATTAAGCGATATCAGTGCCAGTCCTTTCCTTTCTGAGCTGCGTTTTTCTGTAATTAATCAGATTCCATCTGCAGTGAGAATTTCCCAGATGCTCCCAGAGTGCCAGGATTAATATACGTTCTATCTGACCACTCTGCTGTAACCAACTAAACAAATCATTTGTATTGCAGCTTCTACAGGAGCATTTAAGATAATAAATCTCCACAGTCAATTGGGTCGATATTAACCCCCCCCCCCCCCCACCCCCCATGATGGGCGGGAGAGGGTTGTGGGGGGGGGAGGGGTTGGAAACTTAAAATCACAACCCTCCGCATACAGGCCTGCCACCATTTTTATGGCGATGTGTTGTGTGGAGTGTCTGTGTCCGACTCGCGAGAGGCAGGGCACCTCATTATAATATTTAAATCAGGCTCCCACTGTGCAGTTGGGAGCCTGACTTAAATTTAATGCTAGCCGGGCGGGTTTCCCAAGCCTCGGGAAACCCGGCAGCTAAATGGAGACGGGAGTAGCTGGATCAAGCAGATAAGTGTTTTTTAGAGCACTGCTGGTGAGTCAGGAGGAGCAGGAGTGCTCCCCATCGGCCCCTCAAGCAGTTCTTCTGCCGATCACAGCCTCTCCTCACCACCATGATCGGCCGACCTCCTCCCGCCCCCCCCCCCCCCCGCAACCTGCGATATTTGCCTCCCTCCCGATTGACATGCGCTGAGCCCATGCCCCGATCTTTGCCTCCCTCCTCGCTGCTGCACTCTGAGCCGCCCCATCCCACCACCCCCCACCAAGCCCCGATCTTTTCCGATTGCTGGGGACCATCACCAACGGTCCCCGGCTGCTGCCTTCTACCGCAGGGCAATGGAATTTTAAAAAGTGATTATGAGGTCTTGCTGTTAAATTTGGCAGGTCTAAACCTTCCCGGGATTTCCGGGTTTCTCCCCCACTCTCCGCGAATATTGGTCCCAATGTGTTTGTTCTGTTTCGAAAGGAGATAGCTACTAAAACATACAGATGAGGATAATATGCCATTCATTGTTAGAAACCAGCAGTACCTGAAGTGAACAGCAGGAACCATAAAGTGAGGTGACTTAAAGTGACTTGCTTTGTTAATAAGTAGTATAGCCTCTGCACAAAGATTGCTATAGTTTTGTTAGTACAGGGCTTAGCAGCTGGCAGAGTGGAAATGATTTTACCAGTCTGTGCTGCCAGTGGGGAACATGTGGAATTATAGAATCATAGAAATCTACGGCACAGAAGGAAGCCATTTGGCTCTTCACGTCTGTGCCGGCCGAAAAGGAGCTACCCAGCCTAGTCCCACTTTCCAGCCCTTGGTCCCTAGCTCTGTAGGTTACGGCACTTCAAGTGCATATCCAAGTACTTTTTAAATGTGTTGAGGGTTTCTACCTCTACCACCCTTTCAGGCAGTGAGTTCCAGACCCCCACCACACCCTGGGTGAAAAAAGTTCTCCTCAACTCCCCTCTAATCCTTCTACCAATTACTTTAAATCTATGCCCCCTGGTTATTGACTTCGCTGCTAAGGGAAATAGGTGCTTCCTATCCACTCTATCTAGACCCTTCATAATTTTATACACCTCAATTAACTCTCCCCTCAGACTCCTCTATTCCAAAGAAAACAACCCCAGCCTATCCAATCTTTCCTCATAGCTAAAATTCTCCAGTCCTGGCAACATCCTCGTAAATCTCCTCTGTACCCTTTCTAGTGTTTTCTGTAATGTGGTGACCAGGACTGTATGCAGTACTCTAGCTGTGGCCGAACGAGTGTTTTATACAGTTCTAGCATAACCTCCCTGCTCTTACATTCTATGCCTCGGCTAATAAAGGAAAGTATCCCGTATGCCTTCTTAACCACATTATCTACCTGCACTGCTATCTTCAGGGATCTGTGGACATGCACTCCAAGGTCCCTCCTTGCCTTGTTAGCCCTCCCCAAATGCATTACCTCACACTTCTCCGGATTGAATTCTACTTGCCACTTTTCTGCCCACCTGACCAGTCCATTAATATCTTCCTGCAGTCTACAGCTTTCATAGAACCATAGAATGGTTACAGCACGGAAGGAGGCCATTCGGCCCGTCGAGCCCGTGCTGGCTCTCTGCAAGAGCACTTCAGCTAGTCCCACTCCCCCATCCTTTCCCCATAGCCCTGCAAATGTTTTTCCTTCAGGTACTTATCCAATTCCCTTTTGAAAGGTGTGATTGAGTCTGCCTCCACCACCCTTTCAGGCAGTGCATTCCAGATCCTAACCACTCACTGAGTAAAAAAGTTTTTCCTCATGTCGCCTTTGGTTCTTCTACCAATCACCTTAAATCTGTGTCCTCTGGTTCTTGACCCTTCTGCCAATGGGAACAGTTTCTCTCTATCTACTCTGTCCAGACCCCTCACGATTTTGAACACCTCTATCAAATCTCCTCTCAATCTTACGATAGCAAAATACTGCGGATGCTGGAAATCTGAAATAACAACAGAAAATGCTGGAAAAACTCAGCAGGCCAGACAGCATCCGTGGAGAGAGAAAGAGAGTTAACGTTTCAGGTCGATGACCTTTCGTCAGAACTGTGAAGAGCTGGAAATCAAATAGATTTAAGGCCAGAGTAAAGCTGGGAAAAGGGGGAGGGGATAAAAGAACAAAGGGAGAGATGAAGAGACATTAAGAGACATTAAGAGATATGCAAGGCTAGAGGTGGTGTTAATGTGACAGATTAAGGCTGAAAGAAGTGTGAAATCCACTGGCAGAATGAAGGACAGCTGCCAGCTTCTAGGAGGAAAAAAAAGGTGGGGGGGGCAAATAAAAGGGTGGAAAAAATAAAATATAAATGTGATTGGAGCTGAGGTTATGATCTAAAATTGTTGAACTCGATATTGAGTCCAGAGGGCTGTAGCGTGCCTAAACGAAAGATGAGGTGCTGTTCCTCGAGCTTACGCTGCGCTTCCGTGGAACAGTGTAATAGGCCGAGGACGGTGAGGTCAGAGTGGGAGTGAAGCGGTGAATTAAAGTGACAGGCCACCGGGAGCTCGGGGTCCCCCTTACGGACTGAACGGAGGTGTTCCGCAAAGCGGTCACCCAATCTGCGTTTGGTCTCCCCAATGTAGAGGAGACCACATCGTGAGCAGCGAATACAGTATACTAAATTGCAGGAAGTACAAGTAAATCGCTGTTTCACCTGGAAGGGGTGTTTGGGGCCCTGGACAGTGGGAAGAGGGGAGGTGTAAGGGCATGTGTTGCATCTCCTGCGCGTGCACGGGAAGGTGCCGGGCGAAGGGGAAGGGGTGCTGGGGGTGGTAGAGGAGTGGACCAGGGTGTCGCGGAGGGAGCGGTCCCTGCGGAATGCTGAAAGGGGAGGTGAGGGGAAGATGTGTTTGGTGGTGGGATCACGCTGGAGGTGGCGGAAATGGCGGAGGATGATCCGTTGAATGTGGAGGCTGGTGGGGTGAAAGGTGAGGACAAGGGGAACCCTATCGTGGTTCCGGGAGGGAGGGGCAGGGGTGAGGGCAGAAGTGCGGGAGATAGAACGGACACGGTCGAGGGCCGTGTCGACCACGGTAGAGGGGAATCCTCGGTTGAGGAAAAAGGAAGACATGTCGGAAGCACTGGTATGGAAGGTGGCATCATCAGAGCAGATGCGGCGGAGACGGAGAAACTGGGAGAATGGAATAGAGTCCTTACAGGAGGCGGGGTGGGAGGAAGTGTAGTCCAGGTAGCTGCTCTAAGGAGAACAACCCCAGCTTCTCCATTCTATCCACGTAACTGAAGTCCCTCAAAACTGGAATCATTCTCGTAAATTCAGCGGGAGGTTAGCGGCGGTGGTAGCCGGTAGTGCCCCATGGCACTGCGCCGCCGGCGATGACGTAATCGCCGAGTGACGTGACCCCTTAGCGCCCCACCATGGTCCCTTACAGCCCCGCGGCAGAAATTCGGCTACGCCCTGCGAAGCTGCCGCTGGCCTCGCAGGTCACGAACCGGGGCGACCGTCCGCTCGCGAGGCGGTAATTAAAGGGGAAGCCTGGCTGCGCCCCGCACCGCCATTTCATTGTTTTGGCCGACCTCCAAGTCGGCCCTTGGCGTGGGCCATGGCCGCCATCGCGCAGCCCGGCACCGCGTCTTGGTGCCGGGCTGTGGCCACGGCACCACGCCGCCCTGGTGGGCTAGTGGAGGCCATCAAACGGCCTGCAGAGTGCGCAGCATCCCTCTCCTTTAACAGAAGGGGAGGGGCGATGAAACGCTTCAGCGCTACGCGGAGCAGCTGCGTAGTGCTCTGGCGCTACCGCGCTTTGCGCCCCAGACACTGCCCCGAGAGGAAGTGGAGTACTTGAGATAGCGCTTTGCTTCCTTGCCAGGGCGGTAAGCCCAATTTAGCGGCCGGGACGGTACTCCTGCGCTGGGTGCTAAATGGCTGATGCTAAATCAGTTATCGCACCCAAACAGGGCGTAACCAAATTTCTCCCCTATACCTCTATTCTTGAAGCCCAGGATTCCATAAGCTTTTTTTAACTGATTTCTCAACCTGCCCTGCCACCTTCAATGATTTGTGCACATATACCCCAGGTCTCTCTGTTCATGCACCCCCTTTAAGATTGTACCCTTTAGTTTATATTTCCTCTCTTCATTCTTTCTACCAAAATGTATCAGTTCGCACTTTTCTGCATTAAATTTCATCTGCCACGTGTCCACCCATTCCACCAGCCTATCTATGTCCTCTTGAAGTCTATCACTATCCTCCTCACTGTTCACTATACTTCCAAGTTTTGTGGCATCTGCAAATTTTGAAATAGTGCCCTGTACACCCACATCAAGTCATTAATATATATCAAGAAAAGCAGTGGTCCTAGAACCGACCCCTGGGGAACACCACTGTATACCTTCCTCCAGTCTGAAAAGCAACCGTTCACCACTACTCTCTGTTTCCTGTCACTTAGCCAATTTCATATCCATGCTGCCACTGTCCCTTTTATTCCATGGGCTTCAACTTTGCTGGCAAGCCTATTATGTGGCATTTTGTCGAACGCCTTTTGGAAATCCATGTACACCTACGTCAACCGCATTGCCCTCATCAATCCTCTCTGTTGCCCCATCAAAAAACTCAATCAAGTTGGATAAACACGATTTGCCTATAAAAAATCCATGCTGGCTTTCCTTAATTAATCCACACTTGTCCAAGTGACTGTTAATTTTGTCCCTGATTATTGTTTCTAAAAGCTTCCCCACTACCGAGGTTAAACTGACTGGCGTGTATTTGCTGGGTTTATCTTTACACCCTTTTTTGAACAAGGGTGTAACATTTGCAATTCTCCAGTCCTGTGGCACCACCCCCATTTCTAAGGAAGATTGGAAGATTATGGCCAGTACCTCCGTGATTTCTTCCTTCACTTCCCTCAGCATCCTAGGATGAATCCCATCTGGTCCTGGTGGCTTATCTACTTTAAGTACAGCCAGCCTTTCTAGTACCTCCTCTTTATCAATTTTTATCCCATCCATTATCTACTCTACCTCCTCCTTCACTATGACTATGGCAGCATCTTCTTCCTTGGTGAAGACAGATGCAAAGTACTCATTTAGCACCTCAGCCATACCCTCTGCCTCCATGCGTAGGTCTCCTTTTTAGTCCCTAATCGATTCCACCCCTCTACTACCCTTTTACTATTTATATGCCTATAGAAGACTTTTTGGATTACCTGTTATGTTAGCTGCCATTCTATTCTCATACCCTCTCTTTGCCTCTCTTATTTTCTTTTTCACTTCTCCTCTGAACTTTCTATATATAGCCTGATTCTCAGATGTATTCTTGACCTGACATCTGTCATACGCGCTCTTTTTCTGCTTCATCTTACTCTCTATCTCTTTTGTCATCCAGGGAGCTCTTACTTTAGTTGTCCTATCTTTCCCCCTAGTGGGAATGCACCTCGATTGTACCCGAACTATTTCCTCTTTAAAGGCAGTCCATTATTCCATTACAGTTTTGCCTGCCAATCTTTGATTCCAGTTTACCCGGCCCAGATCCATTCTCATCCCACTGAAATTGGCCTTCCTCCAATTAAGTATTTTTACTCTAGATTGCTCACTGTCCTTTTCCATAGCTAATCTAAACTTTATGATACTATGGCCCAGAAATTCGCGTGTCCAGCTTGCTGCGGGGGTAAGGATCGTGCGCGCTCTTACCTACCGTGCCTGCCGTTGTGTTTTGGGCACACGGGAACTTCGGGTCCTGGGCCTCTCCCAACTGCCGGCGCGCAGTGCTTGCGTGTTCCAGGGGCGCAGTTAGTGCGATGCGACCCCTGGGATCACGTGGGCCATGGAGAGCCAATGGCAGCAGACCATCTTTCATTCATAGATTTGACAGGAGACCTGTCAAATCTGTGAATTGAAATCGGCCCCAAAAGAACAACTAAACTTAAAATAAATTTTTTTAAAAACCATCACATTTATAAAATAACTATAGTTAAATAAATTAACCACTTTAAACAAAAATTTAAATTTTTGAAAAAATTAAAATACTTTTTAAAAGTTATAAAAATAAACTTACCTTTCTTTAAAGTATCTAAAAAGATAAACCTGTTGAAAAAAATTTAAAATTATACTTAATTAACCACTTACCTTGTTCAAAAGGGGTCTTACGCCTCCTTTTTATTAGCGTAGTATCTTCAATACTTACCCTCGCGTAGAAACCTGAAAAAAAATCTAAGTTTGCTGCGTGTGCGCAGCCTCTAGCGCGCACGCGGTTCACCTAGGAACCGCCCCCTTCACCATACCGGAAGTTCCAGTTTCCCGCGCATGCGCAGTGCATGCAGGAAACCGGCACTTCGGGAAGCAATACGGGTGAGTACACACTGTGTACTCACGCGGGAAGGGCCGAATTTTTGGGCCAATGATCCTAATCTACACTTTATGATACGATGATCATAAGCTTTCTTCCACATTATCAACCACACAACCAATTTTTGTATCATCTGCAAACTTCTTAATCACGCCTCTTACATTGAAGTCTAAATCAATGATATATACCACAAAAAGCAAGGGACCCCACTAGAAACAGCCTGCCAGTCACAAAAACACCCGTCGACCATTACCCTTTGCTTCCTGCCACTGAGCCAATTTTGGATCCAACTTGCCACTTTCCCTTGCATCCTGTGGGCTTTTACTTTTCTGACCAGTCTGCCATGTGGGACCTTGTCAAAAGCCTTGCTAAAATCCATGTAGACTACATCAAATAATTTGCCCACCACCGAGGTTGGACTCCTAAAATCTGCCCTAACATCTCTTTATTGTTCTTTACTTCCTTAAGATTTCTCCCCCACCTCACGCATTATTTTGTGGCTCAGGTTCTCAAACTGTTGCCAATGCCACTGTAAAAATCGTCACTAAACGGTGGGGAACCACGAGGGCAATAGTGATGTTTTCCACCCCTCTGACTCCCCAGATTAAGAATATATTATGAATGGAACTGAATGCACAAAACCCAAATCCAGCTCTGTGGAGCAAGATTTGAATTTGTTTCGCTGGTTGTTAGTGAAAGTTATTTAGCTTATGAGTACTGTAGACTACCGATAAACACTGATACAAAAAAACTGATTGTCTGATGCTATTCGACACTGTCACGTAGTATACCTGATAGTGTACAGTGCTGTAGTGCAATGCGCCTGATAGTGTTCAGTACTCTACTGTAGTTCATCTGCCATGATACAGGATTGTAGTGTAGTATATCTGCTATTATACTGTAATGGCCCAAAAATTAGTGCCGCTACGCGAGAGTACGCACTGCGTACTCTCGCGTATTCTGTCTCCAATTGCCGGTTTTCTGCATGCACTGCGCATGCGCTGAAAACCGGCACTTGGTGAATTGAAAAGGGGGCGGGTCCTAGGTGAACCGCGTGCGCGCTACAGGCTGCGCGCACGCTGTGCACTTAGTGGTTTCAACGCGCAGGTAAGTACGGAAGATTCTACACATAAAAAAAGGAGGAGTAAGACCCACTTTTAACAAGGTAAGTAGTGAATTAAGTATTATTTTGAATTTTTTTTAACAGGTATATCTTTTTTAGAGACTTTAAAGACAGGTAAGTTTATTTTTATAACTTTTTAAAAGATTTTAAATTTTTTCAAAAATTTAATTTTTTATTTAAAATGGTTAATTTATTTAACTATACTTATTTTATTAATGTGATGGTTTTTAAAAAAAATTTAATTGAGGTTTAGCGGTTCTTTTGGGGGGCTATAGTATTCATAACTTTCACAGCACTTATGTGAAAGTTATGAATGGAAGATGGTGTGCTGCCATTGGCTCTAACTGAGTCACATGATCCCACAGCTCGCACGAATTAACTACGCCGGTGGGATACGCAAGCCCAGCACAGCAGCTGTCCAGAACATCAAGTTCGTGCGAGCTGGAACTGAAAAAGCCAACGCGGAGTGAGAGATCGCGGGGAGGCCTTACCCTCGCACGAAGGCTTCCTCATGAATTTTTGGGCCAATATGTCTGATCATATTCTAGTACATCTATTTTGCAAGATTATAGGGTAGTATATCTGAAATTATATTTGGCACAATTTGTCACGATAGTGTAATGCACTTGATATTGTGAGGATGGTTGTATAATTTAACTGATAACGATTATCATTTGGTGGTATTAATCCTGGTACTTAAACAACTTGATGCTATGAATTTTATTTCCAGGACTTCCTTGGTCAGATTTTCGTCACTCTGGGAGAAATTATTGGATCTACAGCCGGTCGTGTTGAGAAGTCTCTAACGTGAGTAGTGATATGGAGCGTGGAAATTTATTGTACTTTTTGAATGTTGAATTGGCTTTACTATTTCCGGGAGAGGTGGAAGTTATTACAGATTACCTGTG
Source organism: Squalus acanthias (assembly GCA_030390025.1). Lineage (NCBI taxonomy): Eukaryota > Metazoa > Chordata > Chondrichthyes > Squaliformes > Squalidae > Squalus > Squalus acanthias. The sequence goes on along the minus strand of CM059444.1, from coordinate 51,332,012 downwards.
TACAGTAAACAGTGTCTTATGACATAGTACATGGGAAAGATAGTTGTAAGTATTGCCTGAGAATACTGGTTATAATGCAATGCCTGGGAATACTGGTTGTAATACATTACTTGGGAATACTGTTGTCATGTAGTACTTTGGAATACTGGTTGCAATGTCGTATTTGGGAATACTGGTTGTAATACATTACTTGGGAAAGCCAATTCTAATGCAATGCCTGGGAAAACTGGTGGTAATTTAGCTCCCGGAAAAGCCAGCTGTGAAGTTCTGCCTGGGAATACTGGTTATAATGTAGTGCCTGGGAATACTGGTTGTAATACATTACCTGGGAAAGCCAATTATAATGCTGTGCCTGGGAAAACTGGTTATAATGTCGTGCCTGGGAATACTGGTTATAATGTCGTGCCTATAGGGGTTAATATCAAGGCCACAGTGTCTGGAATGGCAGTATGTAGAATTACATAGGAAGTACAGCAAACAGGCCATTTGGCCCAACCAATCCATGTTAGTGTTTATCCTGCACATGAGCAGTCATCCTAATCTCATGTGTGCCCTGTTCTCAGAGCCCTTTAATAATAAAAAACAGAAAATGTTGGAATCACTCAGCAGGTCAGGCAGCATCTGTGGCGAGAGAAACAGAGTTAACGTTTCAGGTCGATGATCATTCGTCAGAACTGGAAGATGTTAGAAATTTAACAGGTTTTAAGCAAGTTCAGAGGCAGGGAAAGGGTGGGGAGGAAAGAACAAAAGGGAAGGTTTGTGATAGGGTGGAAGGCAGGGAAGATTAAATGACAAAAGGGATGATGGCGCGAGGCAAAAGGGGTGGTAATGGGACAAGTAAAGAAACAAAAGATGGGTCTAGAGGAGCTGTAAATGGCAACAGCAGAACCATTACCAGCACCTGCTGTCTGGAAAAATGGGAGCAGTGGTTATGATCTGAAATTATTGAACTCAATGTTGAGTCTGGAATTCTGTAAAGTGTCTAATCGAAAGATGAGGTGCTGGTCCTCGAGCTACCGTTGAGCTTCATTGGAACAGTGTAGGTGGCCGAGGACAGAGAGGTCAGAGTGGGAGGGGAACGGAGAATTAAAATCTAACCTACCTCCTCTGAACGTGCAGCACTCCGTTCTCTCAGGTCCAACCCTGAAATGGTCATTAAACCTGCTGACAAGGGCGACGCTGTTGACCTCTACCTTGTGGAGGCTGAACGCCAACTCCCCGACACCTCCTCCTACCCCTCCTTGGACCATGACCCCACCACTGAACATCAAGCTGCCTTCTCGTATCCCTTTATTCGCTTTTCCTTCAACCACTTATCTAACCTATTCTTAAATGTTGACGTAATGTCTGCTTCAGTCACTAACTCTGGTGGTACACTCAGCATCTTAATCCTCTGTATAATTGGCAAAAGAACCGGGGGGGGGGGAGGTGAGGAGAATCTTTTTAAGCAGCGAGGTGTTATGATCTGGAATGCACTGTCTGACAGGGTGGTGGAAGCAGATTCAATAGTAACTTTCAGAAGGAAATTGGATATATACTTGAAAAGGAAAAATTTGCAGGGCTATGGGGAAAGAGTAGGAGAGTGGGGTTAATTGGATAGCTCTTTCAAAGAGCCGGCACAGGCACAATGGGCTTCCTTCTGTGATGTATGATTCTATATATGTGGACCTTGTGTATTCATCTTTTTCATCAAATCCCACTTAAGATGGGCCCATGAAGATAGGCAGAAAAACAAAAATAGAAGAGCAGGCAGACAGAAACTCTTTTGTGCAACTTCAGAAGATCATTTACTGATTTTTCTACAAAATGGGACGTGCATCATATTTCTGAGCCGATTCCTGTAATTAGGAACCTGTGATTAGTCTTCATTGTGAAGTAATTTAAATCTGCGCAAGCACTTTTCCTACCACATACAGTATTTATTAATTGAAAGGAATTTTCGAACATTAACAATCAGCTGAAAAGCATCAGCGACCTTTCTGCCTTTTGGCAGATTTAAGAGTGGGAGCAGCAGTTCACAGATTACTGTCGCTTGAAAGACTGGCTGATTGGGATGAGATTATTTCGGAAACACAGTAAAATATCAACGTTACTTTATTTATGATTCAGCTGAGCTCACAAAAGGGTGCAGGCTCAGGGAAACACAACAATTTGAAATTTAGTTGAGCAATCTATTCACTGGAAAGCTGCTTGAAACAAGCTGGTCTGGCACCAGCCTCCTGTGAGCTGAGAAGCCACTTAAATGATAGCCAACCATCCTTTGTTGATATAGGGATATGCTTTCTACTCGTGGTTCTTGGAACCTTAATATCTCTATTTTTCAGGTTTATTAACACAAACCTCCTTCCATGTGACATCGCACATGTTTTCAGTTGGGAGTACCTCTTTTTTTTTGATGCAACCAAAAAACAAACAAACTGTAACTTAACAAAGCATTCAATGAAACTTAACGACGTAAATTAAAGTTTGGTTGCTGGGGGGTGATGAGGCACTCCAGTCCCTACGGTGCCCACCAGTCGCGGAAGGCCTCGAGCGTGCCGGCTGACACCGCGTGTTCCGTCTCCAGGGCCACCCGGGCGCGAACGTGGCCGCGGAAGAGAGGCAGGCAGTTGGGCCGAGCGACCCTTCGGTCGGGAGTAATGTTTCACCACCTCGCCATTAGTGTTGATGCTTGAAAGCTGGCCAGTCCCAACTTACCTCCAATAATGCTGGTTTCACACTTCAGATGTGGCCTTAACAGCTGCTTAACTAATATATGCAACACCTGGTGATGTTAAGCGAGCTGCAGAGAATGCGGTTAAAGGGCTACTTTATCGCAGCTGTCCAGAGGATGCACAGGTTTTGTGCTTGATGGTGCAGCTGAAGCCCTGGAGAAGGGAGAGCCTTGTTGTGGTCCATCAATTTTTAACGTCACCAAGGCCTAGCACCAATGTGCATGTCAGAAGGCTGCTGACAGGATGAATGATGTGACCCTGACTGCAGATAAAATGAATTCCTGCCATTTGCACTATTTCTCTGCTGGTTCCACTGATCTCCCACTGGAGAACCTTGGCAGAAATTCTGGGGGAAGATAACACTAATGTATAAAGAGAGGATGAGAAACAGGAATAACAACAGAAAACGCTGGAAAAACTCAGCAGGCTAGGCAGCATCCGTGGAGAGAGAAAGAGAGTTAACGTTTCAGGTCGATGACCTTTCATCAGAACTGGGAAGAGCCGGAAATCAAATAGATTTAAGGCCAGGGTAAAGCTGGGAAAAGGGGGAGGGGATAAAGGAACAAAGGGGGAGATGAAGAGACATTAAGAGACATTAAGAGATATGCAAGGCTAGAGGTGGTGTTAATGTGACAGATTAAGGCTGAAAGAAGTGTGAAATCCACTGGCAGAATGAAGGACAGCTGCCAGCTTCTAGGAGGAAAAAAAAGGTGGGGGGGGGCAAATAAAAGGGTGGAAAAAATAAAATATAAATGTGATTGGAGCTGAGGTTATGATCTAAAATTGTTGAACTCGATATTGAGTCCAGAGGGCTGTAGCGTGCCTAAACGAAAGATGAGGTGCTGTTCCTCGAGCTTACGCTGCGCTTCCGTGGAACAGTGTAATAGGCCAAGGACGGTGAGGTCAGAGTGGGAGTGAAGCGGTGAATTAAAGTGACAGGCGACCGGGAGCTCGGGGTCCCCCTTACGGACTGAATGGAGGTGTTCCGCAAAGCGGTCACCCAATCTGCGTTTGGTCTCCCCAATGTAGAGGAGACCACATCGTGAGCAGCGAATACAGTATACTAAATTGCAGGAAGTACAAGTAAATCGCTGTTTCACCTGGAAGGGGTGTTTGGGGCCCTGGACAGTGGGAAGAGGGGAGGTATAAGGGCATGTGTTGCATCTCCTGCGCGTGCACGGGAAGGTGCCGGGCGAAGGGGAAGGGGTGCTGGGGGTGGTAGAGGAGTGGACTAGGGTGTCGCGGAGGGAGCGGTCCCTGCGGAATGCTGAAAGGGGAGGTGAGGGGAAGATGTGTTTGGTGGTGGGATCACGCTGGAGGTGGCGGAAATGGCGGTGGATGATCCGTTGAATGTGGAGGCTGGTGGGGTGAAAGGTGAGGACAAGGGGGACCCTATCGTGGTTCCGGGAGGGAGGGGCAGGGGTGAGGGCAGAAGTGCAGGAGATAGAACGGACACGGTCGAGGGCCGTGTCGACCACGCTAGAGGGGAATCCTCGGTTGAGGAAAAAGGAAGACATGTCGGAAGCACTGGTATGGAAGGTGGCATCATCAGAGCAGATGCGGCGGAGACGGAGAAACTGGGAGAATGGAATAGAGTCCTTACAGGAGGCGGGGTGGGAGGAAGTGTAGTCCAGGTAGCTGTGGGAGTCAGTGGGCTTGTAGTGAATGTTAGTCAATAACCTATCCCCAGAGATGGAGATGGAGAAGTCGAGGAAGGGAAGGGAAGAGTCGGAGATGGACCATGTGAAGGTGAGGGAAGGGTGGAAATTGGAAGCATAGTGAATGAAATGTTCTAGTTCAGGGCGAGAGCAGGAGACGGCACCGATACAGTCATCAATGTACCGGAAAAAGAGGTGAGGGAGGGGACCCGAGTAGGACTGGAACAAAGAGTGTTCCACATATCCCACGAAAAGGCAGGCATAGCTAGGACCCATGCGGGTACCCATAGCAACACCTTTAATTTGGAGGAAATGGGTAGAGTCAAAGGAGAAGTTGTTCAATGTGAGAACAAGTTCAGCCAGGCGGAGGAGGGTGGTGGTGGATGGGGACTGGTTGGGCCTCTGTTCAAGGAAGAAGCGGAGCGCCCTCAGGCCATCCTGGTGGGGAATGGAGGTGTAGAGGGATTGTACGTCCATAGTGAAGAGGAGACGGTTGGGGCCGGGAAACTGGAAACTGTTAAAATGGCGGAGGGCATCGGAAGAGTCGCGGATGTCGGTGGGAAGAGACTGGACAAGGGGAGAAAAAATAGAGTCGAGATAGGAAGAGATAAGTTCCGTGGGGCAAGAACAGGCTGAAACGATGGGTCTACCGGGGCAGTCCTGTTTGTGGATCTTGGGAAGGAGGTAGAAGCGGGCTGTGCGGGGTTGGGGAACTATGAGGTTGGCGGCCGTGGGGGGAAGATCTCCAGAGGAGATGAGGTCAGTGACAGTCTTGGACACGGTGGCTTGATGTTCGGTAGTGGGGTCATGGTCCAGGTGGAGGTAGGAGGAGGTGTCAGAGAGTTGGCGTTCAACTTCCGCTAGGTAGAGGTCGGTTCGCCAAACAACAACAGCGCCACCCTTGTCAGCAGGTTGAATGACAATGTCAGGGTTGGATCGGAGAGAATGGAGTGCTGCAAGTTCAGAGGGAGGTAGGTTGGAGTGAGTGAGAGGAGCAGAGAAATTGAGCTGGCCGATGTCACGGCGGCAGTTAGCAATGAAAAGATCTAGAGAGGATAAGAGGCCAGAGGGAGGGGTCCAGGTGGAACGAGAATTCTGAAAGCGGGAGAAAGGGTCAGCCGTGCGGGGGGAAGACTCCTGGCCAGAGAAGTGGGCACGGAGACGGAGGCGGCGGAAAAAGAGCTCAGCATCGTGCCGAGCTCGAAATTCATTTAGATGGGGGCGTAAGGGGATGAAGCTCAGGCCTTTGCTGAGGACAGATCGTTCGGAGTCAGAGAGGGGAAGGTCAGAGGGGATAGTGAAAACGCGGCAGGAGGTGAGATTGGGAGAAGGGGGGTCAGAGGAAAGTGAAGGGGAAGAAGGTTCCGGAGGGGCGTTAGTGTCCAAGAGTTGTTGAAGCTGAGAAACAGGAATGGTTTGTGAGGCCGTCTATGGCAACGACCTTGTACCGTAAGCTCCTGTTTTCACAAGACATGGTGCAAATATAGTTTGACAGTTGAAACTTATATCCAAATGGCTACAAATAGTGCAGACCCGCAGACATAGGGAAAGTTCAACCTGGTTCCTATTGTAAATCCATGTTTGGTATGAAAGGACAGACTGTCCCATAAACAACAACAACTTGCACTTACACAGTGCCTTTAACATCAAGAATAGAGAGATAGGCATGAGGTAAAATAAATGCTCAATCAGGAAGGGAGAGGTTAGGAGAAGTAACTTAATGCCCGGTCAAAGAGCTAGGTTTAGGGAAGGGAGCTATGAGTGACAAAAGCAGTGAGGGTAAGCTTTGAATCTTGAGGAACAAGACTGCTGACCCACCCTGCAACAGGGATTGCAGCAACTCATATGGTTGCTTCATTCATTTGGTCCATTAGGCAAGAGGCCTTTGTTAGGACATGCCGCCCTACAGTGTGAGGCAAGACACTGTGCAGGATTTGCTGGTTGACTCTCACATTGGTAACAGTCCTGTGTGAACAAGCCCAGAATAAGTGTCAATGGAACACAACTTTGACTCTCTGGATATAGGAACTCAGCAAGCTGCGGGGGACTGATGGTGACGTGTCAGGATTGCTGAAACGGGAGATGATTCACAGCCTGAGTCCTTGGTGCATTCCCAGGGACCAGAACATGTGGAGGTAGTTTAGAACTTAAAGGCTTGAGAAGGAGCATTAGGACCACGAGAGCACACAATAAATTCACCTCATTGATTCACTTGGTGGCACCCTTTTCCATGATGTTACATTGAATCTTTGCACATAAATACATATTTTCAGGCATGACATTCTGCACATACACTGCTAAAGGAACAGAGATGATTTGGAGACACACGGGGAGAAATTCATTGCTTTGCGCCTCCCGTTAGTGCCCTAAGAGGCTGGCAAAATCAAAAAGATTGGCAGCGGGTCCCGAACCCGCTTCCAACCTGCCTCCAATCAATCTTCCCGGGAGTCAGGTCCCCGATTTGTGCAGGGACCCGACTCCCACCGGCGGGAAGAGGATTATAGCCACTTATTGGCTTGTTAACAGGTAATTAACAGGCAGTTAACTCCTCAGCTCTCCTTACACATGTCAGCCATGGCTCAGTTGGCAGCACTCTCGCCTCTGAGTCAGAAGGTTGTGGGTTCATGTCCCACTCCAGAGACTTGAGCACAAAATCTCGGCTGACATTCCCAATGCAGTACTGAGGGAGTGCTGCACGGTTAGAGGTGCTATCTTTCGGATGAGATGTTGAACCAACGCAAAGATCCCATGGCACTATTTTGGAGAACAGCAGGGGAGCTCTCCCCTGGTGTCCTGGCCAACATTTCTTCTTCTCAGGCAGTCCCTCGGAACCGAGGATGACTTGCTTCCACACTAAAAATGAGTTCTCAGATGACTGATGAGTCCAATGCAGGACCTGCAGTCTCTGTCACAGGTGGGGCAGACGGTGGTTGAAGGGGCGGGTGGGTGGGGTGCTTGGGTTGATGTGCACTCTATCTGCTGTTTGCGCTTGGCTTCCGCTTGCTCCCGGCAAAGAGACTCGAGGTGTTCGGCGCCTTCCCGGATGCTTCTCCTCCACTTTGTGCGGTCTTGGGCCAGGGATTCCCAGGTGTCGGTGGGGATGTTGCACTTTTTCAAGGAGGCTTTGAGGGTGTCCTTGAAGCGTTTCCTCTGCCCACCTGGGGCTCTCTTGCCGTGTCGGAGCTCTGAGTAGAGCGCTTGTTTTGGGAGTCTCATATCGGGCATGCGGACTATGTGACCTGTCCATCGGAGCTGATTGAGCGTGGTCAAAGCTTCGATGCTGGGGATGTTGGCCTGAGCGAGAACACTAACATTGGTGCGCCTATCCTGCCAATGGATTTGCAGGATCTTGCGGAGGCAGCGTTGGTGGTACCTCTCCAGTGCTTTGAGATGCCTGCTGTACATGGTCCATGTCTCTGAAGCATACAAGAGGGCGGGTATCACTACTGCTCTGTAGACCATGAGCTTGGTGCTGGGTTTGAGGTCCTGGTCTTCAAACACTCTCTTCCTCAGGCGACCGAAGGCTGCACTTGCACACTGAAGGCGGTGTTGGACTTCGTCATCGACATCTGCCCTTGTTGACAGTAGGCTCCCAAGGTATGGAAAGTGGTCCACGTTGTCCAAGGCCTCGTCATGGATTTAGATAATCGGGTAGCAGTACTGTGTGGCCAATATTTATCCCTCAACCGACATCATTAAAAAACAAATTATCTGCTCATTATCATATTGCCGTTTGTAGGACCTTGCTGTGTGCAAATTGGCTGTCGCGTTTCCTACATTAAAACAGTGACTACACTTCAAAAAGTACTTCATTGGCTGTAAAGCACTTTGGGAGGTCATGAAAGGTGCTATATAAATGCAAGTCTTTCTTTCACACTCCCGGACAGAATGCAGCCCTACCACAGCAACAAATGTTAAATTGCTCTTTTTCTATTCATTCATGGGATGTGGGCGTTGCTGGCAAGGCCAGCATTTATTGCCCATCCCTAATTGCCCTCGAGAAGGTGGTGGTGAGCCGCCTTCTTGAACCATTGCAGTCCGTGTGGTGAAGGTACTCCCACAGTGATGGTAGAGGTCGCGGGTTTGGGAGGTGCTGTCAAAGAAGTCTTGGTGAGTTGCTGCAGTGCATCTTGTAGATGGTATACACTGCAGCCACGGTATGCCGGTGGTGGAGGGAGTGAATGTTTAAGGTGGTGGATGGGGTGCCAGTCAAGTGGGCTGCTTTGTCCTGGATGGTGTTGAGCTTCTTGAGTGTTGTTGGAGCTGCACTCATCCAGGCAAGTGGAGAGTGTTCCATCACACTCCTGACTTGTGTCTTGTAGATTGTGGCAAGGCTTTAGGGAGGCAGGAGGTGAGTCACTCATCACAGAATACCTAGCCTCTGACCTGCTCTTGTAGCCACAGTATTTATGTGGCTGGTCCAGTTAAGTTTCTGGTCAATAGTGACCCTCAGGCTGTTGATGGTGGGGGATTCGGCGATGGTAATGCCATTGAATGTCAAGAGGTGGTGGTTAGACTCTCTCCTGTTTGAGATAGTCATTGCCTGGCACTTCTGTGATGCGAATGTTACTTGCCACATATCAGCCCAAGCTTGAATGTTATCCAGGTCTTGCTGCATGCGTACACAGACTGCTTCGTTATCTGAGGAGTTGCGAATGGAACTGACCACTGTGCAATCATCAGCGAACATCCCCACTTCTGACCTTATGATAGAGGGAAGGTCATTGATGAAGCAGCTGAAGATGGTTAGGCCCAGGACACTGCCCTGAGGAACTCCATCCAGCGATATCCTGGGGCTGAGATGATTGGCCTCAAACAACCACAACCATCTTCCTTTGTGCTGGGTATGACTCCAGCCAGTGGAGAGTTTTTCCCCTTGATTCCCATTGACTTCAATTTTCTAGGGCTCCTTGATGTCACACTTCGTCAAATGCTGCCTTGATGTCAAGGGCAGTCACTCTCACCTCACCTCTGTAATTCAGCTCTTTTGTCCATGTTTGGACCAAGGCTGTAATGTGGTCTGGAGCCGAGTGGTTCTGGCGGAACCCAACTGAACATCGGTGCGCAGGTTATACTGTTGATAACACCTTCCATCACTTTGCTGATGATTGAGAGTAGACTGATGAGGTGGTAATTGGCCACATTGGATTTGTCCTGCTTTTTGTAGACCGGGCATACCTGGGCAATTTTCCACATTGTCGGTGTTGTAGCTGTACTGGAACAGCTTGGCTAGAGGCGCGACCTGTTCTGGAGCACAAGACTTCAGCACGACAGCCAGGATGTTGTCAGGGCCCATAGTCTTTGCTGTATCCAGTGCACTCAGCTGTTTCTTGATATCACGTGGAGTGAATCGAATTGGCTGAAGACTGGCTTCTGTGATGGTGGGGACCTCAGGAGGCAGCCGAGATGGATCATCCACTCGGCACTTCTGGCTGAAGATGGTTGCAAATGCTTCAGCCTTGTCTTTTGCACTCACGTGCTGTGCGACGCCATCATTGAGGATGGTGATGTTCTTGGAGCCTCCTCCTCCTGTTAGTTGTTGAATTGTCCACCACCATTCACGACTGGATGTGGCAGGACTGCAGAGCTTTGATCTGATCCATTGGTTGTGGAGATCGCTTAGCTCTGTCTGTAGCATGCTGCTTCCGCTGTTTAGCATGCATGTGTTGCAGCTTCACCAGGTTGGCACTTCATTTTTCGGTACGCCTGGTGCTGCTCCTGGCATGCTCTTCTACACTCCTCATTGAACCAGGGTTGGTCCCTGGCTTGATAGTAATGGTAGAGTGAGGGATATGCCAGGCCATGAGGTTACAGATTGTGGTGGAATACAATTCTGCTGCTGCTGATGGCCCACAGCACCTCATGGATGCCCAGTTTTGAGCTGCTAGATCTGTTCTAAATCTATCCCATTTAGTACGGTGGTAGTGCCACACAACACGATGGAGGCTGTCCTCAGTGTGAAGACGGGACTTTGTCTCCACATTGACTGTGCGGTGGTCACTGCTACCAATACTGTCATGGAGTGATGCATCTGCGACAGGTAGATTGGTGAGGACGAGGTCAAGTAGGTTTTTCCCTTGTGTTGGTTCTCTCGCCATCTGCCGCAGGCCCAGTCTGGCAGTTCTGTCCTTCAGGACTTGGCCAGCTCGGTCAGTAGTGGTACTTCCGAGCCACTCTTGGTGATGGACATTGAAGTCCCCCACCCAGAGTACGTGGTCTCGTAATTGTTAAAAAGTTGATTTGCCAGTCACAATCCAATTTGTTGTCAATTTCTTTTAAGCAGCTGTGGATTTAAGATGCAGCCTGTTTACTTTATTTAGCGCCTTTAGCACCTGGCCTGTGAACAACCTAAGAGAAGGAAATAGATATGAAGGCCAGAATGATGTCACTTTTAAGGTCTTTTAATTTCAACCTCAGTGCCTGTTTCAGGTGCTATGGGCTCGATTTTGCCATTGTAGGCGGGCTGGGGCGTGTCAGGTGACATTCGTGTCAGGACCCTGACTCCGAAGTGAAGTGGGGATAAAGTGCGATTTTCCCCTAATTGGGCAATTGATTTCCAGCGTGTGGAAATCCCTGGCCCAATGAGTCTTTTCATCCAGAAAGTCGCCTCCGATGACGTCATCAATGCTGCTGGATTTAAGGCCTGCAAGCAGCCTTACTTCTTCTGGAGACTGCAAACTTTATGGCCATTGTAGTAAGCACTTCATTGATCGACTATGTCCACCAGTAGGCCAAAGTGTGCTCCACGCTTCGATGAGCCCTCCCTCCAAGCTCTGGTGGAGGGAGCAAGATCCAATACGGAGGTGCTCTTCCCTTCCTCAGGGAGAAAAAAGCCACCCCAGCAGACTAAAGCTGTGTGGCTGCAAGTGGCCCAGGAGGTCAACTCCATCTCGATGAGCCGCAGAACCTGGCTGCAATGCAGGAAGAGGTTTCATGACCTTCTCCGCACAGGAAAAGTGAGTATGACTTTCCCATCACCCTCAATCTGATCCCCATCACCTCTCCTCACCAGCACTCTGCTTTGCCAACCTCTTCCTCCACATCCCACTTGACACTTACATCCCTGCACCCTTACCCATTCCCTATCTCTCTATGGTCACATTCACTTAAGTATTCGACCATGCAGCCCTCACACTCCCTATCACTGTGATGCAACGACAACAACTTACAACACACAGGGAGGGTCCTTTGTCTCCTTCCAAGCATCTATGCTATGGATTCTCTACACTCACTCCTTCATTCTCACTCAAACTCCACTTGTGTCCCTCATTGCAGGAAAAGAGAGCCCACAATAAGAGGGAAAGAGCCATGACAGGAGGAGGGCCACCCTCAGTAGCCCAGCTCACCACCTCGGAGGAGGCGGCCCTGGAAACCGCCGGGATCGAGGACAAATCCCAAGTGGGGGACGGACAGACGGGCACATCGCAGCAAGCTGGTAACAGAATAGTTTGGCATCTCTCTCATTGACATTGCATGAGTTACTGATAAAGATTCTGATGTTCTAACAGATTGACTTATGATCATCTGCACTATTCAATGTGCATGTAACCTTGACCTCACATCTCTAACTCTTTCCTGTGCTCCCCCACAGGACCATCGAAAGCCCCCGTCCCCACTGTCCAGGAGGAACAGCCTGAGCCTCCAGACTCCTCAGAGGAAGCTGCAACCTCTAAGGGCAGAATTCAGCACACCCAGCACCAGCGCAGACACTCACACATCGGTGGGACCATCGCGAGATAGAGTAGTGTTGTCACCTGGTGTATCACAGCTCACAAGTGAGCATCAGCAGATGGTGGAGACAGGGACAGCAGTGGAGAGACCTCGTCGGAGGGCACAGGGTGTTCCCAGCTCTGCTCAGCTGCATGTCGACACTGTGCCTCCGGGTCCATCCAGAAGGAGAGCAGTGCTGGAACTCTAGGAACAGGTGCAGGAGTCTCTGGCAGGTTTTTGTCTCCAGGGTCGCTGCGATGAGGGACACAAGTGGAGTTTGAGTGAGAATGAAGGAGTCCATCTCGAACATGAGTAGAGCCTTTGTGGAGGCTTCACCGCGGAAAGGATGGCAACCTCCGTGGAAAGGATGGCTACCGTAGAGGAGAGGATGGCAATGGCCATGGAGGAGCTTAGTCGCCAGGGTCTTGAAAACATGGTCATTGTTCAGAATAGAATGACATCTCTTGAGGAGCGATGGTCAGCTATTGAGCATACAAACCAGACCTTCATGGAAGTCCTCTGGAGTAGGACTTCCAGTGCAGAAACAGGTCCTCATGGCCCCCCTGCAGTGCAGCAAGGTGCTGTCAAGCCACTTGCTAGCTCTGAAGTGGAGCTGCCCCATGAGAGGGATGTTGGTAGCAGACAAAAAGGAAGTGGGGGCTCCTCTCCAAGCGCTCACACGACTATGCCACTGCAAAGCCCTTGGTCAGAGCCCCACATGAGTCCTCACCCAACTGAGATGGGCGTTTCAGCCGCTGCACAGCCGCAGGAGCAGCAGACTGATGCCGAGCCCTCACAGGTTCGCAACCCCAGAGGATGCCCGCCAAAGGTGTCGAGACAGGAGCAGCAAGAAAGTGAGCAAGGGGCCACCACATCTGCTGAAGCCACAGGGGAAGCACCACGTAGGAGTACGCGTAAGAGGAAGATAAAGCACAAGTAGTCACAAGGATAGTCACCTGGGTGTTGTGATGTATTGTTTTTTGACCAGCCATCCTTGTCATGGTATCATAAACAGATTTGATGGCAAACTGTTGAAGTTGTGGCCTGTGTCATTTCGCAAATGGGACTTCCACATTGAGGGCTTAGGGCGACTTGCAATTGTCAGTATGGTGGTCAGAGTAATAGGAAACCGTAGGTTCTTGTCCATTGTCGATGGTCTGGTAAGAAGGTGCAAGGAAAAAGTGTTTGATTGTGCAGGCTAAGCAAATCTGGCCACCATGAGTGCATCCCTTGCATCCCGGCCAGCAATGTGGTCGCGCGCTGGCGCCTTCTGGCCTGTGCAGCTTCAGGTGGGTGAGCAGCAGCTTGGCGCTCCTGTTGTTGCTGCTGCTGTTGCTCATGGGTCTGCTGCTGCCGCGGCTGGTCTTCGTCCAAATCTGGTGTCCAGGAGGAAAGGAAATAAATGTTCGCCATGCTTCTGGTGTATGCCTCAGTTGAGGAAGCGCTCAGTCAAGGTGGGGAGAGGGGTTTCCCAGCAGGTCACACTGGAGATGGGTGTCAGGCTCCAAACTTCCAAAACAATGAGTAGGCCTGCTAAAAGCTCCCCCAGACCTGAGACAACAAAGTTCTGCCACCTGCAAGTGATCATTGGTGGAAACTCCTTTTTAATGGTGGAGCTGCAGCTGTTAGTAAGCAATCCAATTGTGAGGCTGCCAGGATTACCTGGCGTGTTCCAGAGGAGGCGTGTAGGATGGGGGAAAAGTATTAAAATCAGAAAGGCCTCTCAAAATGGGATTATAGAGACAATTAAGTGGTTGTTAAGGGCCTTAAGGGTCTATCCCGCCTCTTGGAGGCGGGATGGAAACGGGGTCTGAAAACACGAATGTGGGAAAATTGCTTGGAGGCGGGATAGAGGCGGGATCAGGCCCGGCTGCCATTTTTTGTGATTTTGACAACTCACACGCCTCCAGTCCTGCCTCCTCGGGCCTGGCAAAATCGAGCCCTATGTCTCTGCTCTCGCCTGACCCACGACAGAAATGGGCATCAAGGACAAACAGAACAGAGACTGTCGCAAGAGCTCTCCGCCCCTTTTTCTTCCATGTAACACCCTAGACTTGGGCGCAGATGGTGCATAATGCAGCGGAAAAAAGGCCCCAGTCACTCCACGGTCAGGAGCGACTGCATCAGTGGAGAATTTATTGAATTAAAAACAGCATCAATCAGCATGAATACACATTAACAAGCCTTTAATTGGCATTATTAAGCAATTGGTGTTAAAATAGTGACAGAATGTTAGTGCTAATAAGTTCTTCACCGTGTTAGGTGCTGTGCTTTTGAATCTTCCGTGACTATTGGTAATTATTGTACAATTTTAAACAGTTTCATCACGTTAACTGTACACTAGCACTTACACAGAAATGTGTCTCAGCACAGTAACATGTTGGAGGGTTGAGATGACATCATAAATTGAAAGAATGAAGCTCAAAAGTGGATTGTTAATGTACTGTCAGCTCTGAGATATGTTAGAAACATAGAAACATAGAAGATAGGAGCAGGAGTAGGCCATTCGGCCCCTCGACCCTGCTCCGCCATTTGATGAGATCATGGCTGATCATCCAAACTCAGTACCCTGTACCTGCCTTCTCCCCATATCCCTTGATACCTTTAGCTTTAAGAAATATATCTAACTCATTCTTGAATATATTTAATGACTTGGCCTCAACTACCTTCTGTGGTAGAGAATTCCACAGGTTCACCACTCTCTGGGTGAAGAAATTCTTCCTCATTTCTGTCCTAAATGGCTTACCCCTTATCCTTAGATTATGACCCCTGGTTCTGGACTCTCCGACCATCGGGAACATTCTTCCTGCATCTAGTTTGTCCAGACCTGTCAGAATTTTATATGTTTCGATGTGTTGCTGCCATGGAACAGATACAGCTGGAGTCTTGGGCAGTTTCATTCTGTTTCTGGCAAGCAGTTTATGTAGCCGTGGCAGATGTTCGGACCAGTAGTACCAGGCAGTGGGATCCTGCTATCAAACTGTGTGATCTGAGCTGGAGTGCTATTATTCCAGAAATACAAATTTCTGAGATTTATTTTGAGCATTCCTGTAGAATTTGGCAAATTGTGAGCTTGATTATATATTTGTAATCATGTAGCTTATTTTCTTAATTTTTTTGTGGTGCTAAATCGGTGCAGTCATGCTTGTCAGACATGCGTATACAAACACACTCTGCGTGTATAGATACACACGCACTTTTCCCACCCCCACCCCACACACACAGGTGCAGACATTTATCTTCTTACTTTCCCAAGGTTAACTGTGAACAACAAGCTGTTAGATTGCTGTGGTTTATAAATCAGGAGTGATTGTGTCGTGAGAAGCTAAGGCAAATAAAATAACACCGAGGTAGTTGCAGAAACATTGCAAAACAGCAGGAGAGAAAGGAGTGTGAATGACGGGAGGAAATTGAACAGGAGAAGTAACCTCAGATAAAATTCAAAGAAAGGGCACAGGAGAGACTGAAGCCACGTTCACACCTACAGGTGTTTTTTTGTTCACATTTGGGGAGCGTGACCTCTGTGCATCCTTTTATATCTGGTGGCATCTGTTAGTCTCCATGGGCATGCAGGGCTCAGTTGCCTGGTCCTGGACCAGGGTTTGGTTCATTGGACCACTGAAGCTGTAACTCGGAGAAGGCAAAATAAATCCTGCATTCTAATTTGAACCGGCTCTCTATCTCTATTTCCTCCTTCAAGACGTTCCTTAAAACCTACCTCTATTAGTAAAAAAGTAGTACTGGAGAAATTAATGGGACTGAAAGCCGATAAATCCCTTGGACCTGATGGCCTACATCCTAGGGTATTGAAAGAGTTGGCTATAGAGATTGTGGATGCATTGGTTGTCATTTTCCAAAATTCCATAGATTCTGGAACAGTTCCCGCAGATTGGAAGGTAGCAAATGTGACCCCACTATTTAAGAAAGGAGGGAGAGAAAAAACGGGGAACTACAGACCAGTTAGCCTGACATCAGTAGTAGGGAAAATGCTAGAGTCTATTATTAAGGGTGTGGTAACAGGGCACTTAGAAAATAATAATAGGATTGGGCAGAGTCAACATGAATTTATGAAAGGGAAATTGTGTTTGACAAATATGTTAGAATTTTTTGAGGTTGTAACTAGCAGAATAGATAAGGGGGAACCAGTGGATGTGATGTATTTGGATTTTCAGAAGGCATTCGATAAGGTGCCACACAAGAGGTTATTAAACAAAATTAGGGCTCATGGGATTGGGGGTAATATACTAGCATGGATTGAGGATTGGTTAATGGACAGAAAACAGAGAGTCGGAATAAATGGGTAATTTTCGGGTTGGCAGGCCGTGACTAGCGGGGTACTGCAAGGATCAGTGTTTGGGTCTCAGCTATTCACAATCTACATCAATGATTTGGATGAGGGCCAAATGTAATATATCCAAGTTTGCTGATGATACAAAGCTGGGTGGGAATGTAAGTTGTGAGGAGGATGCAAGGAGGCTTCAAGGGGATATAGACAGGCTAAGTGAGTGGGCACGAACATGGCAAATGCAATATAATGTGGAGAAATGTGAAGTTATCCACTTTGGTCGGAAAAATAGAAAAACAGAGTATTTTTTAAATGATGAGAGATTGGGAAATGTTGGTGTTCAGAAGGACCTAGGTGTCCTTGTACACGATTGAGTGAAAGTTAACATGCAGGTACAGCAAGCAATTAGGAAAGCAAATAGTATGTTGGCCTTTATTATAAGAGGATTTGAGAATAAGAGTAAAGACGTCTTACTGCAATTATATAGAGCACTGGTGAGACCACACCTGGAGTATTGTGTACAGTTTTGGTCTGCTTACCTAAGGAAGGATATACTTGCCGTAGAGGGAGTGCAACAAAGGTTCACCAGACTGGTTCCTGGGATGGGGGGATTGTCCTATGAGGAGAGATTGAGTGGACTAGGCCTATATTCTCTAGAGTTTAGAATAATGAGAGGTGATCTCATTGAAACATACAAAATTCTTACAGGGCTTGTCAGGGTAGATGCAGGAAGGATGTTTCTTCTGGCTGGGGAGTCTAGAACCAGGGGTCACAGTCTCAGAATAAGGGGTTGGCCATTTAGGACTGAGATGAGGAGAAATTTCTTCACTCAGAGGGTGGTGAATCTTTGGAATTCTCTACCCCAGAGGGCTGTGGAGGCTCAGTCATTGAGTATATTCACGACAGAGATTGATAGATATTTGAATATTAAGGGAATCATATGGGGATAGTGCAGGAAAGTGGAGATGAGGTAGAAGATCAGCCATGATCTTATTGAATGGCAGAGCAGGCTTGAAGGGCCAAATGGCCTGCTCCTATTTCTCATGTGCTTTGACCAAACTTTTGGTCATCTGCCCTAATATCTCCTTATGTGGCTCGGTATCAAATTTTGTTTGATAATCGCTCCTGTCAAGCACCTTGGGACGTTTTACTGTGTTAAAGGCGCTATATAAATACAAGTTGTTGTTATAAATATTCTTTTTAACAAATAAAATGGAGGCCAACATAAGAAGGGTGGAATCCTGTCATGTTTAACAGATTAGCAAAGCAGATGTAAAGGCTTTTCGTGGTGATATCACAGCCCAATCATTCAAATTCAAACATGGGAGACCGGCTCCCCATCTTTATTTCACTGCAAGAGGTTGGCTTTAACCCGTTGCTGATTCATAGCCCCATTTGTTTCTGGGTCTGTGCTGCCATTGGATCCCTGTAGCTCCCACTGTTTATATTCAGAAGTGTAGCTGACAGCGGAACACCAGTATTTAAGTCCTAAGGTGTTTTTTACATTGCGGGAGTCTACACAGGTTGGCCTGCTTTAATGTAAAAAGAAATGCCTCGATGGGAAATGTGTGAACATTCAAAAAATGGACAGGAAGAGACCAACGAGTTCATCAGGCCTGTCAGTAGCTGCAGGAAATAAATGCAAAAAATAAAAAGTTTATAGATTTAAGGGTTTTGGCAGAGAAAGTCTTAGAGTTTTAATAAAAAAACTCACCGTGACAGCATCAGCTGAACATTGAATCTATTGGACTGGAAAGCAGATTATTTCCTTTTTGATTCAATCTCTTTTTAATTAATGACATTGACCAAAAAATCCAATTCAGCAGCTTTCCATTTAAATTAGCAACCGTACAAAATTTTAATCAGGCTCAAACTCCAAAAGATAATTAATTGTTTAACTGAATGATCAGCGCATTTCGTACACACAATGTGTGAGCGATTCTGATCACAGGCAAAGAATTTTCATTTTCTAAAATGGAATTTATTTCATCTTTCTATCTAATGGGGGACTGCCACAGCAGCTGCGTTGCTATGGAAACCTGTTTCGACACTCAGACTACGCTGAATGGAGTCTGAGGTCTAATTCATGTTACTGTACGGAGTGCCGTTGTCTTAAGTCACTGTCGGGGTTCTGCATTCCTCACAGGAATGTGGGAGAATCCGGTTCCCATGGTGTTCCTGCCTGATCTGTGCCTGAGCAGAGAGATAAGTCAGCTCCAAGGTGACAACTTGCAGCTTGGTCGGGACAATATGAACTTTCTCACGTGACATTTCAAAAATACAAGTATTAGGAGTTCGTTCCTGGCTTTTGACTCCTGATGGGAGCTTTGTTCACCGGAAGCATATATCAAACATTGGGGCAGGTGCGGTGTGTGATTTTCCGAAATGGTTGGAAAATCGTGCGCAGCATGCACCCAAATTTCGGAGTCGTTCTAGGTAGTCAAGGCTCCTTAGAGAATATGCAAAGTCAGAAAATTCTAAGTTTATAAGTGGTGCTTGTTCTTTTATCTTTTTCTAAACCTTTCCATTTTGTTGAGATCCTTGTACCATATACCACTCCACAAGTGTAACTGACCCATAACCTACAACAACCACAGATTCAAATGATCTATGAATAATGCCTTGTGCACAAGTGAAAGAATATCATTTGCACCATAGGCATGCCATTTCTTAAAGGGAACCTTTAGGCTCCGAACAATTTAATATACAGAGCTGGAAATACTCAGCAGGTCAGGCAGCATCTGTAGAGAGAGAAACAGAGTTAACGTTTCAGGTCGATGACCCTTTGTCAGAACTGGAAAAAGTTGGAGATGTAACAGGTTTTTAAGTAAGTGTAGGGGGAGTGGAGGAAAGAACAAAAGGGAAGGTCTGTGATAGGAGGGAGCGGCACCCTGGTCCACTCCTCTATCACCCCCAACACCCCTTCCCCTTCCCACGGCACTTTTCCGTGCAAGCGCAGGAGATGCAACGCCTGCCCTTTTACCTCTTACCTTTCCACTGTCCAGGGCCCCAAACACTCCTTCCAGGTGAAACAGCGATTTACTTGTACTTCTTGCAATTTAGTGTACTGTATTCGCTGCTAACGATGCGGTCTCCTCTATGTTGGGGAGACCAAACGCAGATTGGGTGACCGCTTTGTGGAACACCTCCATTCAGTCCGTAAGGGTGACCCTGAGCTTCCGGTTGCCTGTCACTTTAATTCTCCGCTCCACTCCCACTCTGACCTCTCCATCCTCGGCCTCTTGCACTGTTCCAATGAAGCTCAACATAAGCTTGAGGAACAGCTCCTCATCTTTCGATTAGGCACTTTACAGCCTTCTGGACTCAACATCGAGTTCAACAATTTCAAACCATAACCTCGGCCTCCAATTTTTTTTTCTCTCTCTCACATGGCAGCTGTGGATGATTCTGCCATTGCCATTTACACTTCATCTAGAGTCATCTTTTGTTTCTTAACTTGTCCCGTTACCATCTCCGTTTGCCTTGCACCATCATCCCTTTTGTCTTTTAATCTCTCCTGCCTTCCATCCTATCACAGACCTTCCCTTTTGTTCTTTCCTCCCCTCCCCCCTCTCCCTGCCCCTACACCTGCTTAAAAACCTGTTCCATCTCCAACTTTTACCAGTTCTGACGAAGGGTCATCGACCTGAAACGTTGACTCTGTTTCTCTCTCCACAGATGCTGCCTGACCTGCTGAGTATTTCCAGCATTTTCTGTTTTTATTTCAGATTTCCAGCATCCGCAGTATTTTGCTTTTGTATTAATATACAGAGCATTTGTCTGATACAGAGATCCTATTGCTAATTCAGTTTAATCATTCCACGTCAGGAAGTAACAAGTTTCATGAACAATGGATCTGCCCGGTAAATCAGATTTATTGGAGCCCTGTTCTGAGAGTGTCTGAGAAGAAGACTCCCTCTTTTTTTTTAAGTGTATTCACAATATATATTAATGATCTAGATGAGGGAACTAGATGTAATATCTCCAAGTTTGCAGATGACACAAAGCTGGGTGGGCGTGTGTATTGTGAGGAGGATGCAGAGAAACTCCAGTATGATTTGGACAGGTTGGGTGATTGGGCAGATGCATGGCAGATGCAGTATAATGTGGATAAATGCGAGGTTATCAACTTTGGTGGCAAAAACAGGAAGGCAGAAAGCATCATAACAGAATTAGGACCACAGAGTGTGGAGAATCATTGGCAATAAACAACAGAAACCTCTATTTATCGAGCATCTTTAACGTAGTAAAAACATCCCAAGATGCTTCACAGGAGCGTTATCAGTCAAAATTTGACATAAAGGGATATTAGGACAGGGAAGAGGTAGGCTTTAAGGAGCAATTTAAAGGAAGAGGTAAAGAGGAGGAGAGGCTTAGTGAGGGAATTCCAGAGTTTAGGGCTTAGACAGCTGCTGCCAATGGTGGAGCAATTAAAATCGGGATGCACAAGAGGCCAGAATTGGAGGAGCGCATAGATCTCGGAGTGTTGTAGGGCAGGAGGAGGTTACAGAGATAGTGAGGGACAAAGCCCTGGAGGGATTTGATGACCTGGATGAGAATTTTAGAACCGTTTGGAAGAATTTTAAAAGCCTGCCATTATGTGACAGAGCCCTTAAGCTCTACTTTGCCGCAGCACTATGCTGCGTATTAAATAACAGTAGTTTGGAGGACTGGATGACACAGTGGGTTACAACAGAATCCTTCATCGCTAGATTTCAAATCTAGCCTAGTGTGATGGATAAATATCTCCACGGTTTGTCAACTCTTAAGAGCCCTATATGAAATGAATTTGTGCTTCCTAGGTTTTCACTTCCTACTGGATGTGAGTCCACAGGACTAGAAATCTACAGTGGACACCATGCAGCTACAATGGGAACTAAATTTCCAGTCTCACTCAGCAACATCTTAAGGATGGTGGGGTTGGGAAATGGAAATGTCACAATGGTGCAGCAGAGAGCACTCTGCTGAGATTTGGTTTAAAGTACATCGCTGGGACAGTGTAGAGGGATCTTTACACAGCATCCGAGCTTTACAATACATGACCTGACTGCTTAATCCTGTTATTGTACATGACCACAGGATGAATTCACTGAGCTCAATGAGCATACATTTCAACCATTAACAAAATAAGATTCCGTTTAAAACACACAGAAGTTCCTTCGAACCTGGAGTTTGTCTTTGTGACTGATTCTAAAATGCACCAGTCAATTAAGTATCGCCTTGTTTTGATGTTTGAATGTAACAACCAGGAAGCTTCCTGAGCTTGACCCGGTCCTTGCTGAGTTTTCCGATCTCAGCCAGAGCATCAGTTTTGACATTAAAATTGGCCTTGATGCCTTTAAGTTTGGAAAGGCAACATTCTTGTCCAAATCACCATTCAGTGATTACTTCTGGAAGTGAACATGTGTGGACATTGGGTGGGGAGAGGTTTGGCACTGAGGCAAGCATTCATTATAATAAATTATAGGATGCTTGCATTTATATAGTGTCTTACCACATCTCAAAGGACTTCACGCAGTGAATTCTTTGGAAGCGTAGTGACTGTTATGTAGGGAAACCATACAGCATTTGGAGTACTGTGTACAACTCTGGTCGCTGTATTATAACAAGGATATAGAGGCACTGGAGAGGGTGCAAAAAAGATTTAAAAGAATGATATCAGAATTGCGAGGTTATACCTATCAGGAAAGGATGAACAGGCTGGGTCTCTTTTCTCTTGAAAAGAGAAGGCTGAGGGGTGACCTAATAGAGGTCTTTAAAATTATGAAAGGTTTTAATAGAGTAGACACAGAGAGAGTGTTTCCACTTATGGGGAAGAGCATAACTGGAGGCCATCAATATAAGATAGTCACCAAGAGATCGAATAGGGGATTCAGAAGAAACTTCTTTACCCAGAGAGTGGTGAGAATGTGGAACTCGCTACCACAGGGAGTGGTTGAAGCGAATTGTATAGATGTATTTAGAGGGAGGCTAGATAAGCATGTGAGGGAGAAGGGAATAGAGGGTTATGCTGATATGAGGAAAGACAGGATGAGGCTCGAGTGGAGCATAAATGCCGGCATGGACTGGTTGGGCTGAATGGCCTGTTTTTGTGCTATATATTCTATGTAATCCTATGCCGCATGAACCATTCAATATTCGATATCAGATGGTTATCCAATTACACGATGAGGGTAAAAATTAGGGATTTGTGTGGATTATCATGTGGGTGTGGGGAATATCAACATGACAATAGCAGCCTTCTTGAATGGGGAGATTGTGAGACATGTTTATTGTGTCCTCTGTTCTACACAGAGTGACCCTGCTCGGGAGATGAGTTGGCTTGCAGATTACAGGGTCTGATGTTTCCACTCATGATGCTGTATGCTTAACATTTTTACAGCTTCCCTTCTGCTCTCAGGGGGAGTTCTCCTCAGTGTCGCACAGAGATTCCGCAGCAGGGATCTGACAGGAAGAGCCGTGGCTGAAAAGCCATTTAATGGTTACTGTGGAAAGTTGTATTAGCCACGTGACAGTTCAAAGAAATCAAACAAATCCACCTGGCAGTAGCACATACACTGTAATTGACTCATTAAAGTTATAACATAAATATCACAGATTACTCCATTCAAGGAGGATGCTAATATGATACTCACCCCACGCACACTTTTATCCATAATTTTTAACTACTTTCAGTTGAATAACCGGCTGACATTTGATACTGAGTGGCTTACTGCTGCCTCAGTGTCATTTTTTTAAATTCATTCCTGGGATTTGGGCGTCCCTGGCAAGCCAGCATTTATTGCCCATCTCTAGTTGCCCTTGAGAAAGTGGTGGTGAGCGGCCTTCTTGAACCGCTGAAGTCTGTGTGATGAAGGTACTCCCACAGTGCTGTTAGGGAGGGAGTTCCAGGATTTTGACCCAGCAACGATGAAGGAACGATGATATATTTTCAAGTCAGGATGGTGTGTAACTTGGAGGGGAACTTGGAGGTGGTGGTGTTCCCATGCGCCTGCTGCCCTTGTCCTTCTCGGTGGTAGAGGTCACGGGGTTGGGAGGTGCTATCGAAGAAGCCTTGGCGAGTTGCTGCAGTGCATCTTGTAGATGGTACACACTGCAGCCACGGTACGCCTGTGGTGGAGGGAGTGAATGTTTAAGGTGGTGGATGAGGTGCTAATCAAGCGGGCTGCTTTGTCCTGGATGGTGTCGAGCTTCTTGAGTGTTGTTGGAGCTGCACTCATCCAGGCAAATGGAGAGTATTCCATCACACTCCTGACTTGTACCTTGTAGATGGTGGAAAGGCTTTGGGGAGTCAGGAGGTGAGACACTCACCGCAGAATACCGAGCCTCTGACCTGCTCTTGTAGCCTCAGTATTTATATGACTGGTCCAGTTAAGTTTCTGGTCAATGGTGACCCCCAGGATGTTGATGGTGGGGGATTCGGTGATGGTAATGTCGTTGAACGTCAAAGGGCGGTGGTTAGACTCTCGCTTGTTGGAGATAGTCATTGCCTGGCACTTCTGTGGTGCGAATGTTACTTGCCACTTATCAGCCCAAGCCTGAATTTCGTCCCGGTCTTGCTGCATGCGGGCATGGACTGCTTCATTATCTGAGGAGCTGCGAATAGAACTGAACACTGTGCAATCATCAGCGAACATCCCCACTTCTGATCTTATGATGGAAGGAAGGTCATTGATGAAGCAGCTGAAGATGGTTGAGCCTAGGACACTGCCCTGAGGAACTCCTGCAGTGATGTTCTGGGGCTGAGATGATTGACCTTCAACAACCACAACCATCTTCCTTTGTGCTAGGTGTGACTCTAGCCAGTGGAGAGTTTTCCCCTTGATTCCCATTGACTTCAATTTTACTAGGGCTCCTTGATGCCACACTCGGTTAGATGCTGCTTTGATGTCAAGGGCAGTCACTCTCACCTCACCTCTGGAATTCAGCTCTTTTGTCCATGTTAGTACTAAGGCTGTAATGAGGTCTGGAGCCGAGTGGTCCTGGCGGAACCAAACTGAGCATCGGTGAGCAGGTTATTGGTGAGTAAGTGCCGCTTGATAGCACTGTCATCATCACCTTCCATCACTTTGCTGATGATTGAGAGTAGATCGATAGTGTGATAATTGGCTGGATTGGATTTGTCCTGCTTTTTGTGGACAGGATATACCTGGGCGGTTTTCCACATTGTCGGGTAGATGCCAGTGTTGTAGTTGTACTGGAACAGCTTGGATAGAGGTGCAGCTAGTTCTGGAGCGCAAGTCTTCAGCACGACAGGCGGGGTGTTGTCGGGGCCCATAGCCTTTGCTGTATCCAGTGCGCTCAGTTTTTTCTTGATATCACGTGGAGTGAATTGGCTGAAGAATGGCTTCTGTGGTGGTGGGGTCCTCAGGAGGAGGCCGAGATGGATCATCAACGTGGCACTTCTGGCTGAAGATGGTTGCAAGCGCTTCAGCCTTGTCTTTTGCATTGAGGATGGGGATATTCTCCTTAGTTGTTTAATTGTCCACCACCATTCACGCCTGGATGTGGCAGGTCTGCAGAGCTTTGATCTGATCCGTTGGTTGTGGGATCTCTTAGCTCTGTCTCACGGTGGGACAGGACGTATCCAGGGATGGTGATGGAGGAGTGTGGGACATTGGCTGAAAGGTATGATTCTGTGAGTATGACTATGTCAGGCTGTTGCTTGACTAGTCTGTGGGACAGCTCTCCCAACTTTGGCACAAGTCCCCAGATGTTAGTGAGGAGGACTTTACAGGGTCAACTGGGCTGTGTGTGCTGTTGTCGTGTCTGAAGCCGAGGTCGATGCCAGGTGATATTCTTTGGTACAACTGAGGCTACTGCAGTACAGTCTTACCTCACAAAGGGTGGTAGAAGTTTGCAACTCTCTTCCGCAAACAGCAATTGTTGGAATCATAGAATCATAGAATGGTTACAGCACGGAAGAAGGCCATTCGGCCCGTCGAGCCTGTGCTGGCTCTCAGCTAGTCCCACTCCTCCGCCCTTTCCCTGTAGCCCTGCAATTTTTTTCCTTCAGATACTTATCCAACTCCCTTTTGAAAGATAAAATTGAGTCTGCCTCCTCCACCCTTTCAGGCAGTGCATTCCAGATCTTAACCACTTTTGTAAAAAAAAAAAAATTCTTACGTCGCCTTTGGTTCTTCCCCCAATCACCTTAAATCTGTGTCCTCTGGTTCTCTACCCTTCTGCCAATGGGAACAGTTTCTCTCTGTCTACCCTGTCCAGACCCCTCATGATTTTGAACACCTCTATCAAATCTCCTCTCAATCTTCTCTGCTCCAAGGAGAACAACCCCAGCTTCTCCAGTCTATCAACGTAACTGAAGTCCCTCATTCCTGGAATCATTCTCGTAAATCTTTTCTGCACCCTCTCTAAGGCCTTCACATCCTTCCTAAAGTGTGGTGCCCAGAATTGGACACAATACTCCAGTTGGGGCCGAACCAGTGTTTTATACAGGTTCATCATAATTTCCACACTGTTGTACCCTATACCTCTATTCTTGAAGCCCAGGATCCTGTAAGCCTTTTTAACTGCTTTCTCAACCTGCCCTGCCACCTTCAACGATTTATGTACACATACCCCCAGGTCTCTCTGTTCATGCACCCGCTTTAGGATTGTACCATTTAGTTTATATGTCCTCTCCTCATTTTTTC
Organism: Squalus acanthias; assembly: GCA_030390025.1. NCBI lineage: Eukaryota > Metazoa > Chordata > Chondrichthyes > Squaliformes > Squalidae > Squalus > Squalus acanthias. Next base: position 51,305,992 of record CM059444.1, on the reverse strand, counting down.
TACTAAAATGCATCAGTTCGCACTTTTCTGCGTTAAATTTCATCTGCCACGTGTCCGCCCATTTCACCAGCCTGTCCATGACTTCCTGAAGTCTGTCACACTCCTCCTCACTGTTCACTATACTTCCAAGTTTTGTGGCATCTGCAAATTTTGAAATTGTGCCCTGTACACCCACATCCAAGTCATTAATATATATCAAGAAAAGCAGTGGTCCTAGTACCGACCCCTGGGGAACACCACTGTATACCTTCCTCCAGTCCGAAAAACAACCGTTCACCACTACTCTGTGTTTCCTGTCACTTAGCCAATTTCGTATCCAGGCTGCCACTGTCCCTTTTATTCCATGGGCTTCAATTTTGCTGGCAAGCTGGCACTTTGTCGAATGCCTTTTGGAAATCCATGTACACTACGTCAATCGCATTACCCTCATCAACCCCCTCTGTTACCTCATCAAGAAACTCGATCAAGTTGGTTAAACACGATTTGCCTTTAACAAATCCGTGCTGGCTTTCCTTAATTAATCCACCTCTATCCAAGTGACTGTTGATTTTGTCCCCGATTACTGTTTCTAAAAGCTTCCCCAACATAGAGGTTAAACTGACTGGCCTACAGTTGCTGGGTTTATCTTTACACTCTTTTTTGAACAATGGTGTAATATTTGCAATTCTCCAGTCCTCTGGCACCACCTCCGTATCTATGGAGGATTGGAATATTATGGCCAGTACCTCCACGATTTCCTCCCTCAATTCCCTCAGCATCCTAGGATGCATCCCATCCGCTCCTGATGATTTATCTACTTTAAGTACAGCCAGCCTTTCTAATACCTCTTTATCAAATTTTAACCTATCAAGTGTCTCTACTACCTCCTCCTTCACTGTCCTTGGTGAAGACAGATGCAAAGTACTCATTCAGTACCTCAGCCATACCCTCTGCCTCCATGCATAGGTCTCCTTTTTGGTCCCTAATCGGCCCCACCCCTCCTCTTACTACCCTTTTACTATTTATATGCCTATAGAAGACTTTTGGATTACCTTTTATGTTGGCTGCCATTCTATTCTCATACCCTCTCTTTGCCCCTCTTATTTTCTTTTTCACTTCTCCTCTGACCTTTCTATATATAGCCTGATTCTCTGATTTCTTTGCAACCTGACATCTGTCATACGTGCTCTTTTTCTGCTTCATCATATTCTTTATCTGATTCATCATCCAGGGAGTTCTGATTTTACTTGCTCTACCTTTCTCCCTCGTAGGAATGCACCTCGACTGTACCCGAACTATTTCCTCTTTAAAGGCAGCCCATTGATCCACTATCTTTAATTTCAGTTTACCCGGGCCAGATCCGTTATCATCCCACTGAAATTGGCCTTCCCCCAGTTAAACAGTTTTACTCCAGATTGCTCCCTGTCCTTTTCCATAGCTAATTTAAACCTTATGATACTATGGTCACTGTTCCCTAAGTGTTCACCTACTGACACTTGCTCCACTTGACCTATCTCATTCCCCAGAACCAGATCCAGCAATGCCTCCTCCCTCGTTGGGCCAGAAACATACTGATCAAGAAAGTTCTTCTGAACACACTTCAGAAATTCTTCCCCTTCTCTGCTCTTAACACTATTACAATCCCTTTCTATATTAGGATAGTCATGATGTGGAGATGCCGGTGTTGGACTGGGGTGGACAAATGTGAGAAGTCGCACAACACCAGATTATAGTCCAACAGCTTTATTTGAAATCACAAGCTTTCGGAGTGCTGCTCCTTCGTCAGGTGAAGTGAAGAAATGCATATAGGCACAGCATATATAGTCAGAGAACACTGCCGGATGATTGCAGTTAATCTTTCTAACTGCCCTTTATCACACCTCGGCAGAGAGATAATCACGGCAATCAAAGGTGTGGATGCTGTCCAAACAGGTCAGTCAGGAGACATTACATCAAAGACAATATATGCTGTGCCTATATGCATTTCTTCACTTCACCTGACGAAGGAGCAGCGCTCCGAAAGCTTGTGATTTCAAATAAAGCTGTTGGACTATAACCTGGTGTTGTGCGACTTCTCACATATATTAGGATAGTTGAAGTCCCCCATTATTACTACTCTATAGTTCTTGCACCTCTCTGTAACTTCTCTGCAATGTTAATTTTAAATCTGAGATTGATAGATTTTTGTTAACCAAAGGTATTAAGAGATATGGGCCAAAGGTGGGTATCTGGAGTTAGGTCGCAGATCAGCCATGATCTCATTGAATGGCGGAACAGGCTGGAGGGGCTAAGTGGCCTCCTCCTGTTCCTATGTTCCTATATATATATGCAGCCAGCTGGGAGAACAACACATTGAGTGGAATGTGCAACAAGTCACTATGGCTTCCCCTGAGCTCTTGCCATCAGCTGCGTTGGAGAAAAAGTAACATTACTTAGCGAGAAGCTGAACGTTGTTTCATCCTGGCTCTCATCATTAAACTCATTGATGGGCCGGCAAGCGGGGAGAGTGACGCAGGTCTTTTGCTTAAGTAGATACAGGAACGGTAATTAAAAGAATTAGGATAACGGCACATGTGTCACGAGCCAGTAATCCATAGAATATCGGAAATGTATACGTGCGAGGGAGAACACAGGCCGTCTGAGCATGAAACAGTCAGCCAAAGCTCTTGTTGTTTATTGGTGCAAGTAACTACTCACCTTGCATGCAGCCATCCGGGAAAATCTGGGAGTTTGTTTGTGAGAATTCTTGAGTTTTGCGCAAGTATGGCAAGAACACAAATAGCCAACAACAAAAAAATGCGATATTCACAGATCTCACAATCACAAGCAGAGCACAATTACAATCACCAAGAGCCAGAATGCTGTACTGGGGCATTCAACCCGACCTTAACCACTGCTTCCTGGTCTGTATTGTTCAATATCTGTACTGCCCTGACTAGGCAGGGAGCCCTCCCATTTTGTTCTTAATTTATGTTTGATAAGGGCCAGTCGCTAGGGAGGGGCATGTTAAACTGGGGGATCTATCTAACAAGTGTGAAGAATGGTGATTGGATTGAATTTATTGTGTATGGCCACAACTGTGTCTATTTGGATAATATATCACAATTTGAATTCCCTCTTTATAATCTAACACTCTTGGTAACACCTTTATAATGCACCAATCACAAGAGCATCACTCTCAATTTGTATGTTACTATCTTCTATACATTGCATCCACAATTTTCACCTACCTAAATCTCTCTCACATTGCTGACCTGCAACATGAAAAGGCTGGTTTTCAGGAATCATATAGCATCTGCAAAAAAAGTCTAGACCACTCCAGAGACTTGAGCACAAAAATCTAGGCTGACACTCCCAGTGCAGTGCTGAGGGAGTGCTGCACTGTCGGAGGTGCCGTCTTTCGGATGAGACGTTAAATCCAGGCCCCGTCTGCTCTCTCAGGTGGACGTAAAGAACCTATGGCACTATTTCGAAGAAGAGCAGGGGATTTATCCCCAGTGTCCCAGTCAATGTTTATCCCTCAATCAACATTAAAACAGTTTATCTGGTCATTATCACATTGTTGTTTGTGGGAGCTTGCTGTGCGCAAATTGGCTGCCGCGTTTCCCACATTACAAGAGTGACGACACTCCAAATGTACTTCATCGGCTGTAAAGTGCTTTCAGACGTCCGGTGGTCGTGAAAGGCGCTATATAAATGCAAGTCTTTCTTTATAAAACCTGGGACCTTCCTGATCTGAATGGCTTAGCTACTCGCTACTTTAAAAAGTGGAGCAAGATTTGTATTGTTAATGGGTGTAAAAATGGAATTGGGCTATAAATAGGGGAGAAAGATTAATAATGAGATTGTGGTACTGTATATTCTTTAAAAGACAAAAAACAAAAATCTCTATCCCTAATCATATTCACAGCTCATCAGCTGCCTAGGCCCTAAGCTCTGGAATTCCCTCCCTAAACCTCTCCGCCTCTCTACCTCTCTTTCCTCCTTTAAGATGCTCCTTAAAACCTACCTCTTTCACCAAGATTCCTGTCCTAATGTCTCCTTATGTGGTTCGGTGTCAAATTTTGTTTGATAACGCTCCTGTGAAATGCCTTGGGACGTTTTACTATGTTAAAAGTGCTATATTAATGCAAGTTGTTGTTGTTACCTTGTAACTTTAGAAAAAAAGTTGACAATTGTGTGTGAGATGCATGCCGTGTCTGTAACTGATGCCTTTTATCGAAGGAGCTTCTGAAACACCTCTGAGCAGACAGATGGCGTTGCATCTGTTTACTGTATCACCAGTCACTTAAGTAAAGGTTAAGAGGGCTTCACTGCATTTCCCGACCTTCGACAGCATCTCAAAGATCCACACTTCAGAAACGTGTTTATTGTTCTCTCAAAGGGACTGATAAAAGCTGTGTTGCCATTGACAACATGCGTTGTCAAATAATGTGTGGCGGTGGGGAAAGGAATTGTCCCTTCAATTCAAGTTCTGTTCCTCATTGCAGCCATTTCGATGCAGCTGATTGTGAGGTAAATTGTTTAGTAATAAATGCACTACTTTTGGGATTTGATCTCGTGCCAAATTTGTTTCACTGTAATCAACGTTTTTTGTAGTGATTTGGTGGTGCCATAAGTGAATGTAGCGAACCGGTGCACCACAGAGGATTGTGTAGTAGTTCTCCACATGGCTAATAATTGTAGTGCTCATCTTCCCAACCTACTTAGGATTCTCGCTGCGGGAGGTTTCTCTACACACTGTGTATAACAAAATCATAACCCTGTTCTTTATAAAAGAATGGCCCTGATTGTCCGACCTTCCCTTATCCTGGTCCTGACATACCCCAGGTGCAGACCTTCCCCTTGACAGGACCTTGCATCTGGGAATGGGGCTGGAAATCCCCGAGATCCTTTTCAGGGAACTCCAGAAATCTTAGGCCAATGCAAAAAAGGGCAGAGACAGGTCTGTCTTTTTCCTCTGCTTTCAGCTTCATATTTGGGAACGGCTGAGACCATTTTTGTCTCCCGTTTATCTTAGTCTTAGTAAGTTGTTGTTGTTGTTGTGGTGGTTGTACCAAGCTCATAATCACCAAACTACCTGTTGAATCATAGAGTCATAGTGTTATACAGCACAGAAAGAGGCCCTTCGTCCCATCATGTCCGCGCCGGCCATCAAGCCCTGTCTATTCTAATCCCATTTTCCAGCACTTGGTCCGTAGCCTTGTATGCTATGGCGTTTCAAGTGCTCATCTAAATGCTTCTTGAATGTCGTGAGGGTTCCTGCCTCTACCACCCTTTCAGGCAGTGAGTTCCAGATTCCAACCACCCTCTGGGTGAAAAAGTTTCTCCTCAAATCCCCTCTCAACCTCCTGCCCCTGACCTTGAAACTATGCCCCCTGGTTATTGACCCCTCTACTAAGGGGAAAAGTTCCTTTCTATCTACCCTATCTATGCCCCTCATAATTTTGTACACCTCAATCAGGTCCCCCCTCAGCCTTCTCTGCTCTAAGGAAAACAACCCCAGCCTGTCCAGTCTCTCTTCATAGCTGAAGCGCTGCAGCCCAGATAACATCCTGGTGAATCTCCTCTGCACCCTCTCCAATGCAATCACATCCTTCCTATAGTGTGGCGACCAGAACTGCACACAGTATTCCAGCTGTGGCCTAACTAGCGTTTTGTACAGCTCCATCATAACCTCCCTGCTCTTATATTCTATGCCTCGGCTAATGAAGGCAAGTATCCCATATGCCTTCTTAACCAGCTTATCTACCTGTCCTGCTGCCTTCAGGGATCTATGTACATGCACACCAAGGTCCCTCTGATCCTCTGTCCTTCCTCGGGTCCTACCATTCATTGTGTATTCCCTTGCCTTGTTAGTCCTCCTAAAATGCATCACCTCACACTTTTCAGGATTAAATTCCATTTGCCACTGTTCTGCCCATCTGACCAACCCGTCTATATCGTCCTGTAGCCTGAGGCTTCCCTCCTCGTTATTTACCACTCCACCAATTTTCGTGTCATCTGCGAACTTACTGATCATACCTCCTACATTCATACCTAAATCATTAATGTACACTACAAACAGCAATCAAAATCATGTCCATTTCTTTTTTAAATGCTTCAACTACATCCAAATTCTTTGCACTGGGTATCAATCTGTTCTGTAGGTTAACATCTCCACAATTACTCTTTAAGCCGTGTCAGCTGTGGCTCAGTTGGTAGCACCCTTGCCTCTGAGTCAGAAGGTTGTGGGTTCAGGTCCCACTCCAAAGACACTCCAGTGCAGTACTGAGGGAGTGCTGCACTGTCGGAAGTGCCGTCTTTCGGATGAGACGTCAAACCAAGGCCCTATCTGCCATGGCACTATTCCGAAGAAGAGCAGGGGAGTTATCCCTGGTGTCCTTGCCAATATTTATTCCTCAATCAACATCACTAAAACAGATTATCTGGTCATTATCCCATTGCTGATTGTGGGAGCTTGCTGTGCGCAAATTGGCTGCTGCGTTTCCTACATTACAACAGTGAATACACGTCAAAAAGTACTTCATTGGTTGTAAAGCGCTTTGGGATGTCCTGAGGTCATGAAAGGCGCTATATAAATGCAAATCTTTTTTAAACTGAGTTTGGCTTGTGATTTCTTTAGCTTATAACAATGTCCTTTAATTGCTTTTCTTAAGATTTAAAAATATTGTAATGAATATTGTGCTATAAATGGGAGTACACAGTGATGTGGATACTGTTAAATAAGGCAAAGCCTGAAAAAGGTAGGTTTGTTGCAATATACGGTACATGCATTTAAACAGTCTTCTGTGGACAGTAAGCATTTTTTTGTAGCTTAAATGGTTATTGTAATATTTGGTTGAAAAAGATATGGTTCTGTTTCAGGATGAAAATAATTGAAAGCTGCTTAGAATTAGTCTCTGGTCGAGTTTCCGAGCAGTTGAACAGGAACGCTTCTCCTAATGGAAATCTCTTGCTTTTCCCTCTAAGGAATTACCTCTCCATCTGTGTTTTTGTTTACTCCCCATTCTGCTCGCTGTACTAGCCTCTTCCAAGATGGAGATCCAAGCTTGATTTATTCTTTGATGTTCCAGTATTAGATGCTTTGGTGCCAGGCTGTCGAATTCAAAAAGAATTAAACAGCCAATGTGTCTGGAGAGAAGAGGCGCAGGATCACACAGAGTGAAAGGGACACTGCTACAATACCAAGGGAGGAAGTGTGTGTGGAGGAGAGGGGGGACAAGCTGGCAAACGTTATTATCAGCTTTTTGTGAAGTTGTACAGTCAAAACCAGTTAACTGGGTAAAGCCGAATGGAGATAATCTCTGCAGGCTACTTTGGAACCATTCATTTTTTATCTGATGATGTTGCCATGAGCTCAAGCCATCCTTGACATTTTCGAGTCCAATTTGCCCTGCGCAACCCAATGTTTTTGCCTCAACTTATAGCATGGATACCTGTGAACAGCACTTTGTGGTTGTGTTGCTCTTTGTAGTGCTATGGGCCAGAGTTTCCTGTGAATTTGCACGAAAAACAGGCGCAATCAGAGTGTAAATCCAATTCACAGCGTAAAAGATCAAGGGGGAGAAATTCGGTATCGCCCCGTTTGGGGCGCAATTATCGGCCGGGCACAAAGTTTAGCGCCTGGCGCTAATTATCGCCTCCGACTGCAAACTTGGTCTCTATCGCCCCTGGAAGTGATTGGAGCGCTAAATCAGACGCTACACACCTCTCTTAAGGCGCTAACGTCGAGAAGCGAGGCGCTACCTCAGTGCGCTGACGAAGCTCATGTGATGTCAGTCAGCAATGGAACACAGACACACTGGCGCCGGCCAGTTCTTAAAGGGGGGGGGGGGTCGATCTTGCTCTCCAGCCACACCCTGCTCATTGCAGCCTTGAATCTCGGCCTGGAGAGACCTGTACATCAAATCTGCTGGAAAGAACAATGGAGAGGCCCAGGGAAAGAGCTCAGAGTGCAGCCCCCATAGTCTCTTCTAAATCGATGCAAGGAAGGGCAAATCAAAATGAACCTGCAAAGTGCTGCTCAGTACCCAAAACTCCTTCACACAGCGTTGAATCTCTCCAGAAGACTCTCTCTCTCAGAATGCGTGGTGCAAAAATGTCGCCGACAAAAAAAGGCAGGAAGCGGCCGTCTTTAAATAGCGCTCCCCTAGACCCTTCCCGACTGCAAAACGTTCCCCTCTAACTGTCGTTGCTAGCGGCAGGTGGAAAGGCAGGGGTGCGCCACTCAATATCCGGTCCGGGGCGCTACCGGGGCATTGCCCGCTCGACTGACGTCACGATCTGCGGGCGCAGGAGATCGTGGCGGTAGTGTTTAGCGCCACCGCAAAATGTCTGGTCAATTTCGCGAGTGGCGCAAACATCGTCACGCCTGGGCGCGAGTTGCTTTGCGCCCCGTTAGCACCCTCTTAGGGCGCTAACGGGAGGCGCTAATCAACCGAATTTTTCCCCCCCAAGAAAATTCAAGCGGAAGTGTGTTACGCATGCACTTTTGCTACACCTGAATTTCCTCGATCTTTTATGGCGTTTATCGAGCCCTACGCACAGACTCGTCATGGCTCATTATACTGCTGAAGAGCAGTCCATGTGAATTTCCTCCAATTATGCTGATTCCAAACAGGTGTAAAATTATGCCCAGAATTTGAGGCACACAAGCACCCGTACTCACATAAGAACATAAGAATTAGGAGCAGGAGTAGGCCATACGGCTCTTCGAGCCTGTTCCGCCATTCAATAAGATCATGGCTGATCTTTGACCCCAACTCCACTTTCCCGCCCGATCCCCATATCCCTTGATTCCCTATGAGTCCAAAAATCTATCTATCTCAGCCTTGAATATACTCAACGATTCAGCATCCACAGCCCTTTGGGGTAGAGAATTCCAAAGATTCACAACCCTCTGAGTGAAGAAATTCCTCCTCATCTCAGTCTTAAATGGCCGAGCCCTCATCCTGAGACTATGCCCCCTAGTTCTAGACACTCCAGCCAGGGGAAACAACCTCTCAGCATCTGCCCTGTCAATCCCCCTCAGAATCTTATATGTTTCAATGAGATCACTTCTCATTCTTCTAAACTCCAGTGAGCATAGGCCCAATCTACTCAATCTCTCCTCATAGGACAACCCTCTCATCCCAGGGATCAATCTAGTGAACCTTTGTTGCACCGCCTCTAAGGCATGTATGTCTTTTCTCAGATAAGGAGACCAAAACTGTGCACAGAACTCCAGATGTGGTCTCACCAAAGCCCTGTACAATTGCAGCAAGACTTCCTTACTCTTGTACTCCAACCCTCTTGCAATAAAGGCCAACATGCCATTTGCCTTCCTAATTGCTTGCTGTACCTGCATGCTAACTCTCTGTGTTTCCTGTACGAGGACACCTAAATCTCTCTGAATACCAACATTTAATAGTTTCTCACCATTTAAAAAATATTCTGTTTTTCTATTCTTCCTACCCAAGTGAATAACCTCACATTTCCTCACATTATACTCCAACTGCCACCTTATTGCCCACTCACTTAACCTGTCTATATCCCTTTGCAGGCTCTTTGTGTCCTCCTCACAGCTTACTGACCCAGGCACAAATCATCTATTTGAAATTTCACTTGTTAAAGTTAGTAAGCACTTCAATAAACTTTCATAAAAATTTAAAAACTTAGGAAAACCTTGTTTGACTTGAATAAACTTTAACAAATTTAAGTAAAACTTCAACTTTTTTACAAAACTAATATATTTATTTAAATGAAAGAATTGCAACGACCAAAGGAAAGATCACAGCGACAATCACAATCTTCCAGCCAAGCAGCCTAACACCCTCCTGACAAATGAGAAGAAAGTGAAGGTAGTAGAGCAAGGAATGAGGTTCACCCTACTCCTTCCAGGCACCCCGCTTGGCCCCAGTGCCTAGACGAGCCTTTCAGCCAGCTGCTCTCCTGCTCTGTGCACCAGTCTCATTTGGACCAGAAAGGTGTGAATTGGTAGATGGATGATGAGTCTTGGGGCTGTGGTCTGTCTGTGCTCACGGCTGTTGGCTCCTAGGCCAGGGCTGCCGCTGGTTGCGTCCCAGGAGGGAGATTCTGAGCTACCTGGTGTAGCCTGCCATCTCCAGGTGGCACCATGATTGCTACTGCAAGACCAGAGCCCTGGCTGGTGCTGCTGCCCTGAGAGGTGGCAGCAGCAGGCACTTGTACCGTACCTCCCGCCCTTCCACCGTGGCCTGGACCTGTGGCTCCAGTCGTCAGCTCGATGGCTGGAATGATGGCAGCTGTCAAATCATACCATGCCTACAGTTGCCCCTCTGGTGAGAATCTTTAAGCCACGATTTAAGACGCCCTACGGTCTGTCACTCAAAGCCTCAAGAGCTGAAGCCTGAGTTCCGTCAAGGTGAAGCCCCGACTGCTCCCTCTTTGACCCCTGCCTGGGGATTTGTTGCGTGCCCCAATGCGGCCACCACCTGCTACATCAGTTCTCGTAGCATGTTGGTGCTTAACATGACAGCAGACGCAGAAGCAAGACCTGCGAGTAGCTCCAGGTTGCTGCTGACAGACCCCAGACTGCCAATGGCCCTCTGACTCTTCAGCAGCATGCGGCTCTTAAGGTCTGCACCCGTCAAATCAGAGACCCACGATTCAGTCGTCTGTGGCTGCCTTCTAGCCGGTCTCTTCAGAGAGGTGGCAACATCCTCCACCGCTTCAGAGTCTCCCTGGTCCTTGGAAGCTGGCGAGATCATCTTGCCTTCAGTCGCTGGCTTGCCCTGGTGGTACGTCTCTGTGCTCGTGGCTGGCAATGGAGAGCTGGGTGAAGTTCATTCTGTTTGGGGGTGGCCTGAAGGTGGGGAGGAAGGTGCCAAGAAGGGAAATGTGCGGCTCTGGCGGTCCATCGCTCCCTCATCCGCCAGCTCAGCAGGGATAAGTTACACAAAAATGCCAGGGTCCACTTCCTCCAGCTCCTCTGGGAATTGCTCTCCCACCCTCTCCCCCTCCTCTACCTCTTTCTCCTCCACAGTGGTCTTCCAGCACCACACTTGACTTGTAGGAAGAAAAAACAAAAGATTCGAATGGTTGTCCCTCTTAGGATGTGCCAGGCCATTCAGGACATAAGTTCCGAAACACTTTTTTCACACAAAGGGTGGTAGAAATGTGGAACTCTCTCCCACAAAAAGCAGTAGATGCTTGCTCAATTAATCATTTTAAATCTGAGATGGATAGATTTTTGCTAGACAGGGGCCAAGGCGAGTGGATAGAGTTAAGATACAGATCAGCACCGATCTCATTGAACGGCGGAACAGGCTCGAGGGGCTGAATGGCCTACTCCTGTTCCTATGGGAGGAGGTGATGAAGGGTGGGTCACTGTCATGGAGCATTGAGAGACAGTAGGGGCACAGGTCCTCACCTGGCTGTAAACTGTCCTCTTCCCCACCTCGGCCTCCATCGCAGCCTCAGTGGTGCAGCAGCCCAGCACCCGCACCACCTTCTCCTCGTGGGGAGTGACAGTGCCCCGAGGCTTGGAATCTCCCTCCTCCCAGGCTTCCCCTCTCTCCCTGGCGTTGTGTGCCATCTTGCCCTGCAAAGACAGAAGGGAAGAACAGTTAGGTCCACATAGCGTATCTTGTGTCATTGCAGGGGTGGTGTGTGCAACAGGTGAAGGTGCAATGGAGCCTAACTGGTGTGAAGCTTTTCGGGGGGGTTTTGCTACTCGGTCACTAATTAGGGACATGAGTGTGGTGGTGCCCACTGTGGGGGAGGAAGAAAGGGACAGCATGGTCCGCTCAGGTCGTTCAATTTCTTGTGCTACTACTCTGCCGTCCTGGCGACTGTGGAGGTGGCATTCAGTTCCTCTACCACTTCCCTTCCCGCCCGCCTCCTGACCACCCGTGAGTGCTGGGAGGTGGGGGAGCTGAGGAGTCGGCCCTGGCTTCCCTCACTTTCGTCCGGGAGGCCCTGCAAGTCGCCCTGCATGCAGTTGATTGAAACCAGTGGAATAAAACATAGAAACATAGGGGGAAAAATTTAGTATCGCCCCGTTTGGGGCGCAATTATCGGCCGGGCGCAAAGATTAGCACCTGGCGCTAATTAACGCCTCCGACTGCAAACTTGACTTTTATCGCCCCTGGAGGTTAATTGGAGCGCTAAATCAGGCGCTACACATCTGTCTTAAGGCGCAAAGGCCGAGGAGCGAGGCGCTAACTCATAGCGCTGGCGAAGCTCATGTGATGTCAATCAGCAATGGAACATAGACACAATGGCGCCGGCCAGTTCTTAAAGGGGAGGGTTGATCTTGCTTTCCATCCACATCCTGCTCATTGCAGCCTTGAATCTCGGCCTGGAGAGACCTGTACATCAAATCTGATGGAAAGAACAATGGAGAGGCCCAGGGAAAGAGCTCAAAGTGCAACCCCCACAGTCTCTTCTAAATCGATACAAGGAAGGGCAAATCAAAATGAACCTGCAAAGTGCTGCTCAGTACGCAAAACTCCTTCACACAGCGTTGAATCTCTCCAGAAGTCTCTCTCTCTCTCTCTCTCTCTCTCAGAATGCGTAGTTCAAAAATGTCACCAACAATAAAAGGCAGGAAGCGGTCGTCTTTAAATAGCGCTCCCCCAGTCCCTTCCTGACTGCAAAACGCTCCCCTCAACCTGTCGTTGCTAGCGGCAGGCGGTAAGGCAGGGGGCGCCACTCAATATCCGCTCCGGGGCGCTACCGGGGCGTTGCGCACTCGACTGACGTCACGATCTGCCGGCGCAGGAGATTGTGACGGTAGTGTTTAGCGCCGCCGCAAAATGTCTAGTTAATTTCACAAGCGGCGCAAACGTCGCCGCGCCCGGGCGCTCGTTGCTTTGCACCCCATTAGCGCCCTCTTAAGGCACTAACGGGAGGCGCAACCAACTGAATTTTTCCCCCATAGAAGATAGGAACAGGAGTAGGCCATTTCTAGGACACACTAGGATATAGGCCGTCTCTGACTTGTTTGATAATATTCCACGTTCAATGTACTGTGACCATTCATTTCCAGTACTGGACTTGAATTCAGCCCAGACTGGTGTGATAGAAGTCTAAGTATAAGGGTCTTAAGTAAATTGAGGTTGGGTTACCTCAACCCAGTTCACAGTGAGAACAGATTATGGTGCAAATCTGGCCACAGAGCGACCACAAAGATGGCTGATGTGAGGAATGCAAATATCACGTTGGTACAGTAGGGGTGCCCTGCTGCAGTTATAATTGAAGCTCAGTTTTTCCCTTATTAAAAAAAAACTACACAGCAGGCTCTATGTAGTAAAATGAATACAAGACCACCTCTTGTCAATAGCCTCACTTACATCAATACTTCCAGCATGAGGCCAGTACTGGAAGTGTTATACTGCACTTTTGGAATCAACAAATTGAAAAACTTACAACGGCACTAGCGGCAAAAGCACTAATGTCAGTTGGAAATATTGGCTATTGTTTATTAGACTGCAAGCATTTGTTTTTGTTTGCTTGTTATTATGGTCGGTCCATTTATTTTTCACAAAGACAGCGACAATAGGACGCAGGGTATTCCCGAGTTAATGGTGTAGAGTCTGAAGGTATGTGGGAAGCGCCTTGGGACATTTTACTATGTTAAAGGTGCTATATAAATGCAAGTTGTTGTTGCTCGTTGTTGGTATGTTGGATCATGTGACAGATCCTACATATCACCAAGTGTGACAAATTCCACTTATAGGCACCGTATATAAGGTAGCGAGAGTTCGAACCAACCTTGTAGATAAATAGATGTATACATGAATCAAAGTAATGTTCTGTATAAATTTAAAGCTAAGGATCAAGATGGCTGACAGCTCCAGCGTGTCTGACTTCCAGGAGATGGCCCTTGTCTTTAACTTCCAGACAGTATTGCTGTGCATTCAGGTGATATGAATGACACCATCCTGTGGATCATTCAAGTTGGAGACTGGTCTGTCAGAGGAAGCATGAAGCCATTAATAGGGACATTTCTTATATCTACCTGGATTTCTCCATGTATTCCAATCAGTTTAAAGGTTAATAGAATATTTAATAGAGAAAGATTGAACCATGAAAGTGTACAATCCAGCGTGATCCGAATCAAAAGCAAGAGCTGGAGCATGTTACAGCCTGTTGGTAAAGATACTCTCGGAGCGGAGTGTAGTTCTAAAACACTATTTACTGCTGTCTTTGTACAAAATCTTGTATCTTATTTGTTTAATTTCAGTAAATAAACCTGGTCAGTTAATTCAGAATTCGAGCGCGGCTCATGTACAGTGTGTTAATATTACCATCTTTTGCGGTGACTTCAATAAAAATAGGTGCAGTGGGCACTAGCGATGATAGGATTATTGGAGTTCTAATCTAGACCACAGTTAGCGTACTGTGTGCACTTTTGGACACCATACTACAGGAAAGATGTTGAGGCAATAGAAAGCGTACAGCATGGATTCGCTAGGATGCTGCCTGGTATGAAGAAATACAAATCCGAAGAAGGGCTTGAATAATTGGGGCTGTTTTCATTCGAACAGGGGAGTTTATGGGGTGATTTGTTAGAGGTGTTTAAAATTACCATGGGATGGGATCGGGTATCCAGAACAGACTGTTCCCAGTGTTGAGGAATCAAGGACAAGGGGACATTGATATAAAATTAACTGTAAGAGATTTTGGATAGAGAGCAGGGGAAATGTTTTTTACACAGAGGGTCTGTAGAATGCATTACCAGAGTTAGTGATTATAGCAGCGATCATGTTAAAATTTAAGAATATGTTAGATAGGTGGTTGAAGGAAAGGGATACGAGAATACAGCGGGCACGTGGAATCAGGACTACTCCTTGTGTGGAGGATAAACGCCAACATGGACTTGTTGGGGCAAATGGCCTGTTTCCATGTTGTCATTTCTATTTAATTCTATGCAAAGGGTAGGATATCTCTGCAAGGGCAGAAAACTAGAGGATGGCAGCTCTCTGGTTCATAAGGGACATTAGGTCCATTTATGGGAAGTACAGCAAGACTGTTACAAGAGGGACCAGCTCATTAAAATACCCTAAAATCACAACCCACTGGTAGCAGTGAGTTGTGAGTGATATCTAATTTGCTAATATACACAAATGACCTCGATTCAGAAGCTCAATGCAAAGTGGTCGGATTTGCAGATGATACCAAACTAGGAGGGCACAAGGGACTGGAAGAGGCAGCTCAGAAATTACAGCATGAGTTGGGCATGATATGTAAGCGGGCAGAGCAATGGCAGATGAAATTTAACAAACAAATATAAAGTGCTACACATAGGAAGGAAATATGTACAACCTGCATACTTGAGTGGTGTTAAAATAGCATATGATAAAGCTAACAGTGACCTAGGAGTCTTAGGGCTAAAAATTAGGGGGCTTAATACCACCCGTTATCGGCAAAAAGTTCATCAAGAGGGCAGCCGCTGCTCTTTTGCCAGCTGGTGGCGGGTCCATCAGCATCCTCCATTTTCCCAGGCCCAGCAGCGCTGCCAGTAAGATCCATCGTCCTGCAACTTGAAATGCAATACATGTTAAAAGTGTGTATGGAGTGCTGCTGGATGCTTGCAAGGCCTCGGATGGTAAAGTAAGGCCTCTGAGAAGGCAGAAAATGCTGCAAATACTCAGGCAACATCGACTCAACGTCACCACGGCGAACTTGGACCTTTGTGCTGAGTTCAGCGCTGGGTCCTAAGCTCGCCATGTAAACCTAGTGTGCAGCAGACTGACAGAGGCACTGTCAGCACCTCTTAAAGGGATACACACATCTTTCAGGTAAGTGTGCATTTAAGCTTTTGGAGCGTAGTCACTGTTGTAATGTGGGAAACGCGGCAGCCAATTTTCGCACAGCAAGCTCCCACAAACAGCAATGCGATAATGACCAGATAATCTGTTTTTGTTTTGTTGATTGAGGGATAAATATTGGCCAGGACACCGGGGATAACTCCCCTGCTCTTCTTCAAAATAGTGCCATGGGATCTTTTACGTCCATCTAAGAGAGCAGACGGGGCCTCAGTTTAACGACCTATCCGAAAGACGGCACCTCCGACAGTGCAGCACTCCCTCAGCACTGCACTGGAGTGTCAGCCTAGCTTTTTGTGCTCAAGTCCTTGGAGTGGGACTTGAACCCACAACCTCCTGACTCAGAGGCGAGTGTGCTACCCACTGAGCCACAGCAGAAGGAGAAGAAGCCGAAGGGGAGGAAGCAGAAGGAAGGATGCATCCCAGATAGCCCCTTTCTGGCCGGGATATCCGGGATGGAATCATCTGCCTGCGGTACCAGTGACCACAACCCCAATTCACCTTTCAACATTTGTCCCACACCTTACCTTCCCTCTGTCACTGACCATCACAGCGTCCTCTGGGCCACGATGTTGAAATAAAAGCCACCACAAAGCAAACTTTCCAATCCAACTTTATACATCTATCCATCCAATATGACATCAAGAAAACAACTCATCACCCTTATGCATTCTCTTAGTGACTGTCTTGTGTGTGCCTTTGCCTATCCTACTGATGTCACACAGTGCTACCCCAGTGGCTGCCACATGGCTGGTGGAAGGCTGCTGACTTTCAGTGGGGGACACTGCAAATGGCCTTGCTGGTCGACCTTGAGGAGCTGGTGGCTGGGAGTGTCAAATCTTCTTGGTCAACCATTGGCTGGGCAGGCTGCATTTCTTGGGTGTGTGGAGTCAGGAAGGCACAAGGGTGGAGTTGTGATGAGGGGAGGGCAGGAAAATGAGAGGTGCATGCCAGAAGGAGGATAATGTATGAGGATACCAGCATCTTGTATCCTTTCTGCCCCGCTGCTGGCCGAGGGCCCAGCCATGCCTCTGCCAAGAATGGCCAGCACCGTCTCCTCCAAGAGGGTGAGGTGAGGCTAGGAATGGGAGATGTGCCTCGTGATTGGTGCAGATTGTTGGTAGGTGAGTGATTGGGGGGGGTAGTCGTGCATTGAGCAGTGTGTGAGGCTAGTGGTGCAGCTGGTAGGAGACGGCTTTTGAAGATGCATTCACTGACCTTGACCAGTGGTCTGAGGTCATGAAGCTTCTTTGGGCACTGGAGCCAGGTGGTGGGGGCGACACAGCCTCGGTGATGTGGTCGCACATCGTTCTTTCTGGAGGGCCTCCTGGCCCCTGTGGGTAGAGGGCCTCTCTTGCAGTGTTGACCCCCTGCACCAAGCTGGAGTGCTGCGTGCGAGACCCTGGGTGCCCCTTCCCTGGCTTGCTGAGCCATTTGTGTTAGTGCTGAAGCACTTTTCCCATTTTTTGAAGTTCAGAAGACAATTCAGCTTCAGCTGAAGACTTCCATTTGGAACTTCTTTTAATGTTAATTTTTTTTTTTAAATGGCAGTAAGGGCTAAAATCTTCATTTTTCCACTTCATTTTTATTTTTATTAGTTCAGAAGGCATTGTCCTTTTAATCCATTGCCCTTTTAATTTCCCACAATGGCTAGCATCAGGTGGGCGGTGCACGGTAAGTTAGCGCTGGGCTACAAATCTTTAGCCCCACAGCACGAATATTTCTCTTGTAGCGCTTCGTCCATTTTCAGCGGCCGTGAACCTGAGGCCGCGGTGACACCGGCAACTCTCGTGCCGGCCACGAACTTTTATCTCTTAGTCGACCCAGTGCTGAACGTGTCCAACCAATGCAGAGCAGCAATTAACAAAGCTAACAGGATTTTGAACTGCGCAGCCAGAAATAGTGGATATGGGTCAGAGGAGTTAATGATCAAACTGTATCGTGCTCTGGCCAGACCGCACCTGCAATAATGGCCTAGAAATTCGTCCCGGGCAGTGGCGCAAAACGGGAGGTATCGGATCGGCTGCCCGTTATACGCAGTGCCTGATATTCCGTTCGATTGCAATGGAACTGAATATCGGGCGCTGCATATACGGGCGGCCGATCTGATTCCGGCCCATTTTGCGGCATCGCCCAAGACGAATTTCAAGGCCACTGTGTCTAGTTCTGATCGTCAAGAAATGAGACATTCAAGCACTGGACGCAATGCAGAGCAGAGCCATGAGATTGATCCCCCCAGTGTCGAGGGTCAGGATTAGGATGGGAGACAGGAGAAACTGAGCTTTTCAGCCTGGAATGGAGGTGTTTGTGATACGATCTTATTTGTTAAAGGACATAAAATTAACCTGAAATATCACTTTAAATTAAATTGTTAAGCTAGAGGACACAGGTTCTAACTGGCAAAGGGCAAATTCAGAGCAGATATCAGGAAATTCTTCTTCACACAAAGGGTGATCAACATGTGGAATTAACTTACAGAGGGAGCAGTGGAGGCAAAAACCCTGGAATCATGTAAGAAACAATTGGATGCTACAATGAGGGAACATAAGGATCTCATTGGAGGGATGCATTTAGATGGGCCAAATGGCCTTCCTTATCTGTAATTATCCTGCGATCTGTACAATCACACCAAGTTATTTTTAACCACAGAGGAAATCCCATTCTCTGATATAAAAACAGAAATTGGTGGAAATACACGGCAGCACCTGAAAAGAGAAAACATCGTAGCCCTATTCTGCCGAAGGGTCCACGTACGAGATGTTAACCTATCTTTTCTCTTTTAGATCCTGATGGATCTGCTGTGTACTTTGGAAGCATTTTTGTTTTTAGTTCAAATTTCTGGTATTTGCAGGGGGTTTTTTTTCTTTTTAATCTCACTCTCTCTGATATATGTTATATAAAATAAAATTTGATTGTAAAAGTTGTAAGGGCTGCAACACACACTTGTGGTACTGATAGGCTTATAAGCTACAAGAGCAAATGTCGTCAGGACCCTCCTCCCCAATGACCTTTATAGCACTGTAACACACAGACTCATATTATATATCAGGATTGACTCATAATTTAATTTAGGTGGAACGATGGCTATTACTAGTCCTGCAGTGGTTATTACCAGCTCCAGCTGTTTCCAGGTTTTGTACATGCAGTCCATAATTTTCTCTGATCCCTCAGGACCTTCTTTTTAATTATCTTTCAAAGTGTCTATGCACTGACAACGCTGTTTAGAACTCTCCCGAGGGTTCTGACTGCTGAATTGCCATCAGCCACAGCACATACAGTCTCATTATTCCAAACCCATGGGATCCAACAAGCAGGAGTTCTTCTTATCAAAGGTTTCAGCTTATTGAGGGTTGAGCTGTCTTACTCCCTAAACAAAGCTTCAAGTCTGGACAGAGGATAAAGTTTCATATAATGTGAAAGTTGTAAAGGCGTTGGTCGTAGAAAGGGATGTCTCTTCTGGCCTCCAAGTGGTCGGGGCTGGGATACAGACAGACAAGCATCTCACTGAGTTTCACTGTTGTACGGTCTGTTTCCCCTCAGATCAGTGGCCACAGGGAAGGTTCTGTAGTTGATGGCTTGATAGTGGTGGCCAGATGTGATAGTCAAGAGTGTGGCATGGATGTGCCTTACAGCTGCAAAGATTTACTCTCAGCATCATCTATAGGCTGATAAAAGGTCATTGATCTAAAACATTGGCCCAGAAATTGATCTCGCTCTGTTCCCGCGGGGGTAAGCCTTTCCCGCGATGTCTCACCTCGCTTATGCTTTTTCTGATCCAGCTCGCACGAAATTGATGTTCCAGACATCAGCTGTGCTGGGCTTGCGTATCCCAGCGGCGTAGTTAATTCGTGCGAGCTGTGGGATCACGTGACTCAGTTAGAGCCAATGGCAGCACACCATCTTCCATTCATAAGTCTCACAGCATGGCTGAGAGACTTATGAATCTTACACCCCCCCAAAATAACAGCTAAACCTCAATTAAATTTAAAAAAAACCCCATCACATTAATAAAATAAGTATAGTTAATTAAATTAACCATTTTAAATAAAAAATTAAATTTTTGAAAAAATTTAAAATCTTTTAAAAAGTTATAAAAATAAACTTACCTGTCTTTAAAGTCTATAAAAAAGATATACCTGTAAAAAAAAATTCAAAAAAATACTTAATTCACTACTTACCTTCTTAAAAGCGGGTCTTACTCCTCCTTTTTACATTTCCAAAATCTTCAGTACTTACCTGCGCGTCCAAAGCATGAAGTGCACAGCGTGCGCGCAGCCTGTAGCGCGCACGCGATGCACTCAGGCCCCGCCCCCTTTTCGGAAGAGCAATTGCCGGTTTTCAGCGCATGCGCAGGGCATGCAGAAAACCGGCAATTGGAGTGGGAATACGCGAGAGTATGCAGTGCGTACTCTCGCGTCCCGGGATCAATTTTCGGCCCATTAACTCTGCTTCTCTCTCTACTGATGCTGCCTGACCTGCTAACTACTTCCAGCATTTTCTGTTTTTAGTTTATCATCTTTAGGCTGCTGCTCTGTTGCTTGGGGTATCAGCAGTGTTTTTGCTGCAGCTTCACTATGGGACAGTAGCATAGTGGTTACGTTACTGGACCAGTACTCCAGAGACCTGGACTAACGATCCAGAGATATGAGTTCATAATCCCACCACGGCAACTGGGAAATTTAAATTCAGTTAATTAAATAAATCTGGAATAAAAAGCTAGTATCAGTAATGATTACCAGAAAAACCCATCTGGTTCACTAATGTCCTTTAGGAAAGGAAATCTGCTGTCCTCACCTGGTCTGGCCTATATGTGACTCCAGATCCACAGCTGCCCTGTGAAATGGCTTAGCAAGCCACTCAGTTGTACAAAACTTCTAAAAGAAGTATATTAAGAATGAAACCAGGCAGACCACCCGGCATCGACCTAGGCACCGGACACGACAAAGGCACACCCAGCCCAGTCGACCCTGCAAAGTCCTCCTCGCTGACATCTGGGGACTTGTGCCAAAATTGGAAGAGCTGTCCCACAGATTGTCCCAACAGCCTGACATACTCACAGAATCATACCTTTCAGGCAACGTTGCAGACTCCTCCATCACCATCCTTGGGTATGCCCTGTCCCATCCCAGAGGTGGCGGCACAGTGGTATACAGTCGGGAGGGAGTGGCCCTGGGAGTCCTCAACATTGTCTCTGGACCCCATGAAGTCTAATGACATCAGGTCAAACATCGGCAAGGAAACCTCCTGATGATTATCAACTACTGCCCTCCCTCAGATGATGAATCAGTACTCTTCCATGTTGAACACCACTTGGAAGAAGCACTGAGAGTAGCAAGGGCACAGAATGTACTCTGTGTGGGGGACTTCAATATCCATCACCAAGAGTGGCTCAGTAGCACCACTACTGACCGAGCTGGCCGAGTCCTGAAGGACATAACTGCCAGACTGGGCCTGCGGCAGGTGGTGAGAGAACGAACATGAGGGAAAAACCTACTTGACCTCGTCCCCACCACTGTACCTGTTCCAGATGCATCTGTCCATGACAGTGTTGGTAGCAGTGACCACTGCACAGTCCCTGTGGAGACAAAGTCCCGCCTTCACACTAAGGACACCCTCCATCATGTTGTGTGGCACTACCACTGTGCTAAATGGGATAGATTCAGAACAGATCTAACAGCTCAAAACTGGGCATCTATGAGGCGCTGTGGGCCATCAGCAGCAGCAGAATTGTATAACGCCACAATCTGTATGGCCTGGCATACTCTACCATTACCATCAAGCCAGGGGACCAACCCTGGTTCAATGAGGAGTGTAGAAGAGCATGCCAGGAGCAGCACCAGGCATACCTAAAAATGAGGTGCCAACCTGGTGAAGCTACAACACAGGACTACATTCATGCTAAACAGTAGAAGCAGCATGCTATAGACAGAGCTAAGCAATCCCACAATCAATGGATCAGATCAAAGCTCTGCAGTCCTGCCACACAGGGAAGCAGAGAGAGAGAGGGGGGAGAAAGACAGAGGGAAGTGGAGAGAGAGAAAGTGAATCAGAGAGAGAGAGGGAATCGGAAGAGGGGAAGAGAGAGGGAATCAGAGTGAGAGGGGGGAGAGAGAGGGAATCGGAGAGAGAGAGGGAATCGGAGGGGGGAGAGAGAGGGAATTGGAGGGAGAGCGGGGAGAGAGAGAGAAAATCGGAGGGGGGAGAGAGGGCATCGGAGGAGAGGGAGGGAATCGGAGGGGGGAGAGAGAGGGGGACTCGGAGAGCGAGAAAGAATCGGGGGGGGGAGAGAGAGAGGGAATCGGAGGGGGGGGGGAGAGAAAGAAGGTCAGGAATGCCAGGGGGGGTAAAGAGTACAGCGAGTACAGTGGGGATGGGGTAAGAACGTGGTTCAGGTCTAAGGGGTAGGGGGGAGGGAGTGAGAACGTGATCCAGATGGTGAGACGGATCACGTTCTTCTAACCCCGCCCCCTTTACACCCGCACCACGTTCTCCCTCTCCTTCCCCTAGAACTGGTTGATTTCTCGGAAAGCTCGGTGCGTGTGTGGCAAGTGATATCATGGGACTGGATGAAATCCGGAAGTCACGACACTGTCACTATTCACTTCATACTCAATAAACCTGTTAACAATCCGTGACCCACACACAATGCCCCATCTATGGTGGGGGGGAGGGGGGGTCAGGAACTTGTTGGGGGGGAAGAAAGTCATAAATCCAGGGGGGAGGAACTTGGGCAGGGGGAGAAGATCAGGAAACCGGGGTGGGAGGGAGGAGGTCAGGAACTTGGGCCGGGGGAGAAGGTCAAGAACTTGGGCTGGGCTGGGGTGGGGCATAGGTCAGGAACTTGGGTGGGGCGTGAGGAAGTCAGGAACTTGGGTGGAGGGTTGGGGGGGGGAAGTAGGTCAGGAACTTGTTTGTGGGGGGGGGGGGGGGGTGGGAGAAAGTCTTAACCCACCAGGGTGAGCCCTGTCTGTTCCAAGTGAGCTCTGTTCAGGGTGAGCCCTGTCTGTTCCAAGTGAGCTCTGTTCTGTCTGGACTAGGCAGTCAGAATGTCTCGAATTACACTTTGCAAAGTAACTGATTACGTAGGCAGGGAGGATCTAATTACACATTCCAGAGAAACTGCTGGGTGTGACTTGTCCTCCAAGGGGACCAATCAGCAATCAGGACTTGTCATCCAAGGGGACCAATCAGAGCTTTTGGTGTTGCGAATAAACACGTCCTAAAAAAATAAACTAGCCTAGCCTCCCTCCTTGGTCTTTCATGAAGCCAAGATAGAGGGGAATTTCTCCAATGGGAGTCTCTTTGTGCCCCATCTGTAGGGGGGAAGGGGGAATGGCATCCATACAGCAATTGGCAGAAAGGCAGATGGTAAAATAGCAGCACAGACACAAAAAATAAATATCAAAAACTGGAGAAATAGAGCATTTTGCAAAGCTATCAAATATTTGTGCTTGGCTTATTAAATGTACTTCCACTTTTTTCCCAGTGCCTAACAACCATGGCGACCCTTTTAATTGGCAACGATCGCCACTGAGCGCAAATGAGGTGGAAGTACTGGAAATTGGGATGGAATACATTACCACACTATTGCATCTCATTTGAATGCACCTACCTACAAATGTCTGTTAGAAATAATGGCAGAAAATTCGGCGGGTGCTAAAGTGGACAAGGATCTGGTGTAATGCATCCCTACGCCATTTTCCCTCCAAATACTACCCAAAATTCCAACGTACTCAGCAGGAAATCCAGACTTGTCTTGACACTGATACTGAACCTATTTATACTGCATTGCCAAGCTGCCCAGTTTTAAATTCCTTTCATCCTTTCGGTGCTGTTTAATTGGAATGCCAGCCATCCATCGAACACTACAACATCGGACTTAATCTGATCCCTAGAATTAGCTAGCGATACAAAGCTCATATCATTGTTTGGCCATTTAGACCGATACGAAAGACTTGAATTTATGTAGCACCTTATCCAGTCTCAGAAACATTTCAAGTGATTTGCATGCAATCACCTGCAATGAATTACTTTGATGTGTATTGAATGTTGTGTCGGTAAACAGTAACGACATCCATGTTAGGTCAGCATGAGCTTGCAACCATGGGGATGCTGTGGGATCAGTTGTTAGATTGGAGCAGAAAAAGTGACGTTGTAAAGTGGCGTAAAGAAGTAAATTATGGGATAGTTGGTAATTATTGCGTCATTTTATGTAGATGAGTAATTAAAAAAAATTGTTCACATAAGGCTAAAAATTGTGATATTAGAAGTCATTATTTTAATGGTTTTTATTTTAGTTTAGATAGATTTAACATCTCTTAAAATAATGGAGAGAAGAATGTATTACTGTCTGCTAATGGTCTGCTAATACCGCCAACAGCAATATCTAGTCTCTAGGTTTATCCACATAATTGCACTGTGCGTCAGTTCACCCTACTGAGAATAATATGCGTTCTAAGAATAATTTGTCTCTTAGCACCAGGAGTATTGTGAGTTTATGTGTGCGCCAAGATGCCAGTTATAGAAAATGGTAGACTCTCTTTAGAAAGCCCCTTGTGGTTATCAGTGTTATTAGCAAGAGGTTTCATGTGGGTTTTTACACATCACATGATTCATATTTCAGTTGCTTAGGACCGGAGGGATGATTTTATTCAACTCTTAAAAAATGAGAACAAGATTAGGATATTCTTCACTTTCTTTCTCAGTTAATAAAAGTAGGATTTTCAGTGGAACTGAGGAATTATATTTTCACAGCACATTAGGAATAAAGTAAGATGAACATATTTTGTTTCAATATTTAATAATATTTTTTGGACTTTCTATGCTTTGGCCATTTTCAGATCGCAAGATAATGTGCTGCTCCCTCCATGCGGAAGAGCAGGATACTCCACTCTATAGATTTCTGGGCTGACAGTGATCACAGCCTGAGAAATGTGAACTGCACACCCATTACCACTCTTTCTCCAGTAGCCCTGAAAAAGACAATGGGGACAAATGAAATAGTATTGTTTCACAATCTGTCATGTTTTCTCTCTCGAAACACAATGTGGAGAAGCCCGGAGAAAAAAAATACCTTGCATTTATATAGCGCCTTTCACGACCACCGGACGTCCCCAAAGCGCTTTACAGCCAATGAAGTACTTTTTTGAAGTTGTTGTAATGTAGGAAACGCCCTGATATCACACACCAGGAACAATCTTAATAATACGTTTCTCTAGTTCATGAGGCCGTGCGCTTTATTAAATAAAAGGTGCGATTCTGACAGTTTAAGTGAATCTAGTAGAAATATTTATGTGAAAGACAATATTATTGGCTAGAAATTCCTCCATACATTGGCCCAAATTTTGTTGCCAAAATAACGGTGAGTTTAATGGCGCTCACCATTATTAGTGTGTAAATCGTCCGACAACTTGTGGTGAGGAAGCGATACCCTGTGAATTGCGAATCACCACAAGTTGCTGGACGATTTGCACCTCTCCGTCGTTAGCTTCACAAAAACAGCAACTCAACAACAACCTCCCTGTGAATTTCAAGAAATTGATGCATTTGTGCATTCATTCCCTATTAAACTCACCGCAGAAAGTCAGGGCTAGTACTTAACAGCGTAAGTACTTAACAGCGTAAGTACCTTTTTAATGAGGAGGTTTATGTTCCTGCAATGCCATTCAACCTCTCCATCCCCAAAAGGGAACTATTGAAATTGTGGAGTCTCATTCCTACAGGTAGTAAATTGGTCTTAGAGATTTTTAAAAATTAAAATTTTAAATTTAATTTTTTTTCTTACTTTTCCTTTCTGTCTTTTTTTCTCTCTCTTAATCTAATGTTTCTTTCCCTCTCTTTATTTCCTTTTTCTGTACCTGATTTGACTCTAATTCACCACTATTTCCTTCTCCATCATTCCTCTGTTTCTTTCTCAGTCCTTAAATCTCATTGATTAAGGAGATAGACTGTTGGTCCCATTGTTCACCCAGGTCCAAGATGCCATGTTGCCCTCGCCGTGCCGTTACCAGCTCGCACTTCCAGCAACTTGCAGGGCACGCCCGCTCCAGCAAAACCTGGGCCAATATATTTATCCCACGAACAAATTCATAGTGATTATGTAACTTTATTTGTAGAATTCGAGCAACAAGGTAGGAATTTCTGGCCATAAGTGTTCTGTAGAGGGATGAGACCTTAACTCCTTAACCCATGACTCTAACAGAGCAAAAGGACATTCTTATAACCAATGTTCCCTGTTATTTTTTATGACACTGCGTGGCCCCTTTAAGGGGCTGCGTGGGCCATTCAAAATACCGCACGTGCGGTTTTTGCATTGAAAAGCCGGCAAGCCGGCTGCGCGGGATCCTTGGAGCATGGCCACGCAGCTTAAAGGGAACATTGCTTATAACCCAGTCTCCCATAGGAGAGGACACCTTTATCCCCTTTGCCTGGGCTGGGCTCGAACCAACTTCCCAGAACTAAAAATTTTATTGTCCTGTTGCACCGTGATATTGAAAAAAAAATAAAAACCCTTTATACATGGATTTTCCCTCTGTGGCTGCGAGCTGCAGTCTGGTTTGTTTTTAGCTACTGAGTCGAACAATTGGTTGGGACAGACCTCACCTGGGAATTATCTCTGTGATTCATCTCTAACTGTCTAAGAGTAGCTGCCTAACCCAAAGTCAGATTCCAATGATATTTACAAAAGTGTTGCTAACCTATCCTAGAGCTACTAGCAGTGGCTCTACTTATATTCAGTAACAGAATGGGGAGAAGCTTAGAATAAGGTGCTGACATCACGCACCAGGACCAATCCTGAGCGTATGTTTCTATAATTCATGAATTATAATTTTTTATTAGCTTTGAATGCATTGCCCCTTTAATTCATAGCCTCTTTAATTGCCCAAAATGCCTTGCGAACTCCACAGCCTCACCCCACCCCCCACCCAGAGGCTGTAAGAAGCAGCAACACCGACTGTGGACAGGAACTTCGGGTTGGAGACCTCCATTAACACCACCAGGTAAATTGGTGCTACGCTCCACATCGCCAACCTGCGGAGCCGATTTTTCAATGGTAGCGCTGCGGTCATTTTCGGCAATTCTGTTGGCGGGCACGAATTTTTCCCCCCAAGGTGTTTTGGATAGAGGAGAACTAAAGTGACTGACACCTTAAGCAAGTTTCATAGTGTTATAGGCAAACAGTATTAAAAATATTACAGCTATGAAACCTGTAATTGTCAGTATCGGTAAGGTGTGTAATATTGTTATCTCATGTCAGTCATGTGATATATTGCTTCAGTAAATTTGCAGTGTTAACGGGACAGGCAAGCTGTTGTCATGTTTAGGCTGCAGTGGGATTGTGTTGAATATCAGAAACTCCACACCAGGTCCAGACCACCTTTGAGCAATGCCATGGGAGATCAACTAGTTTATATTAAAATTCACCTTCACTGTTATAAAATTTTAGTTTCATTTATTTATCTATTTTATTTGAAAAGTTCTAAAACACAGAAAATCTATTGATTTTCATCCCTTTAGTTTACACTCTATTTTCCTTCAATGTAAGTAGGCTGTTTTTATTTTATATTTCAAAAGCTTGGAACGCCTCCAGCGGATGAATTTCCCCGCCCTTTCTCCCATGGTTCCGTGACTTTCAGTTGTACATAGATACATAGATACATAGAAGATAGGAGCAGGAGTAGGCCATCCGGCCCTTCGAGCCTGCTCCGCCATTTAATGAGATCATGGCTGATCCTCCAATTCAGTATCCCGTCCCCGCCTTCTCTCCGTAACCCTTAACCCCTTTTGCCTGTAACCATCTGGAGCTGTTTTATCCCCCAGATCCTGATTTTCAGAAGTTATACACATTGAAGGTAGCCTGGCTGATGCCAATTGTTATTGAAGAAAAATTATTATGAAATGCACACTATTTTAATTCTAGTCCATTGTACAGTATAAACAAAGGACTAACTGTTGAAAAGAATAATTTAATTGCATCAAGTACTACATTATAATCCAAATGTCATCATGTCTCATGGCTGCATGTCTAACTGCAAATTAACATTTATACAAACATTAAAATACATACATGAAAGTCTCAGTGTGACAGATGGGAGAGATCGATAAAGAATTCAATGTAGGCTTGTTGACTACCTTCTAAAAATGGGACATTCTGTGGTTGCTTGTTCAAGGTAGATCCGACA
This sequence comes from Squalus acanthias, assembly GCA_030390025.1. NCBI lineage: Eukaryota > Metazoa > Chordata > Chondrichthyes > Squaliformes > Squalidae > Squalus > Squalus acanthias. The sequence continues at coordinate 51,278,037 of CM059444.1, read as the reverse complement.
CTAATAATTAATTTAATTGGTGTTATGGTAAACTGCTCCGCTCACTGAAAGCTGTGTTTAGTACTGAGTGGTCATTGTGGATTGCTGGCGATGGCTGACTGTCTGTGGTAGGATACTGCAATTGACAGTAAATGAGTGGCAAACAGTACTGCTCAAAGGATGTATCAGGCAAACGACTTTCCCAGAAAGTAGAAGCGTGTTTGCATCTGCTATATTTAAGACCTGTATTGCAACTATTAGCTACGGTGATTGTGGAAAATCTAATCTGCAAATCCAATCTTGGACGTCAGCCAATTAAAACCAGTTGAAGTCACTTATTAAGATGCAGAGTGCTTTGGCGAGTAGTTGTTAATGAAAAATTTCTCTTGAAAAGGACAGTTGATTTATATAAAAGGTGACATTTTACAAAGCCGAGGCGGATAAATTACTGTATAACTCCTCATGATGGAGATTAATTGAAGTATTTGGTATATGTTGATGGATGACTGAATCCGAGAGAGACAGCTTGATCTGAGCAGGAAACATTGTCCTTTTTAGTCAGTTAAGAACGAAAATCTAAAGTTACCTAATATGGGTCACAATCTGGGTATTCAGAATTTGTTAACATTTTGGTCCAAGGTGGAGAATAAGATGTGGCTGTGCCTTCAAAAAACCGATGCTACGCATACCCAAGTATTTTTGATTATATTTAATTTTGCATAAGCAGCACGTGGGCGCACCAGTGAGCTGTGCCACAGAACTAGTGGAATAGGGTCATGCTTCTCAAGGGCAATTAGAGATGGGCAATAAACGCCCACATCCCATGAACCAATCGAAAAAAAAATGCCCGCAGCTCCCCACACAGCAACTTTGTGTTGTTGGCAGAGGCTGTGTTTTCCCACAAGGAAGTAGGAACAATTTAAAAGGGTGAGTCAGTTCCTAATAACTGTCTCCAAAGTGATTTTGGGACAGGCCCGAGAGTCAGGTGGCTATCCAACGTCTTCGAATGTTGCGCGGCACAGGGTGACCTAAAGAGGAGGAGATAAGACATGGGAGGACGGAGAAATAACTGAAAATATCTCATGTTTTTCTAATGCCCGCCTACCTCTCTTTATTTTGAGATTGTCTTAGAGTAGGTCAAAGCATTATCAAAGCTGTGTTCATAAGCCTGTGACTTGTGACCGAACCAAACACTGCAGTGGGTGGGGGAGAAGTCAAGGCAGGGCTGCAATCAAACAGCTACCAATTTTTTGGTCCATGTGTGGAGTTTGCACATTCTCCCCGTGTCTGCGTGGCTTTCCTCCGGGTGCTCCGGTTTCCTCCCACAGTCCAAAGATGTGCGGGTTAGGTTGATTTGGCTATGATAAATTGACCCTTAGTGTTAGGGGGGATTAAATACGTGGGGATAGGGTGGGATATGTGTCGGTGCAGGCTCGATGGGCCGAAATGGCCTCTATCTGCACTGTGGGGATTCTGTGATGTCTTGGAAATTGTCAGAATGTAAGTGAAAATATGTTAAGAGTTATGTTATGTCACCTATGACCCGATTTCTGTTCAGTTGCTCAGTGATGGGGCCCATTTGTAGCCCAGTACAGCATCGATGCCTTGCTTTCAGCAGGTGTAGGTACCACTGGGCCTATCAATGCCATATTTGGTGAGATTCCCAGGGTGGCCGGGGATTGGCCCAGTTACGTGTCCAAACTACTGTTCGGATGTAAGATCGCTGGGGGGCGCGGGTGGTTGGGAGTGGGCCATGCAGGCAGACGAAGCATATAATCCCCCTCTGATGGAACATACTGTGTACGGCAAAAGGGGCAGGACTATGGCACGTCTGGGCCCTGCCCTGTTTCTGTTCCCACACACCTCCCTCCCCCCGTTATTCTACTATATTTGTGTGATGTACATCAACAACAGCAATAATTTGTATTTATATAGTGCCATTAACATAGTAGAGTGCCCCAAGGCTGCAACAGTATGTCTTAGAACCAACCAGGGGGCAGGCCATATTAGATTTAATAATGAGTAATGAGCTAGATTTAGTTAACAGCCTAACGGTGCATGAACATTTATCTAGTAGCGACCTTAATATGATTGAGTTCAATGTTGTGTTTGAAAGGGAGAAACGCAAAACAGCTACTAAGATTCTAGATTTAGGTACGGCCGACTTCAATGGGATGAGACAGAGACAATCCACAGTAAACTGGGCAAATCTGTTAATGGGTAAAATGACAGAAGATCAGTGGGAGATGTTCAAAAAAGAATTTAACGTGATACAGAACCAGTTTATACCCCTAAGGGGCAAGAGCTCTACTTACCAAAAAAAAACAGCCATGGACAACTGAAGAGGTAAGGGACAACATAAAACTAAAAGAAAAAGCTTACAAAAATGCAAAACCTAGCATAGATCCAGGTGAATGGGAGAGATACAAAGAACAGCAAAGGGTGACAAAACAGATAGTAAGAGCTACAAAAAGGGAATATGAAAAGAAACTTCCAAGGGATATCAAAATCAACACAAAAAACTTTTACTGTTTATATTAAGAAAAAGAGGGTGGTTAAGAGCAATGTGGGCTCCTTAAAAACTGATAATGTTGATATTATAAATGAAAATAAGGAAATGACGGACATGTTAATTAATTACTTTGCACCTGTATTTATCACAAAGGAAGAGGATAGTATGCCGGACACCCCAAGGAAACTAACTTTGAATCAGGGATGGGGACTCACCATAATTAACGTAAGCAAATTGACAATAATGAAGAAAATAATGGCACAAAAGAGTGACAAATCCCCAGGACCAGATGGTTTTCATCCCAGGGTTTTAAAGGAAGTAGGTGAGCACATTGCAGATGCCCTAACTATGATCTTCCAAATTTCTCTCAATTCAGGAACCATTCCTTTAGATTGGAAAATTGCTATTTAAGGAAGGTGAGAGAGGAAAACCAGGGAATTATAGATCAGTTAGCCTAACATCTGTTGTCGGGAAATTACTAGAGTCTATAGTTAAGGATAGAGTGAGTGAACGCCTTGAAAATTTTCAGCTGATCAGAGAGCCAGCATAGATTTGTAAAGGCTAGGTCATGCCTGACAAACCAGACAGAATTTTTTGAATTAGGTGACTAAAGCAGTGGACAGGGAATGTCCATGGATATTATTTATATGGACTTCCAGAAGACATTCGACAAAGTCCCTCGTAAGAGACTGTTAGCTAAAGTTGAAGCTCTTGGAATTGAAGACAAATTATTGACCTGGTTCGGAAATTGGCTGAGCGGCAGGAGACAGAGAGTAGGGATAATGGGCAGGTACTCTAATTGGCAGGATATGACTAGTGATGTCCCACAGGGATCTGTGTTGGGGGCCTCAACTATTCACTGTATTCATTAACAACTTAGATGATGGGATAGAAAGCCACATATCCAAGTTTGCCGATGACACAAAGATAGGCGGCATTGTAGGCAGTGTAGATGGAAGCATAAAATTACAAAGAGATATTGATAGATTAAGTGAACGGGTAAAACTGTGGCAAATGGATTTCAATATAGGCAAGTGTGAGGCCATCCACTTTGGATCTAAAAAGGATAGATCAGTGTACTTTCTAAATGGTGAAAAGCTAAAAACAGTGGAGGTCCAAAGAGACTTAGAGGTCCGTATACATAGATCATTAAAATATCATGGAGAGGGACAGAAAATAATCAAAAAGGCTAATGGAACGCTGACATTTATATCTAGAGGATTAGAATACAAGGAGTTAGAAGTCATGCTAGCTATACAAAGCCCTGGTTAGATCACACCTGGAGTGCTTTGTTCAATTCTGGGCACCACACCTTAGGAAGGATATATTGGCCTTGGAGGGAGTGCAGTGTAGATTTAAGAACATAAGAACATAAGAAATAGGAGCAGGAGTAGGCCATTTGGCCCCTCGAGCCTGCTCCGCCATTCAATAAGATCATGGCTGATCTGATCTTGTCCTCAACTCCACTTTCCTGCCTGTTCCCCATTTACCAGAATGATACCTGGAATCCAAGGGTTAATTTACGAGGAGAGATTACACAAACTAGGATTGTATTACCTGGAATTTAGAATATTAAGGGGTGATTTGATCAAAGATTTCAAGATATTAAGGGGAGCTACTAGGGTAGATGGAGAGAAACTATTTCCGCTGGCTGGGGAGTCTAGGACGAGGGGACATAGCCTAAAAATTAGAGCCAGGCCTTTCAGGAGTGAAGTTAAAGAAAAGAAAGACTTGCATTTATATAGCACCTTTCACGACCACCAGACGTCTCAAAGCGCTTTGCAGCCTTTGTGGAGTCACTGTTGTAATGTGGGAAACGCGGCAGCCAATTTGCACACAGCAAGGTCCCACAAACAGCAATATGATAATGACCATATAATCTGTATAAATATTGGCCAGGATACCAGGGACAACTCCCCTGCTCTTCTTCAAAATAGTGCTATGGGATCTTTTACATCCACCTGAGAGACCAGATAGAGCCTCGGTTTAATGTCTCATCCGAAGATGGCACCTCTGACAGTGCAGCACTGGAGTGTCAGCCTAGCTTTATGTGCTCAAGTCCCTGGAGTGGGACTTGAACCCACAGACCTTCTGACTTAGAGGCAAATGTGCTACCAACTGAGCCACAGTTGACACAAGTTAGGAAACACTTCTGCACGCAAAGGGTAGTAGAAATTTGGAACTCTCTTCCGCAAACGGCAGTTGATGCTGAGTCAATTGTTAATTTTAAATCGGAGATTGATAGATTTCTGTTAACCAAAGGTATTAAGGGATATGGGCCAAAGGCGGGTATATGGAGTTAGGTCACAGATCAGCCATGATCTCAATGAATGGCGGAACAGGTTCGAGGGGCTAAATGGCCCTGGTCCTTTGTTCCTAAGTTCCTAAGGTGCTTCACAGGAGCGTTATCAAATAAAATTTGACACCGAGCCACATAAGGAGATATTAGGACAGGTGACAAAAAGCTTGGTCAAAGAAATAGGTTTTAAGGAGAGTCTTAGAAGAGGAGAGAGAGGTGGAGAGGTTTAGGGAGGGAATTCCAGAGCTTAGGGCCCAGGCAGCTGAAGGCGCGGCCACCAATGGTGGAGCGATTATATTTGGGAATGCACATGAGGCCAGAATTTGAGGAGCGCAGAGATCTCGGAGGGCTGTAGGGCTGGAGGATGTTACAGAGATAGGGACGGCCGAGGCCATGGTGGGATTTGAAAACAAGGATGAGAATTTTAAAATTGAGATGTTGCTGGACTGGGAGCCAGTGTCGGTCAGCGAGCACAGGGCTGATGGATGAACAGGACTTGGTGCAAGTTTGGATATGGGCAGCAGAGTTTTGGATGAACTCAAGCTTATGTAGGGTGGAAGATTGCAAGCCGGTCAGGAGAGCATTGAAATAGTCAAGTCTAGAGGAAACAAAGGCATGGATGAGGGTTTCAGCAGCAGATGAGCTGAGGCAGGGGCGGAGTCGGGCAATGTTACGGAGGTGGAAGTAGGCAGTCTTGGTGATGGTGCGGATATGTGGTAGGAAGCTCATCTCGGGGTCAAATACAACACCAAGGTTGTGAACGGTCTGGTTCAGCCTCAGACAGTTGCCAGGGTGAGGGATGGAGCCGATGGCTAGGAAACGGAGCTTGTGGCGGGGACTGAAGACGGTGGCTTTGGTCTTCCCAATATTTAGTTGGAGGAAATTTCTGCTCATCCAGTACTGGATGTCAGACAAGCAGTGTGACAATTCAGAGAGAATGCAAGATTAAGGTGGTGGTGAGGTAGAGCCGGGTGTCCTCAGCGTGCATTTGGAAACTGATGTGTTTTCGGATGACATCATTGAGGGGCAGGATGTAGATGAGAAATAGGAGGGGGCCAAGGATAGATCCTTGGGGGACACCAGAGGTAGCATCGCACAATGTTCTTTAATGGGCAATTATTGTTTTTCAGTCATTTCATTCTAAACAATTACGATGTTAGTCTCGGTATTTACTTGTAACTATATGGACTTCCTGTTTATTCGGCAGGGTAAGGGTTAGTTCCTGTGTATCTGTAAAGAGTTGCTGTTATTCAGAACAGTAAAGGTGCATTTGTGGTCTATATTAGATCCTTCTCTTTATGCCCCACTTCAAAAATGCTATGTACGTATCTTCATGGAATGTGCCAAACCTCCTACTTGTTTGCCCACATCTACACCTCCCACACACATACTTGTAATGCCTTTTCCCACTTCCTAAGGGAAAAAATCTCGTCTTGGCAAGATAATGATGAAATGCTTAATGTCAATGTGCACAGAAGGAAGAAGCTGTTCTAGCTCAACAACTTGCTGAGCACTGCATCATCTTCATGCAAGTTGTCAGGTAGACTTTGCAACAAAAATGGTGAAAAGGAAGAATGGAGCATTTCTGTGGAGGCCACATAACATCTCAACTTTCAAAATCTCATTCCAGCATACACTGTTAGGGTGCTTTTTTTTTTTTAGCAAGTAAATAAGGAGAAACTGTTTCCACTGGCAAGGGGGGTCAGTAACCAGAGGGCACAGAAATAAGATAATTGGCAAAGGAACCGGAGGTGAGGTGAGGAGAATTTCTTTTTACGTAGCGAGTTATTATGATCAGCGCACTGCCTGAAAGGTTGGTGGAAGTAGATTCAATAACGCCTTTCAAAAGCGATATATGCTTGAAATGGAAAAATTTGCAAGGCTACGGGGAAAGAGCAGGGGAGTGGGACTAATTGGATAGCTCTCAAAAGGAGAGTCACAAAAGAGAAGAGAAAGACAGAGACAGAAGCAGAAGAGAAGAGACACAAAGACAGCAGAGACAGATAAAAGAGAGGCTATGTGCTTAGATTCACTGTATGCAAAGCCACAGGAGATTGACAAGTGTATATATAATATATTGAAAGTCCTGCGCATGGAGTTCACTTCCTATTAGCCTTATTTTCTGTGTCACGAGTTTTGAGTGACACTTTATACGTCAACATTTTTTTAATGATAAAACCCTGTGTCTACACTTGGCTATCGTGCTTCTTTAATAGCGGATCTTGTATGCCTGTCGATAGTGCTGTTGCACCTTTCTGGTCACATATCCCATGTCCTCTACCATTGCTACCCACAGAACCCCAAGTCTGCCCATGCTAATCAGAACAAGAGCTGTAACCGACTCATTAAATAAGTTAATTCACAATACATTTATAAGACCTCCCACCTTGCTCCCACGTGTGGCTACAACACCAGCTCCATCCTGCTGTGCCTGCCTTTAATTCACCCTCACCTCTGTCCAGTTGCAATAATGCCCCCCCCAAAAAATTCACGGCTGTGCCATTCTGAAATGCCTGCATGCCCGCTCACTCCTGCCTGCTCCGAGCTGTACCGTTTGCATCTCTTCCCTTACCCCGAAAATACCTTGTAGCTCTACTGTGCTACTGTTTCTGCTGTTCTGCTCGAGGCTCTTCTTGATCTTGCTTTCGCTGCTAAAATGACAACCTGCCTTACCCCTGAGGACTAGCCGGCACCTTTTCATGCCCAGCTGGTCCCCGCTCTTTTGGCTTTCAATCTGAGCCCCTGCCCACGGCTTAGACTGCCCTTCTGGTCTCACTTCCTCTTCTGGATGCCTCATTCTCCTCTATTTGTCCTGTGCTCTCGTGTTTTTAATGCTCCGACTATGCTTTTGTTTTGTGTTCTCCCTAAGCTCTCTTTAATTTTTAATAGCGCCATTCTCTTCCCTTTCCCTCCAGTTTCTCTCTTTTAATGGTTCCATTCTTTTTTATCCCAGACTAGCTTTCATTCATTTTTAATAGTCCAATTCTCCTCTTCTTCAAGGGCTCGCTCTATTTTTTAATGGCCGTATTCTGTCCTTTTTTTTCTTTACAAGCCCCATTCTGCTTAATAAAAGTCTGGTATATAGCATACACTTCTAATAAAAAAAATCCCCTATTGTTATCAACCAATGTATTCTCCAACTCGCTGTGAACCATGCCACAGGAGATCTATTGTAATGTATATATGTGAAGGTTTTGAGAAGGTGTATACTAAAGAGAAAGAAAAGCAGTCAATTCATACTAGTTTCTTCTGAACTGGAGCTCTGCTAATGTCCTTCATCAACAAAATTTAGCCTCTGATTGGGGTAGATCTTGACTTTGTGCGATGGATCTTAGGACCTCCTATTTATAGCAATTGGACATTGTAGTTTTAAAGTGACAACTCTAGTTAAACATTGTTACAACTTAGTAGCAGAATACTATATATTTTTTTATTCGTTCCTGGGATGTGGGCGTCGCTGGCAAGGCCAGCATTTATTGCCCATCCCTAATTGCCCTTGAGAAGGTGGTGGTGAGCCGTGTTCTTGAACCATTGCAGTCAAGGGACAGGTGGTTAGACTCTCGCTTGTTGGAGATAGTCATTGCCTGGCACTTGCGCGATGCGAATGTTACTTGCCACTTATCAGCCCAAGCCTGAATGTCATCCAGGTCTTGCTGCATTGGGGCATGGACTGCTTCATTATCTGAGGAGTTGCGAATGAAACTGAACACTGTGCAATCATCAGCGAACATCCCCACTTCTGACCTTATGATGGAGGGAAGGTCATTGATGAAGCAGCTGAAGAGGTTGGGCCCAGGACACTGCCCTGAGGAACTCCTGCAATGATGTCCTGGGGCTGAGATGATTGACCTCCAACAACTACAACCATCTTCCTTTGTGCTAGGTATGACTCCAGCCAGTGGAGAGTTTTCCCCCTGATTCCCATTGACTTCAATTTTACTCGGGCTCCTTGATGCCACACTTGGTTAAATGCTGCCTTGATGTCAAGCACAGTCACTCTCACCTCACCTCTGGAATTCAGCTCTTTTGTCCATGTTTGGACCAAAGTTGTAATGCTGTCTGGAGCCGAGTGGTCCTGGCGGAACCAAAACTGAGCATTGGTGAGTAAGTGCCGCTTGATAGCAGTGTCAACGACACCTTCCATCACTTTGCTGATGATTGAGAGTAGACTGATGGGGCGGTAATTGGCTGGGTTGGATTTGTCCTGCTTTTGTGGACAGGTCATACCTGGGCAGTTTTCCATATTGTCGGGTAGATGCCATTTTGTAGCTGTACAGGAACAGCTTGGCTAGAGGCACGGCTAGTTCTGGAGCACAAGTCTTCAGCACGACAGCCGGGATGTTGTCAGGGCCCGTAGCCTTTGCTGTATCCAGTACGCTCAGCCATTTCTTGATATCACGTGGAGTGAATTGAATTGGCTGAAGAATGGCTTCTGTGATGGTGGGGACCGCTGGAGGAGGCCGAAATGGATCATCCACTCGGCACTTCTGGCTGAAAACGCTTCAGCTTTGTCCTTTGCACTCGCGCGCTGGGCTCCGCCATTATTGAGGATGGGGATATTCATGGAGCCTCCTCCTCTCGTTAGTTGATTAATTGTCCACCACCATTCACAACTGGATGTGGCAGGACTGCAGGGCTTTGATCTGATCCATTGATTGTGGGATCGCTTAGCTCTGTCTATAGCATGCTGCTTCCGTTGTTTAGCATGCATGTAGTCCTGCGTTGCAGCTTCCCCAGGTAGGCACCTCATTTTTAGGTATGCTTGATGCTGCTCCTGGCATGCTTTTCTACACTCCTTATTGAACCAGGGTTGGTCCCTTGGCTTGATGGTAATGGTAGAATGAAGGATATGCCAGGTTACAGATTGTGGTGGAATACAATTCTGCTGCTGCTGCTGATGGCCCACAGTGCCTCATGGATGCCCAGTTTTGAGCTGCTAGATCTATTCTGTATCTATCCCATTTAGCACGGTGGTAGTGCCACACAACACGATGGAGGGTATCCTCAGTGTGAAGACGGGATTTCATCTCCACAAGGACTGTGCAGTGATCACTGCTACCAATGCTGTCATGGAGAGATGCATCTGCAACAGGTAGATTGGTGAGGACGAGGTCAAGTAGGTTTTTCCCTTATATTGGTTCTCTCACCACCTGCCGCAGTCCTAGTCTAGCAGCTATGTCCTTCAGGACTCGGCCAGCTCGGTCAGTTGTGGTGCTACCGAGTCACTCTTGGTGATGGACGTTGAAATCCCCCACCCAGAATACAATCTGTGCCCTTGCTACCCTCAGTGCTTCTTCCAAGCGGTGTTCAACATGGAGGAGTACTGATTCATCAGCTGAGGGAGGGCGGGAGTGGTAATCAGCAGAAGGTTTCCTTACCCATGCTTGACCTGAAACCATGAGACTTCACGGGGTCCGCAGTCAATGTTGAGGACTCCCAGGGCCACTCCTTCCCGACTGTATACCACTGTGCCGCCACCTCTGGTGGGTCTGTCCTGGCGGTGGGACAGGACATACCCAGGAATGGTGATGGAGGAATCTGGGACATTGGCTGAAAATATTGAATAAATTGGTATACTTTCCTGTTGTTATATAACAGTGTGTTCTCAGATGTACTTTGATCAATTCCACAGAAGATCCACTAGTTTCATAAAATGTTTTTGAGAAAGTAGAGGTAAGATTCTCCTGCTAGTGGTCGAATTCCTTGGGGTAGATCTTGACTTTGTACAATAGTGTAAAATGGGTGATCACGAGTCAGTAGCTCGTTCTACGTCTGTCCTGATTTTTATTTCCAGCCCGTTTTACACTATTGCACCAAGTCAAGATCTAACCCCTTGATTGAAGCCTCAGCTGCTTTCTCAAAAATCAGAGAGCTCCCTCTTCGAACCTTGCAGTTTAAAAAAATATATTAGACCGCTGCCTTACAAGCAAAAAATATGACACACACTTCCCGATCAGCCGATCGGAGTACTAGGTGGCATATTCCGTTAAATGACTATTTAAATCTAGCAGCTGGTTTCTGATCAATTCCAGATGGAGGGTTCACTGACAGATGGAAAGGTCCTCAGCAAGATCAGCTGAGCAGTGTAAAATCCTTATGGATGCAGGTCCTCTGAGATAAACTGCCCAGTTTGGCCCAAGTTAAGGCAGTTCACATGAGTGTATGGAACACCCGAGGAGCGGTTTTTGACTCACTCCTGCTCCATTTTTCTGTGCGAATGGGGTGGTGGAGGGAGAAAAATTAAAAAGAAAGCTCACTGCTGACTTTCCGCCTGAGGCCTGCTGATGCGATTTCCGAGCGAGCCTCAATTTAGGCGTGCTGCGCGCTCGCCAGAAACAGGTGGGAGCCGCAGTAATCTTCGGAAATTTGGAGTCCTCTGATTTACTTCGGACCCTGATGCAATTTTAGGGTTCCAGCAGGAGGGGGCGATGTTGCGCCAGCCCTGCCCGGTGAACTTAATGTAGAAAGGCCAAACCAGACCAGTAGTCCTTAAAGGGACCGCTGGAGGCCACACGGAGGATGCTTCAGGCAAGGTTTTTTTAACAACATTTGTGGGGCCAGTAACCTCCAGAATAGCCCCAGCTATTCACAATATATATATCAATGATTTGGATGAGGGAACCAAATGTAATATTTCCAAGTTTGCTGACGACACAAAACTAGGAGGGATTGTGAGTTGTGAGAAGGATGCAAAGAGGCTTCAAGGCGATTTAGACAAGTTGAGTGAGTGGGCAAATACATGGCAGATGCAGTATAACGTGGATAAATGTGAAGTTATTCACTTCGGTAGGAAATACAGAAGGCAGAGTTTTATTTAAATGGTGATAGATTGGGAAATGCTGATGTACAAAGGGACCTGGGTGTCCTTGTACACCAGTCACTGAAAGCAAACATGCAGGTGCACCAAGCAGTTAGGAAGGCAAATGGTATGTTGGCCTTCATTGCAAGAGGGTTTGAGTACAGGAGCAAGGATGTCTTACTACAGTTATACAGGGTCTTAGTGAGACCACACCTGGAATACTGTGTGCAATTTTGGTCTCCTTACCTAAGAAAGGATATACTTGCCATAGAGGGAGTGCAGCGATGGTTCACCAGACTGATTCCTGGGATGGCGGGTCTGTCGTATGAGTAGAGATTGGGTCGACTAGGCCTGTATTCACTAGAGTTTAGAAGAATGAGAGGGGATCTCATTGAAACGTATAAAATTCTGACAGGGCTAGACAGACTGGATGCAGGGAGGATGTTTCCCCTGGCTGGGGGGTCTAGAACAAGGGGTCACAGTCTCAGGATACGGGGTAGGACATTTAGGACTGAGATGAGGAGAAATTTCTTCACTCGGAGGGTGGTGAACCTGTGGAATTCTCTACCACAGAAGGCTGTGGAGGCCAAGTCACTGAATATATTTAAGAAGGAGATAAATAGATTTCTGGACACAAAAGGCATCAAGGGGTATGGGGAGAGAGCGGGAATATGGTATTGAGATAGAGGATCAGCCATGATCATATTGAATGGCGGAGCAGGCTCAAAGGGCCGAATGGCCTACTCCTGCTCCTATTTTTCTATATTTCCATGTTTCTATCTCCTTGGATATTCATCTGAGTCACTCTGTTCACCTCAAGGGGCCAGGCTTGAACTCACCTTACATGGACGTGGCGACAGAATATAAAAGTAGAATCATAGAAGTTATCCACAGCAATGTCCTTTCACCGCTGGGATCCAGCATTGAATTCTGCCCATGCGAGTGACAATGTACTAAAACAGCTTTGAAGCCTCTGTCTTTTCATCTATCAAATTCAGGGTTGAACCATGAAGGGAAAATGCATTAAAACAGTTTTGAAAGGCAGCATCCTTTCGCCTTTCCGACCTTTGGTGTGAAATTACCCCAGGAGACTGAGTAGCTCAGCGGATTAAAATGCTACACTTTGGCACTACCATGCTGATGAAAAGAGTCAGCTTTTATTGTGAGGCAGACAAAGTGCAGAAAGCTCTTATCTACCTAGTAGGAAACATAGGAAGGAACATAGGAACAGGAGGAGGCCAATCAGCCCCTCGAGCCTGTTCCACCTTTCAGTTAGATCGTGGCTGATCTGTATCTTAACTCCATCTACCCGCCTTCGTTCCATAACCCTTAATACCCTTTTTGGGGGAGAGAGTTCCAGATTTCCGCTAACCTTTGTGTGAAGGAGTGTTTCTTGGTGTCACCCTTTGAACAGCCGAGCTCGAGGAACAGCACCTCATCTTTCGTTTAGGCACGCTACAGCCCTCTGGACTCAACATAGAGTTCAACAATTTCAGATCATAACCACGGCCCCTATCACATATATATATATATATTTTTAAATTTTTTCATCCACCCTTTTGTTTGGCCCCTTTTTTTCTTCCCTCCCTGAAGCTGGCAGCTGTCCTTCATTCCGCCAGCGCATTTCACACTTCATCTAGCCTCAACCTGTCACATGACCACCTCCCCTTGCCTTGAATATCTCTTAATGTCTCTTACTCTCTCCTGCCTTCTATCCTACCACTGACCTTCCCTTTTGTTCTTTCATCCCCTCCCCCTTTTCCCAGCATTATACTTGCATTGAATCTATTTCATTTCCTGCTTTTTTCCAGTTCTGACGAAGAGTCTTCAACCTGAAACGTTAACTCTGTTTCTCTCTCCACGGATGCTGCCTGGCCTGCTGAGTTTTTCCAGCATTTTCTGTTGTTATTTCTAATTTTAAGGTTATGCCCCCTTGTTCTGGGCTCTCCCACGAGAGGAAATAGTTTCTCTCTATCCACCCTATCGAATCTTTTAATCATCCTAAACACCTCAATTAGATTACCCCTTAATCTTCTATACTTAAGGGAATACAAGACTAGTCTATGCAACCTGTCCTCATAAACATTCTGGTGAATCTGCGTTGCATCTCGTTCAAGGCCGGTACATCCTCCTGAGGTGCGGTGCCCAGAACTGAATGCAGTCCTCCCAGATGGGGTCTAACCAGAGCTCTGAAAAGCTGTAACATAACTTCCACCCTTTGTATTCCGGCCCTCCTGAGGATAAACGCCAACTTTTTACTAGCCGTTTAAATGATTTTTTTGTACCTGTCCACTAGCTTTTAGTGATTTCTGCACTTGGACCCCTGAATCTCTCTGCTCATCCACAGTTCCTAGCATCTCACCATTTAGGAAGTACTCTGATCTAACTCACTCAGAGGGTTGTGAATCTTTGGAATTCTCTGCCCCAGAGGGCCTGTGGATGCTGAGTCTTTGAGTATATTCAAAGCTGAGATCGATAGATTTTTGGACTCTAGGGGAATCAAGGGATATGGGGATCGGGCGGGAAAATGGAGTTGAGGTTGATGGTCAGCCATGATCTTATTGAATGGCGGAGCAGGCTCGAGGGGCCGTATGGCCGACTCCTGCTCTTATTACTTATGTTCTTGCGTTCTAACATTCTAAGGTCCAGAGCGGATGCCCTCACACTTTCACCTGAATAGCCGATTGCTGTTCAGGGTCCCGAGTTAGTTGAATTCTGACACTCACAGTCTAGTAAAGATAAAAAGTTATTTTAATTTCCTTGTACCACAATCAAATGCATTTTAAGCACGAAGATACCTCCCTGGACTTAGCTCGCGGCCGGCCTGGGGCCGCCCAATATTGCGCCGGCCCAAATCCGGCGAGCTGCATAGGGGGACGTCCGTTTCGGGTGGGCAGCTCGCCGGCTCGATTTAAATGAGGCCTGGGCCTCTAACTGGCTCCGGCCTCTTGGCTCCAGAATGGGCAGGTGACCAGCCTGCTCTGCCGGGCAGCCAGCCACGTGTTAAAATCTACCCCTTGGTTTTTAATCCTGTGTAATTCCACAAATACGTTGCAGGGATCTACAATTGGTCAGCTCAGGAATCATTTAAACACTCCGTACACCTAGCATTTTAAAATGTGATGCATTTCCTCCAGCTCCTGTAGCACCTACATTCTATCTCGATCGTAACTCTTCCGTGTGATATGCAGACAATACACGCGCTCATCTGTGTGATGTGTACTGTATCTCGAATGAGGTGATATTCTGTGGTTCAACTTGATAGTATTATAAATGTACAAGAGTAATTTTCCGTGATGTTTTGACAGGTTAACAGATGCAATATGAAATTACAGTGCTCTGCGCTTTAATCAGCAATGCAGATCCGCTGCCAGTTGGGGATTTTTGACAATTATTGCTTCTGATTGATTAGTTAAGTTTGCAAAGTCAGCCATGATCTCATTAAATGGCGAAGCAGGCTCGAGGGGCCAAATGGCCTAATCCTGCTCCTATTTCTTATGTTCTTATATTCAGCCATGCAGCATGTTCTGTGCCTCCTCTCCCTCTACTGCCCGCGCGCACTGCCCCCTCCAGATAATCATTGTGTGATGCTTTACCCGTTCAGAACAGTTTTCACTCTGAAAAGTGTTGGAACGTAAAAATCTGGAGGGAACTGGGTGGCGCGGTAAGTTAGATGAAACTGTCCCTAATTTGGCACTAATTGGCAATCTCACTCATGGGGGCTTCGGATGGCTAGTGTGAGAAATGGAAAAGAACTGTCACAATGGTGCATTCGGAGGGCTCTCTTTTCTGAGGTTGGTTGCTGTGTCATGTTTTTGCAGCAGAGTAGAGGGAGCTTTCCTCTACATCTGTGTTATACCTAACACTTGATGCTGACACTGGTTGCCTGAAATGGGAAGGGTTCATTCAATACAATAGCAAAATACTGCGGATGCTGGAAATCTGAAGAGTTTCCAGCAGTTTCTGTTGTTGTTTCAGATTTCCACCATCTGCAGTATTTTGCTATTGTATTAGTGTTTGGTTCACTGCCACTTCTCCTCTAGGAATGTCCACCTTGAAGAAGTTCTGCTCTTCTCTCCGACGGGATTTCCGTTCGTCTCTTCAAACTTGTTGGTCTCCATTGCTTTCTGTTTCCCTTCTCGTGTTTGATCAGTTATCTGCTCTCCCATGGCAGCTTTTGCTGATTTCTGCCGTTGCCATTTACACCTCATCTAGACTCATCTTTTGTTTCTTAACTTGTCCCATTACCATCTCCTTGTGCTTTGTACAATCATCACTTTTGTCTTTTAATCTCTCCTGCCTTCCACCCTATCACAGACCTTCCTTTTGTTCTTTCCTCCCCTCCTCCCTGTCCCTGCCCCTACACTTGCTTAAAAATCTGTTACTTCTCCAACTTTTTCCAGTTCTGACGAAGGGTCATCGACCTGAAACGTTAACTCTGTTTCTCTCTCCACAGATGCTGCCTGACCTGCTGAGTGTTTCCAGCATTTTCTGTTGTTATTTCTGGGTTCATTCAATGTTCCCTTTATTATTTTTTTTGGGTGCGCGGCCCCTTTAAGGGACTGGGCGGCCCATTCAAAATACCGCACATGCGCGGTTTTTCCCATTTAAAAGCCAGTGAGCCAGCTGTGCAGGAGCTCCAGAGCGCTGCATGGCCGCGCAGCTTGAAGGGAACATTGGTTCCATTCCCCTGTTCTCACCTTCCTCACCTGGATGACCACAAAAAATACAAACCAGACTGTACAATCTTTAAATAAATCTAAAGCTTTTCCACACCCCACACCCTCGCTGCAATTCTCAAGAGTCAGCAGTAGCTGCATTTTGTCTTAGTGATGACCTTTTCTAACGCTCAAGAGCAATGCCGTGTGCTTCCATCAAATGTTTTCAACCGTAAAGAAATTCATTGCTTCTTGCTACCAGCATGGCTAAAGTAAGAGATATCTGGGGAGGAGTTCAACTCACGGCCACCTGTTTTTCCTGCATAAAAGAAAGACTTGCATTTCTATAGCGCTTTCACGACCACCGGACATCTCAAAGCGCTTTACAGCCAATGAAGTACTTTTTGAAGTGGAGTTACTGTTGTAATCTGGCAGCCAATTTGCGCACAGCAAGCTCCCACAAACAGCAATGTGATAATGACCAGATAATCTGTTTTTGTTATGTTGGTTGAGGGATAAATATTGGCCGGGACACCAGGGATAACTCCCCTGCTCTTCTTCGGAATAGTGCCATAGGATCTTTTACATCCGCCTGGGAGAGCAGACGGGGGCTTCAGTTTAATGTCTCACCTGAAAGACGACACCTCCGACAGTGCAGCAACTCCCTCAGCACTGCACTGGAGTGTCAGCCTAGCTTTATGTGCTCAAGTCCCATGGAGTGGGACTTGAACCCACAACCTTCTAGACTCAGAGGCGAGTGTGCTACCCACTGAGCCACAGCTGACACCGTGCTAGGCTTCTGAGTTGCGTGGCACAATCTGTCATGCCTGATCTGGATTGGAAATGCGCTGGATGCCATATTGACTCGAGCAACCTTTAGTCATCCAAGGCAACCGCCTGAAGCAGCGATAAATATATGCAAATAAGGGTCCTCCACCTGGTTAAGGACCTTTTCTGCCAAATTAAACTTCAGGGGTACTGGATTCGTTCAGTTTAAAACCCGCCCACAAATCCTTGGTGGTACCAGTCGGGAAGAAGGCTGCGTCATCGCTATTTAAAGGGACCCTCAGCTACATTTTAGCTAAGCATCTGGTTCGTCATTTTAGACTGCAAGTGGGCTTTTATGCCTATTTCTGGCTGTGTTTGGTGCTGCAGCTGATGAGCAAACATTGTGAAAAGGTATTTTTTGGAGCGGAAGGATATAATTTGTGCCCAGGGGCTTCTGCACAAACTTCCGTTGACAACAGGCGTGTCCTGCTCGGCCTGCCACTGGGGCTGGAGGATGAAGAGGAGGAAGAGCAGCAAATCAGAATGCAGAGTCCTGCAGTTGCTGGACATAGAGGGTGAAGGAGACCTTACACCATGCGAGTGCACAGGACCAAAGCATCTCGTCTCCAGTTAACTGAGGAGCAATGCGTTGGGCAGCTCCACTTCGCCAGGGAGGCTTTAACAGAACAACGTCATCTGTAGCACCACCAAATGAAGCCCAGCACTAGGCACACACTTCATCGCCTGTGGCTCTGAAGGTGCCTGTGGCTCTAGATTTCTATGCCTCAGAGTCATTCCAGGTTGCAACAGGTGACATTAGCAACATTAGTCAATTTGAAGGACATTCTTGCATCAAGAAGGTGATGGATACACTCTTTGCTCAGGCTAATGAATTCATCACTTTCGCTATGGAGGCAGCAAGGCAGGTAGACAGCGCTCTGGGCTTTGCCAGGATCGTTGAGGATACCCACATAGCCTTGTGTGCTCCACACCAAAATCCCAGACTATTCTTCAACAAGAAGAGCTTCCACTCACTCCATGTGCAGCTTCTGTGCAACAACAGGAATTGCATCATTTGGATCTGGACCCGGCCAGTTGTCATGATGCCTTTATTCCACGCCAATCATCAGTGCCCCATCTCTTCCACCCAGGCCATCGGGTGTCACACTGGCTGCTTGGGGACAAGGGGTATCGCCTGAGCACACGACTCCTGAACCTCTCGGAACCTGAGCACCGACGCACAGGAGCGCTATAATCAGAGCCTAGCCTCTACCGGAGCTCTGACTGAGCAAACCATAGGCATCCTGAAATAGAGGTGCTGCTGCGTGGATCCCACTTGGAGGCGTCCTGTAATCTAACTCTGAGAGCGTCTCCAGATTTGTTGTAGCTTGCTCCATGCTCCATGACTTTGCCCTGCAAAGGAGGCAACCCTTAGAGTCACCTGGGGTGGAAGAAGTGGAGGTGCAGGAGCAGGAAGAACAGCAGGATGCCGAGGAAGAGCATGGACCACCTATCCTGCCAGCTGCCAGAGCTGTATAGCAGTAGATCATCGAAGAATGCTTTGGTTAAAGCATCCCTCCGCGCCCTCCCTGCACCAACAGTCCCTCCTACCATCAGACCCAGTCCTTAAACCCCCCACATGAATGCCCTCAACTTCAACACCAGCACGGATAACTCTATTGTATCACTAGGTATGGTCAACGAAACACCAACCCAAATCAATAGTAAACTGGTTCAAAACAGTTTGTTTTCCAATTGGAAACAAGCAAATTAGAAACTGAAGATCACCCTTGTGCAAACCTCTATTGCCTGTCTTGTGTTCTTTTGCCTAATCTGGTGCTCCTATGAGGTGCTACCCCGTGGCTACATCATGGAAGGTGGAACACTTTGGATCATCCAGTGAGGGGATTTGAGATGGCATGATGGGTGACCTCAAGGAGCTCTGGCCTCAATTGGCTATTATTGAAGGTAGATGCAATTTAAAATTCACTGTGCATTGCCCCAACCTTGTGCTCCAACCTTTGAGGAACTCTTCCCTTCTGTATAGTGTAACATTCCCATTTCTCCCTCCCAGCTATCATAATGTCCTTTATAAGTAAGATTGCAATGATTCCCAATTTAGAGACAATTGGAGGGGAGGCTGTTTTGAGAGCTGGCTCGAAGCTGCCTAACTGATTTGAGTGGCTTTCTAATTTTGGTCCTGGTTCACCGAACAAGAGCTTGTTTTCGGGATAGCTTGTCTGTTCGGTTTCTTATGCTTGCAATGAAAGGTTTAATGTACTGGAAGAATTGGAACACCGTATAAATCCGGAAAATGCTGGAGTACAATTTCCATGGTTACTGAACCACACAATGAGCAGGAAAGTCAGACCCAAAGTGCAGTTTGATGGGAGGATGAGGCTCGTACTGTGGCAGACCGAGAACCCTTGGGAACATTGACTGTACCATCGTTCGGCAGAGGGAGGGGAGCTTTATAATAAACTCAATGAACAGGAAAAGATTACACAAAACCTATTTTCTCCCCCCACACACATTGGAATCTCTTTGTTTTGTAAGTAGTCCTTCTTAAAATTCTTAAACCTGTTCCAAATATCTTCGATTTTTATCGAGTGGTGGATGATTTGGAAACTCTTAACAACTAAGGGTTTTGTGTGACAAAAGAATTATGTATTTGATTCCTTTTCTTTGAAAATGATTGTATATATTTTGGCCATTTTTCATCAGCTCCGAAGTATCAGCACTTTCATTGTCCCTTCACGATATCAAATTACAGCCCATTCAAGTAACGTTTTCTGCTTCAGTTAGTTTGACCAAGCACAAAGCTAATGTGATTTTCTGTGAAAATGTATTTATTCCAAATAAAGGAGTTGAAACTGAGGCATCAATTCATGCAACTGGCGGGGGGGGGGGGGGGGGGGGGCGGCAGTGCCAAGGGTACCCTTTTGGGCTACTCATTGTTGATGGGTGAGGGACAGCACCCTCACACTCACTCTCTTGTGGAGCGGTTGGAAAGGTCACCATGGCCAGGACCTGTAGCTTTGCGGCCTGGAAAAAACACCCAGCGCTGGAAATTACGAGCAGCTCACTTTGCACGTAGGCAGCCATTTTGCTTTTCTCCTTCAGATTGATGACTAGGAATTTATTTTTCGGCACGTTTTATTTTTTTTTCCTAAACAGTCCCCTACATGCCTGGAGTAATACCACCCTGCAATATGGCCTCAAAGAAGCCACGAAGAATCTTGGCAACATGCAATAGAAACAGTGCGTGTCTGACCTCCATAAGCGTATTGCTGCACCTCTGCAGAGGTTAATATCTACACTAGCACTCATTTTTAGATGGCATAATATATAAACTGCCTTTTTGTCTGACAAAAGTGCTAATTTTTCACAGCACTCTAGCTATAAATACATATCTCAAAATCTGTTAATTATACACCGATTGACTCAACTGGACATGTGTATAAATGTGTTTCACATCGTGGAGGATGGGAGCCTCCTTCATATTTAATTTACTTAAAGCATAGAGCGTCTTACAGTCTAACAACCTTCAGCCCTCCGCAGTCGTGACAGGTTCACTTAGCTCACGTCGAAGCTCATTTGCAGCCCGGCTCTGCGAAGGACAAATATTCCGAGGATTTTAAAATTTAAAACTTAGAGTAGCTGTAGTCAATCAAAATTTAAAAAGCTGATTAAAATTTTAAAAGCCATTTCGAAGCAGGACAGAGACTGCCGTAAGACTCAACAGAGCACAGGCGCACTGAGCTGCTAAAAGTAGCTGTTTCATCAAACAATTTTGTTTAACGATACATAAGACAATAAGATATTTGTACATAAGATATCATAAGATATTTGATACATAAGATACATAAGATATCATAAGGAACAACAACTGTGGAAAAATCACATTTTAAATTACAGGACTGCATTAAAAGGGAGATTTTCCAGAGCCCCGGCAATGATTTTCCAACCGATAAGTTCAATGCAGGGAAAGTCACGGGCTGCTATAGCTGAAGCACCAAAGCAGTAACTCTGTCCTGATATTATTTTTGTTCACACTGCGACCAGAGTCTTGTAACCCATGACGTAACAGTTGTCATATCTGACTTTTATGAACGGACTTCATTTCTGGATGTCGTACTACTTATTAAAGGAGTACCCAAGGAAGCCTCATAAAAGTCATCTTTGTGACCCTAACCCCCAATAACCTCAAATTTCCTTACGGGGAAAAAAAAAATTATGTTTACATTTAGTTCTATTTGTAATTCTAATTTTCCTTCCATCAGTAACTGGCCTGCATATTGTGATTTGTGCAACCAAAATTTAAATTGAAAAATTTGGTCTGAACTCTGACGACAGAGCAACTTGGTTTCCAATCGAGTTTAAGCTCAGAATGACACTGAGCCACAACTGACTGCGCAGAATCTTTACGCAGAGACCTGCAGAGGAGATACTGTGATACCAATGGTTCAAAAATCACAAGGAAAAAAACGCTAATTTCTCGCCAGTTTTTTCCTTCCTCTCCTCTCTTTGCTGGGGTATGGTTCCGAGCCCATGCTGTCCTCACCCAATGCCCTCGCACATGCACTTTCGGTAGGGATGGTTGGTTGGCTGATGAGCAGGACTGGGAAACGTGGTTAATTTTCCCTTCACTAACCCAGGGGCACCAAACCGATTCTAACACAGCTGTTGCTGCCCAACAGATATCAGCTAATGGAGCGCAGACTGGAGAAGAAACCTGGGACTGCACGTATAAGCTAGCAGTCGTTGGTTAGACCTAAAGAAACTGTAGGGTGGATTTTCACTTTAGTGTTCCCGTTGCAGAGCTTCACGCACTGTTAGCGCATAAGATAGAGGATGTGTACAAGACTCTGTGCTGGGAGTGCTAAGGATGAATAAAAAAAAACAAGACTTTCATTGCTCCATTGAGGGATATGTGGAAGATCAAGATGCAGCGATTCAGCTATTGTACTGTGAGAGAACTGGGGGCAGTGAACACTGCGTGCGTGCAGTCAGAACGATGTCAATGAATGTAATGTGGACTCATCCGCAAAGCTTCGATAGGTTTGGTTGATTGGGTGGAAGAGATCAATCATATGAAGAAAGAAAAGAATGGGATAAATCAGGGAGCCCTGTGGTACCAATTATTGGCAAGGGATGAACCATCAACTACAACACAGGTAGAACAATGGATAGGAAACGGGATAGCCATGAACAGAGTTTTGGTATGAGGCATATGGTGATAACTTATTTGGAAATGCATGCTGTCAGTCTCCCTCAAAGACCTTGGAGATGGCCATGGTAATGACAGACAAATCAAGGTTCCGGAGGTGCATAGCATAGGCAACAAGATCAGCACTGTAATGGCTTGCCATACATGGATCAGACCAGAACTTTCAAGGTTCGGTCGCTAGCAACAGCTTCCTTAACTTTAGAAAGTATCAATGTAAGGAAATTGGATAGTAGTTAAATGTATAAGAAGAATCACCTCACTTAGGGATGGGGTGACTTCAAGTAAGAGAGTAAAGAGATAGCATAGGACAGGGATAAGTTCAGAGGCACACAACTTCAGGTTAACTTCTTTTCAGGGTGGAGCTGTTTTCTAGAGTTACAGCAGAAAACGGGCTGAACCACCACAAATTTCTGGGGCGGGGGTTGCGGGTGGTGTGGTGTGGTTACTGAGTGGGTGCCCCAGGACTTGGTGTTGGGACTACCATTTTTTAAATTTACATAAATTTAGAATTAATTTAGAAACTTAAAGCAAAGTGGCAAATTTGAGGATGATGAGAAAGAAGGAGCAGCAGAATTAGAGGAGGCAGCATTACAGAATAAGTTACATAAGATATGTTAGTGGCAGAATAATGGCAGATGAAATTTGACGCAGACAGGTGTAAAATGATAAACATACTCCAAGAATGGTGCAAAAATAGCCACGGATGAAAGGCAGAAAATATGTAGGAGCCTGAGTAGACTTGACGCTCAACCTGTCCAATCATGAGCAGCAGTCGACAGAGCCAACTGAATATTGAACTACATAGCCAAAACAATAGAATACTAATCAGAGGAAGCTGTGACCAGACTGTACAGTACTCAGGTCAGACTGCACCATATCCAATTCTGATTGCTGATTATTCAAGTGCTGGATGCAGTGTGGAGAAAATCCACAAGGTTGTTCGCATTGCAAGAGTAGGACAAGAGGACGTAATTTCAAGCGAGTCAAAGGTAATGTTACGACTACTATCAGGAAATGCTTCTTCATACAATGTAAAGTATAAACATCCAGGGAGAGTGATGGAGACAAGAACCCTGTGACCTTTAAAAACAATTGGACACTGAACTCATGGGATTTTGGGATCTTTCTGGATGAATGAAGAAGGGCCACATGACAGTATTGTGGCCGTAGGTCATACCGTCCTATTTTACTGGTTTTAGTACCTCAACCGTGCAAAAATGAGCAATAAAATGGAAAATTGAGTCCTCTGTCTGTGTCCATCACAGAAAAGTCTATACTATGGAATAGAACAGGTTGTTCCCATTAAAAAAAAAATCTGCATATTCAATCAAGGAAACAAACCACTTAAGGAAGTGAAACCAGTAATTCAAACTTTTATTATACCTACCATCTCACATTTTAAAATGCCATTTATAGACTTTTAAATGTACACGGCTTTAATCTGAGGTTGGCAGGAAGATGAATAGAACGACCACCGGGGAAAGCACCCATGCTGCAGATGCTGAGATAAAATGCCACCTTGGCTGAGTGAGCTGAACTTGTGTGAAGTGTGTGGAGCAGGGCCGACTTGGAGAGATCGAAAAAAATGTACTCAACATGTTTCTGTCTGTTTTAAGTAGAGCCCTTTGTTCGTTTTGGAGTTCCCATGAGAGACCGGCATACTTCTGAGCGAAAGAGCTTGTGGATCAACCTTTGATGTTATTTCCCTTCTGGTTTTTTTTCTTATCAAATAGCAGCCCTGCTCCCAGCTATCAATAGACAGCAATTGGAATGTATCGGGCGCATTTTCGTATAGGTTTATGTTCCCTACATTATGGATTTTAATGCAGTTAAATTTAAGGTGAGGCATTTTGGCATTTCGTAGGTGTCCAGGGTGCACGCTTAAAATTGGCATTAGGCCATTGCGTGTGCGAGTCGGGGGCCTAATGCTTGTTTCAGGCCTTGAGAAATTGGTCTGCGACTGACCACAGTACGCACCGTGCATGCTACAGTCAGTTTTTTCAGGTGCTCATCAGCCAAGCCAGTGGTCCTTAAAAGGACTGCCATCTAAAACATTAGTTTCAAGTTTTTTTACTTACCTTATTGTGGAGCCAGGAGGAGCAGGAGTCCTCCTTCAGGCTCCACATTAAAACTGCCGGTCACCACTGGTGTCCCTCCCGATTGCCTTGCCACCTATGTTCCCTGTAATTTTTCTTTGGCCCTGCGTGGCCCCTTTAAGGGGCTGCGCGGGCCATTCAAAATACCGCGCAGTTTTTGCATTGAAATGCTGGCAAGCCAGCTGCGCGGGTTCCTCGGAGCAGTTACAGGGAACACAGCTTGCCACTCCCCTCCTCCCTGGACACTGCTGACGCCCTTGGCCAGCGTTTGAGCCAGACGATCGTGCTGCCCTCCCGTGACCGGTGAGCTGCCTCTGGGGCCATGACTGGCGCTCGCAGCTCACCGGTAGTATCCTAATGAGGCCGGTGGAACAATTTGCTGCGATCCCACTGCCGACCTCACTAGGAGTGGGCAAAGCGCGCTGCGACGGGATTGGGCTTTGGCCAGTATTTTCCTCCATTCTCTAATTTTACTGAAAAAAAGTATATGTGAGCATAAAGTGGTGTCATATACTTTATACTTGCGTCTTACATCTTTGCTAAAGTTAGCGAACACAGGAAAATACGAAGTGTAATATTCCGACTTGTGCTGTCAGCGAGGAGCCTAACCCAGCAGGAGTGCCTATTAACATTCTGGCGTGTACTGTGCACAATTCTCCCACCGTTTATAATAATGATCAGAGAATCACGCACAGTGCGCAGTGGAATTCCTGATACACGCTCTCAGTGGGCTGGGTTCCCCACCAAAAGCACAAAGTCAGAAAATTACCCCTGTACACTTTGCTATTTCATTCGGTATCCAAGACAAAATTGAACACCCACAGCTTACTAATAAAAGCAGTCTGCTTAATATTGCCTGTATTCAGGTCAGTCTCACAAGCCTATCACCATATGGCTTTCTGATGGATTTATTTGTATTGAGATCAATTATTTGAGTCCCATCAAAATTGTGGTAATTCAGCTGAGCTAAAACGTCCAGATATTGGGACATTAACGTACAATTATTTTATCAAGGTAAGACATTATTGTCATTTTCTGACAAGTGCAGTATTTACTCTAGTTACAAAGATCCACATTTTTTAACTCACTCGCTGATTAAAACGTGTTGAAACCTGCAGATTGTCTTATTGATGAGCTGTGTGAAGCCTCTGAAGGTCAACAAATCTGCTGCTGTGTAGACAACGCATAAATTCCTAATTACTAACCTCAGAAGCAATCTAAAATTAGAATACCATTTGATGGAAAACAAACCGGAAAAGGGGCTGCTGCTTATTTCTGATGCATGAATGTTACCGTTACTATGTCCAATAGCATTTTCTTGCGAATACAAGGGGAAGGGGGAAACGACGCTACAGAACTGTGCAATCAGATTCTGCACTATCACTAATGAAATCATTTTACTGCTTTCTAACCAAGACGTCTTGAATTATCCTGAGAAAAGTTGCAGGCTTGATACCTTATTAGCCTAAAATTGAGGTCATCCAAAACTCGGCTGCCCATGTCCTAACTCGCACCAATTCCCATTCGCCCATCGCCCCTGTGCTCGCTGACTTACATTGGCTCCCGGTTAAGCAGCGCCTCGATTTCAAAATTCTCATCCTCGTTTTCAAATCCCTCCATGGCCGCGATCGCCCCTCCCTATCGCTGTAATCTCTGGGAGCGAGGCTGTGGAGCTTGCAAGGAATTGTGGGCAATTAAAAGGGCTATGAATTAAAGGGGCCATGCACTCAGAACTAATACAAATTCAAATGCAGTGAAAAAATGCAGTTTTCCGCCCCTACTGCCTTTCAAAGAAAGTTTAACATTAAAAGAAGTTCCAAATGTGATTATTCAGCTTTTAAAGCTGAATTCCCTTCCAACCGTCAAAAAATAGGAAAACTGCCTCAGCACTAACTCAGCAAGCCAGGGAAGGGGCACCCAGGGTCTCGCACGCAGCTCTACAGCTTTGTGCAGGGGGTCAACACTGCAAGACAGACCCTCTACCCACAGGGGCCAGGCGGCCCTCCAGAAAGAACGATGTGGGACCACATCACCGAGGCCGTCACTGCCAGCAGTGTCGCCCCCACCACCTGGCTCCAGTGCCCAAAGAAGCTTCATGACCTCAGACCACTAGTCAAGATCAGCGAATGCATCTTCAAAAGTCGTCTCCTACCAACTGCACCACTAGTCTCACACACTGCTCAATGTATGACCTCCACCCCCAATTGGGGCACCACGGTGGCATAGTGGTTAGCACTGTTGCCTCACAGCGCCAAGGACCCGGGTTCGAATCCGGCCCCGGGTGACTGTCTGTGTGGAGTTTGCACATTCTCCCCGTGTCTGCGTGGGTTTCCTCAGGGTGCTCCGGTTTCCTCCCACAGTCCAAAGATGTCCAGGTTAGGTTGATTTGGCTATGATAAATTGACCCTTAGTGTTAAGGGGGATTAAATACATGGGGTTACGGGGATAGGGTGGGATATGGGTCGGTGCAGGCTCGATGGGCCGAAATGACCTCTATCTGCACTGTGGGGATTCTGTGATTCTGTGAATCACTCACCTACCAACAATCTGCACCAATCATGAGGCACATCTCCCATTCCTAGCCTCACCTCACCCTCTTGGAGGAGATGGTGCAGGCCATTCTTGGCAGGGGCATGGCTGAGCCCTTGGCCAGCGGCGGGGTAGAAAGGATAAGAGATCGTGGTATCCTCATACATTATCCTCCTTCTCACATGCACCTCTTGCTTTCCCGCCCTCCCGTCACCACAACTCCACCACTGTGCCATCCTGATTTCACACACCCAAGAAACGCAGCCTGCCCAGCCAGTGGTTGACCAAGAATAGGGAGAGGAGAGTGAAGAAGAAGAAGAAACACCGTCACTTGATTTGACACTCCCAGCCAACAGCTCCTCAAGGTTGACCAGCAAGGCCATTTGCAATGTCCCCCACTGAAAGTCAGCAGCCTTCCACCAGCCAGTCTGCAGCCACTGGAGTAGCACTGCGTGACATCAGTAGGACAGGCAAAAGCACACACAAGACAGTCACTAAGAGAATGCATATGGGTGATGAGTTGATTTCTTGATGTCATATTGGATGGGTAGATGTAAAAAGTTGGATTGGAAAGTTTGCTTTGTGGTGGCTTTTATTTCAGCATTGTGGCCAAGAGGACACTGATGGTCAGTAAAAGAGGGAAGGTAAGGTGTAGGACAAATGTGGAAAGGGGAATTGGAGTTGTGATAACTAGTACCGCAGGCGGCTGATTCCATCCCGGATATCCCGGCCAGAAACGGGCTGTCTGGGTTGCATCCATCCTTCTGCTTCCTCCTCTTCGGCTTTTTCCTCTTCTGTGTCTTCCTCTTCCCTCTGCGAGCGGATGCTGTAAATCTGAAATGACAGCATCAAATGCTGGAAATACTCAGCTGGTCAGGCAGCATCTCAACCTAAGACGTGAACTCTATTTCTCTCTCCACGGATCCACGGATGTTGCCAGACCTGCTGAGTATTTGCAGCATTTTCTGTCTTCTCAGAGGCCTTTCCTTTACCATCCGAGGCCTTGCAAGCGTCCAGCAGCACTCCCTACGCACTTAAAACTTTAAACATGTATTGTAGCAAGCCACTACTTCAATAAAATCAACCAAAAAATAGTCCAAAAACTTAAATTCAAACTTATCTGAAAGATGTGTGTATCCGTTTAAGAGGTGCTGACATTGCCACTGTCAGCCTGCTTGCACACCAGGTTTACCTGGTGTGCTTAGGACCCAGTGCTGAATTCAGCGCTAGGGTCAAAGTTCGGAGTGGTGATGTTAAGTCGCCGTTGCACGCCGATTGACGTCGCCACGCCGCCATTTTATTTCAGGGCACTGCCAGTTACCGGCAGCAAAAAGAGAAGGAGGAAAATTGCAGCCACCGTGGGACCCGCTACCAGCTGGCGAAAGAGCGGCGGCTGCCATTTTTTCGCCATTTCATGGCGGTAAGTACATGAATTTCTAGCCCTATATATTTTTAGGTGTCAGCCTTGGTTCAGTGGTAGCACTCTCGCCTCTGAGTCAGAAGGTTGTGGGTTGAAGCCCCACTCTACAGATTTGGGCACATAATCTAGACTGGCACTTCAGTGTAGTACGGAAAGACTGCTGTATCATCGGAGGTGCCATCTTTCAGATGAGATGTTAAACCGAGGTCCCATCTGCCCTCTCAGATGGCCGTAAAAGGTCCCACTTTGAAGAAGAGCAGGCGAGTTCTCCCCGGTGTCCTGGCCAATGTATATCCCTCAACCAACACCACCAAAAGCAGACTATCTGGTCATTTATTTCATTGCTGTTTGTGGGACATTGCTGTGTGCAAATTGTCTGCCGTGCTTTCGACATTACAACAGTGACTACACTTCCAAATGACTTCTTTGGCTGTAAAGCACTTTGGGGCGTCCTCATCTACATGCTGCCCCTTGATGGGGTCAGCTTCCACATGTACACTGACACCCAGCTCCACCTCTCCACTTTCTGTATGCTCTCAGCCTACTTTTCTGCCACCCAGTTTGTTTCAGCTGAAATTTCCTCCAGTTAAACATTGGGACAACCAAAGACATCATCTTTGGCCCCTGCCACAATCTCTGTACCCTTCCTGGCCACTGTCTCAGGTTGAACCAGACTGTTCATAACCTCGATGTCCTGTTCGATGCTGAGTTGGCTGAGCTTCTGACTCCATATCCACTCCATCCTCGAGACCGGCTACTTCAACTCCCGTAATATCGCCTGCCTCTGTCCTGGGAAGAAAGGCAGTTTGACTGACAGTCAAGAATCATCCAATCGGGTAATGAAGTGTCTATTCGCTGTCCAATTGGCGCGGGAAGGCGGTGCACCGGGAGTATGGACATGTTGGGTACCAATGGCAGGAGTGTGGGGCTGGGGTGGTTGGAGGCAGGAGGTCACGTGACGACACCTCCAGCAATATGTCCAACCAGAGTTGGCAACCCTACTCCTGGACGGACTCCCACCCTCCACGTTCTGTAAACTCCAGCTCATGCAAAGCACTGCTGCCCATATCTTATCCCACACCAGGTCCAGCTCACCCATCACCCTTGTCCTTGCAGACCTACACTGGCTCCCAGTCTCCCAATGCCTCCAATTTAAATTCTCATGCTCATTTTTAAATCCCCTCAAACCCTGCCCCTCCCTATCTCTGTAACCTCCTCCAGCCTTACAACCCCCAGAATTCTCCTTTCCTCTGACTCTGGCCTCTTATGCATCTCCCCTCCGTTCGCCCCACCATTGGCAGCTATGACATCAGCCCTTTAGCCCCCATGCTCTGCCGTTCCCTCCTTAAACCTCTGCACCGCGTTATGTCAGTACAAACACTCTAGTTGGTGTGGTAATAACTAGCTGCTTCTATTATTTCTGGACCCTCGAGAACATTCTTGTCAAACAATGACAAACGTAATACAAGCGAAGTGTAATTGTGCTTACTCCCAGCAGGGGGGCATCTAGTCTTCAGCTGACAACATGTAAGTACCATTTATATATCACACCTCTCCACCGACCTCCACCTTTTAAGACCATCCTTAAAACCCACCTCCTAATATCTTCCTCTTTGGTTCGCCATCTATTTTTGTTTAATTATACATCTGTGAAGCGCCTTGAGATGTTTTTCTAGTTAAAGGTGCCAAATAAATGCAAGTTGTTGTTGAAGTTGTTCCTAACATCAGTACTGAACTTATTTTTAACAGTGTGCACCCATGTCTCCCGGTCCCGTATTTGTGGTTTAACTTGAAATAGTGCTCAGGATTAAGCTATTCTATTCCATTTAGTGGGCCAGAAATTCGGGTCGGAGGCTTCCCGCGGGTGCAAGCCCCCGACCTGCACTTACATAGCGCGCCTGCCGTTGTGCTGTGGGCCCGTGTGGGATTCCGATCCTGGGCCTCCTCCAGCTGCCGGTGTGCAGTGCTCGCGTATCCCAGGGGCGCAGTTAGTTCGAAGCGTCCCCTGGGATCATGTGGGCCATGGAGAGCCAATCGGAGCAGGGAATCTCCATTCATAGATTTGACAGGAAGACCTGTCAAATCTATGAATAGAGATCGGCCCCAAAACCTAACTAAAACTTCAAATAAATTAAAAATAAAACATCACATTTTTTAAATAATTATAAATTACATAAAATAACTATTTTAAACAATAATTTAAATTTTTGAAAAAATTAATTACAGTTTTTAACGGGGCTAAAAATAAACTTACCTTTCTTTAAAGTATTTAAAAATAATAAACCTGTGGAAAAAATGTTTTAATTTTACTTAATTCACCACTTACCTTGTGAAAAGCAGGCCTTGCGCCTGCTTTTTCCCCGCGCAGCTGCTAGGGACTTACCCGCACGGAGAAACCTGTAAAAAATGCCGAAGTTCCAGGCGTACGCGCTGCCTCTCCGGCGCACACGTTTGACCTGTGAACCCCTGACCGGAAGTTCCGGTTTCCCGCGCATGCGCAGTGCATGCGCGAAAACTGGCACTTTCGTTGGGCCTACGGGTGAGTACACAGCGCGTACTCACCCGTGGAGACCTGAATTTCTGGCCCAGTATCTTCTATACCTTGCGTAATGTCCCCTCTCATTTGCCTCAGTTGAGACAAATGAGAGGGGTCCTCCGGTCTGCGCAGAGCGGGGTTAAAACGGAGTGTATTTAATCTGAGTGTTTTATTTGGGAATTTAGAAAGAGTGGGAATTTGGAGAAGAGGGGGAAGGAGTTGCTGCTTTTTGCCTACACTACTTGTGGTGCTTTGTGTTACAGTTGGTTATTTAATTTCAGTACCCATAACTTAATCTAGATCATGTAAGTAGTCAAGAAACTACACTGTAAACTAAGTTACCTAATTACAATTTAATTAAATTTAATTAAATAAAACAAGGTCATATAGTGGTGTGCTATAACTGCAGCATGTGGGAGTTTGTGGAGAGCATTGTGATCCTGGACAACCACGTTTGCAGTAAGTGCCTGCATCTTGAGGAACTTCAGCTCAGAGTTTTTGAGCTGGAGTCCGAGGTGCAGACATTGCGGGGCATCAGGGAGGAGGAGAGTTACCTGGACACTTTGATCCAGGAGGCAGTCACACCTCTTAGGTTAGGTAGTGGTACAGGTCTGGTTAGTGGCCGGGGACAGGAGGGTGTGACTGCAATTCAGGCAGGTAAGGGGACCCCAGGTGCAGTGCTGAAGGAGCCTCAGCCTTTCCCCTTGTCCAACAGGTATGAGGTTCTTGCTGCCTGTGTGGATGAGGGAAAAGCCTGCAGGATGGATGAGCAAGCTGACCATGGCACCATGGTGCAGGAGGCCATTCAAGTGGGGGGAGTGAAAGGGAATGTAGTTGTGGTAGGGGACAGTATAGTCAGGGTGATGGATACTGTTCTCTGCAGCCACGACTGAGAGTTCCGTAGGTTGTCTTGCCTGCCCAGTGCCAGGGTTACGACATCTCCTAGCGGCTGGAGGAGAAGTGGGAGGGGGAGGATCCAGTTGTCGTGGTCCACGTAGGAACCAACGACATAGGTAGAACTAGGAATGAGGTTCTGCTGAGGGAGTTTGAGGAGCTAAGATCCAAATTAAAAAGTAGAACCTCAAAGGTAATAATCTCTGGATTGTTACCTGAGCCACGTGCCAATTAACATAGGGACAAACAGATTAGAGGTTTAAAAGCATGGCTCAAAGAGTGATGTGGGAGGAAGGGGTTTCAGTTCATGGGGCACTGGCACCAGTACTTGGGAAGGAGGGAGTTGTTCCGTTGGGATGGGCTCCACTTAAACCGGGCTGGGACCAGTATCCTGGCAAACTGAATAACTGAGGCAGTAGACAGGGCTTTAAACAAATGAAGGGGGGGTGGAAGGATTCAGGAAAGAGTAAATTTAAAAGCAGCGCGAGAAATGTCAAGGCTCTAGAGCAGAGTAGAGTTTTGGGTAAAGATAAGCAGAGTGGGTCAGGAAGGGCCAGAGAGAGTAACAAAGGTAATAAGGCATCAGTAACTAAGGTGACATCAGGGAAAAATAGAAATAAATCAAAGCTAAAGGCACTATATCTGAATGCGCGAAGCATTCACAACAAAATAGATGAATTAATAGCGCAGATAGAAATTAATAGGTTTGATCTAATAGCCATAACGGAAACGTAGTTGCAAAGTGGCCAAGGTTGGGAACTAAATATTCCAGGATACTTAAATTTTAGAAGAGATAGGCAAAATGGAGAAGAGAAGGGGTAGCCATGATAATAAAGGATGGGATAAAGACAGTAGAGAGAAAAGATCTTAGCTCCGAAAATCAAGAAGTAGAATCAGTTTCGGTGGAGCTAAGAAACAGCAAGGGGCAGAAGACATTGGTGGGAGTTGTTTATAGGCCCCCAAACAGTAGTTGTAATGTAGGGCAGAGTATAAATCAGGAAATTAGAGGTGCATGTAACAAGGGTAATACAGTAATCCTGGGGGACTTTAATCTACATATCGACTGGGGAAATCAAATTTGCAGTAATAGTGTGGAGGGCAAATTCATGGAATGTATGCAAGATTGTTTTCTAGATCAGTATGTTGAGGAACCAACTAGGGAACAGGCTATTCTAGATCTAGTATTGTGCAATGAGAAAGGGTTAATTAATAACCTTGTAGTAAAGGGGCCTTTAGGGAAGAGTGACCATAATATGATAGAATTTTATATTGAGTTTGAAAGTGATTTAGTTAAATCTGAAACTAGGGTCTTAACTCTAAACAAAGCAAACTACGTAGGTATGAGGGGCGAGTTGGCTAAGGTAGATTGGGAAACTACATTAAAAAGTATGACGGTAGAGAAGCAATGGCTAGCATTTAAAGAATTAATACATAATTTACAACAAATATACATTGTTTTAAGGCACAAAAACCCCACAGGAAAAGTGGTCCAACCGTGGCTAACAAAGAGAAGTTAAAGATAGTATTAGATCAAAGGAAGAGGCTTATAATGTTGCCAAAAAGAGTAGTAAGCCGGAGGATTGGGAGGATTTTAGAATTCAGCAAAGGAGGACCAAGAAATTGATAAAGAAAGGGAAAATAGAATATGAGAGTAAACGAGCGAGAGACATAAAAACAGACTGCAAAAGCTTCTATAGGTATGTAAAAAGGAAAAGATTAGCGAAAATAAATGTGGGTCTCTTACAGGCTGAGACAGGAGAAATTATAATGGGGAATAAGGAAATGGCAGAGAAATTAAACAAATACTGTGGGGGGAATTTTGCTGGTGCTCGGGGCAGGTTTGGAGGCGGGACTGATGACAAAATTGCAAAGATTGACAGCGGGTCCCGAACCCGCTGTCAACCTGCCTCCATACAATCTTACCAAGTGTCAGGTCCCCGATTTGCGCAGGATTGGGGAATACAGATGCTCAAAGGGACCTGGGTGTCCTTGTACATGAGTCACTGAAAGTGAATGTGCAGGTGCAGCAAGCCATTAGGAAGGCAAATGGTATGCTGGCCTTCATTACAAGAGGATTTGAGTACAGGAGTAAAGAAGACTTACTCCAATTATATAGGGCCTTGGTGAGACCACACCTGGAGTACTGTGTACAATTTTGGTCTCCTTACCTAAGGAAGGATATACTTGCCATAGAGGGAGTGCAACGATGGTTCACGAGATTGATTCCTGGGATGGCGGGACTGTCGTATGAGAAGAGATTGAGTAAACTAGGCCTGTATTCTCTTGAATTCAGAAGAATGAGAGGGGATCTCATTGAAGCATACAAAATTATTACAGGGATTGATAGGGTGGATGCTGGGAGAATATTTCCCTTAGCTGGGGAGTCTAGAACCAGGGGCCACAGCCTCAGGATAAAGGGTAGGCCATTCAGGACTGAGATGAGAAGAAATTTCTTCACACAGAGGGTGGTGAATCTTTGGAATTCTCTACCCCAGAGGGCTGTGGAGGCTCAGTCATTGGGTATATTCAAAACAGAAGTCGATAGATTTCTGACTAGTAAGGGCATCAAGGGATATGGCGATAGGGCCGGTGAATGGAGTTGAGGCAGAAGATCAACCATGATCTCATTGAATGGCGGAGCAGGCTCGAAGGGCCGAATGGCCTACTCCTGCTCCTATTTCTTATGTTCTTATGGGACCCAACACCTAGTGGCGGGAAGAGGATTATAGGCACTTAACTGCTTGTTAACAGGTAGTTAACAGGCAGTTAAGAGGCTTTTTTCAATTTTGACAGGTCGACTGCGGGCTTACCAACGTCCGGACACCACGCCAGGGTAAGTGTGGCGTGCTGTGGGTCTACTGTTATGTTTGTGCATTGATGACAGCTGCAGAAGTGGTGTGAAGCATCCAATGGTACACTGGTGAGTTTCAGAGGTAAGAAAATGTTGGGAAAATTATTTTTACTGTATTTAGACTTTTCTATCGGTAACAAGGTTTGGAGTGTTTGTGTAGTCCCACCTCTCTCACCAGTGACAGATCGCTTCTGTAACCTTACCTGCAGCTGCCATCTGTTTTATCCTAAGAAGAGAGTCACTGGAGAGCCTGGGTTCAAGGGCTCACCTTTGTACAGTGATTGGCAGTGTTTGCAGCACCGCAATGCTGTCAAACACTGAAAAATCATCTGTCAAAAAAAAATGTGTGTGTCCCCTTTACGAAAGCCGGCAGATGATGTGTCATCAACTGACGTCATCTGATACTGGCTTTCACTTAATTGGCCGGCAAGCCCGCAGGGTGGGCTTAACAAGGCCAATTGACGTAAAATTACGTCTGTTTGTCGGGCGTCGTTGGGGGTGGGATCGGAAGCCGGAAGGAAGCTGACCTGCTCTGAAAGGTAAGATCGCGGTCTTTGTGTCTGTCTTCAAGGAAGAACACCAAGAAACTTCCCGGAAATGGTGGAGAACCAAGGATCTAGCGAGCATGAGGAACTGAAAGAAATTAGTAGTAGTAAAAAAATAGTACTGGAGAAATTAATGGGACTGAAAGCCAATAAATCCCCTGTACCTGATGGCCTACATCCTAGGATTTGAAACAGGTGGCTATAGAGATAGTGGACGCATTGGTTGTCATTTCCAAAATTCCATAGATTCTATGTAGTTCCCGCGGATTGGAAGGTAGCGAATGCAACCCCACTATTTAAGAAAGAAGGGAGAGAGAAAACGAGAAACTAGGCCAGTTTGCCTGACATCAGTAGTAGGGAAAATGCTAGAATCTATTATTAAGGACGTGGTAACAGGGCACTTAGAAAATAATAATAGGATTGGGCAGAGTCAGCACTGATTTATGAAAGGGAAACCGTGTTTGGTGAATCTGTTGGAGTTTTTTGAGGTTGTAACTAGCAGAATAGAACCAGTGGATGTGGTGTATTTGGATTTTCAGAAGGCATTCTATTCTTCTTCTCTTCTTAGGCAGTCCCTCAGAACCGGGGATGACTTGCTTCCATACTAAAAATGAGTTCTCAGGTGACTGATGAGTCCAATGCGGGACCTACAGTTTCTGTCACAGGTGGGGCAGATGGTGGTTGAAGGGGCGGGTGGGTGGGGTACTTGGGTTGACGTGCGCTCCTTCCGCTGTTTGCGCTTGGCTTCCGCTTGCTCCCGGCGAAGAGACTCGAGGTGTTCAGCGCCTTCCCGGATGCTTCTCCTCCACTTTGTGCGGTCTTGGGCCAGGGATTCCCAAGTGTCGGTGGGGATGTTGCACTTTTTCAAGGAGGCTTTGAGGGTGTCCTTGATGTGTTTCCTCTGCCCACCTGGGGCTCTCTTGTCATGTCGGAGCTCCGAGTAGAGTGCTTGCATTGGGAATCTCGTATCGGGCATGCGGATGATGTGGCCCGTCCATCAGAGCTGATCGAGCGTGGTTAAAGCTTCGATGCTGGGGATGTTGGCCTGCGCAAGAACACTGACGTTGGTGCGCCTATCCTGCCAATGGATTTGCAGGATCTTGCGGAGGCAGCGTTGGTGGTACCTCTCCAGTGCTTTGAGGTGCCTGCTGTACATGGTCCATGTCTCTGAAGCATACAGGAGGGCGGGTATCACTACTGCTCTGTAGACCATGAGCTTGGTGCTGGGTTTGAGGTCCTGGTCTTCAAACACTCTCTTCCTCAGGTGACCGAAGGCTGCACTGGCACACTGAAGGCGGTGTTGGACTTCGTCATCGACGTCTGCTCTTGTTGACAGTAGGCTCCCGAGGTATGGAAAGTGGTCCATGTTGTCCAGGGCCTCATCATGGATTTTGATAATCGGGGAGCAGTACTGTGTGGCGGGGGCAGGTTGGGAGAGGACCTTTGTCTTACGGATGTTTAGTGTAAGGCCCATGCTCTCGTACACTTCGGTGTACATAAGAGGTTATTAAACAAAATGAGGGCTCATGGGATTGGGGGTAATATACTAGCATGGACTGTGGATTGGTTAATGATCAGAAAACAGAGAGTAGGAATAGACGGGTCATTTTCGGGTTGGCAGGCTGTAACTAGTGGGGTACCGCAAGGATCAGTGCTTGGGACTCAGCTATTCACAATCTATATCAATGATTTGGATGAACGGACCAAATATAATATTTCCAAGTTTGCTGACGATACAAAGCTGGGTGGGAATGTAAGTTGTGCAGAGGATGGATAGAGGCTTCAAAGGGATATAGACAGGCTAAGACAAGAACATGGCAAATGGAATATAATGTGGAAAATGTGAAGTTATCCACTTTGGTAGGAAAAATAGAAAAGCAGAGTATTTTTTAAATGGTGAGAGATTGGGAAATGTTGGTGTTCAGAGGGACCTGGGTGTCCTTGTACATGAATCACTGAAAGTTAACATGCAGGTATAGCAAGCAATTAGGAAAACAAATGGTATGTTGGCTTTTATTACAAGAGGATTTGAGTATAAGAGTAAAGACGTCTTACTGCAATTATATAGGGCCCTGGTGAGACCACACCTGGAGTATTGTGTCCAGTTTTGGTCTCCTTACCTAAGGAAAGATTTACTAGCAACAAAGGTTCACTAGACTGATTCCTGGGATGGGGGGATTGTCCTATGAGGAGAGATTGAGTAGACTAGGCCTATATTCTCTAGAGTTTAGAAGAATAAGTGATGATCTCATTGAAACATTTAAAATTCTTACAGGGCTTGACAGGGTAGATGCAGGGAGGATGGTTCCCCTGGCTGGGGAGTCTAGAACCAGGGGTCACAGTCTCAGAATAAGGGGTCGGCCATTTAGGACTGAGATGAGGAGAAATTTCTTCACTGAGGGTGGTGAATCTTTGGAATTCTCTACCTCAGAGGGCTGTGGAGGCTCAGTCGTTGAGTATATTCAAGACAGAGATCGATAGATTTTTGGATATTAAGGGAATCAAGGGATATGGTGATAGTGGAGTTGAGGGAGAAGATCAGCCATGATCTTATTGAATGGTGGAGCAGGCTGGAGGGGCCAAATGGCCGACTCCTGCTCCTATTTCTTATGTTCTTATGTTCTAATATCAGCTTTCCTAACGTTGCCACATGACTCAGTTCTCTGACACGGGATCAACTTCCAACCACTTCCACGTCTTGGATGTTTCTCTTGTATGTTGGTGTCAGTGTAACTGAGAATTTTTTAATAATTCATTAACACCCAGTGTGTCCTTTCATTACTATTTCTTGTGAATCAGTTCTCCATGTGTTTTATAATGAAGCTAACTGTGAAAGATAAAACATACATTTAGGCTCGAATATGTTGGAATCAAACTTACAACTTACGATTGGAATTGCTGTTTTTCTCTGTTTCCTAATTGGAAGTTTTTTCAATTGTATTTTGTAGTCAGCAGCTTAAGGCATTTTTTTTTTGGAATGTTTTTGTGTATTTTGTGCTCATTAAGGTGAAGAATGTTAGAAGAGTGGAACCTTTTCATTTTAAGTACTCAGGCTGGAATATTCTGGCGTCCGTGCAGGCGGGATTGGAAACGGGTCGGGAATGAAAGTTGAAATAACTTGGAGCAGGTCGGGAACCCGCCATAATCGCGCCTCCACGTGCCTTTCCCTCAAGCGCGTTTGCCAGTGTGGCAGCAACCCGAATGGCAGAGGCGGCTGAGCTAATTTAGATGATTATTAGGTACTTGTCAGATCCTTAAGCATCTTTTTAACCCTACCTTTCCAATTTCACTGGATGACCACGGGAATCACACAGCTCGGGAGCCATGTCTGTGAACCTGAGGCAGAAGTTGAGTGGCCATTGATCCAGCTCATTAGTGCACAACATGGAAAGCACAATAAATACTCCCACCTGACACCTGGTTACTTTGCTAAGGCAGATGCTGTTGCTGAGTGCATTGTCAGCACAGATTTAGCTTTCTAGAGGTTGCAAGTATTTTCAGCAAAGTCAGGATCCACTGTCCCCTCATTGGTAGAACCTATCACACCATTGACAGATTGCTTCTCTCATCTCTACTTGACCTGCCATCTATTACATAAGCATGGGGGCCGTTTATACTATCTCACCTTGGTCCTCAGAATCGGACCTCGATGAGCCCCAACACCAGCAGCACCAGGCACACCAGCAGCACTGACAACAACACCACCAGCCTTCTCCTCAATGACCTGATGCGGCACAGGACAGAGGGCATCTGCGCAGGGCTGCACCATGCCGGAGGCGATACCCCCAACACAGGGTATTACAGGCAGAGGATGAGCTTCCTCAACATGACTGAGCAGCAGTGCCAAAGGAGGCTCAGGCTATCGCGCCAGGTCGTCGCAGACATTTGCACATTGCTGGAGCAAGACCTGCAGCCCAGAGGAGCGGGTGGACACGCCTTAGCAGTGGCTGTCAAAGTCACCAGTGCCCTCAACTTCTTCGCCTCAGGCTCCTTCCAGGGATCTGCAGCAGACATCTGCGACATCTTGCAGTCGGCCGCCCACAGATGCATCACACAGGTCGCCGATGCCCTGTTTGACAAGTCAGCCAATTATATCAACTTTGCCACTGATGAAGCCAGTGTTACTGAGCGGGCGCTCGGCTTTGCCACTCTGGCTGGCTTCCCATGGGTGCAGGGCGTCATCGACTGCACACATGTGGCATTCAGGGCACCCCCACATCACCCAGGAGTCTTTGTCAACCGCAAGGGCTTCCACTCCCTCAATGTGCAGCTCGTCTCCAACCATAGGAAGATCATCATGCATGTGTGTGCCAATTTCCCTGGCAGCTGCCATGACTCTTTCATCGTGCACCAGTCCACCCTTCCTCAGCTCTTCACTCCTCCAAACAGACTTTACGGCTGGCTGCTTGGAGACAAGAACTATCCATTGAAGACATTGCTCATAACACCTTTGAGGAGGCCAAGTACTGAGCCAGAGGAGAGATATCATGGCCCAAAAATTAGTCTTAGTATGCGAGAGTACGCACTGTGTACTCTCGCGTATTCTGTCTCCAATTGCCGGTTTTCTGCATGCACTGCGCATGCGCTGAAAACCGGCACTTGGTGAACTCAAAAGGGGGCGGTTCCTAAGTGAACCGCGTGCGCGCTACAGGCTGCGCGCACGCAGTGCACTTAGTGCTTTGAACGCGCAGGTAAGCATGGAAGATTTTGCACATAAAGAAAGGAGGCGTAAGACCCTCTTTTAACAAGGTAAGTAGTTAATTAAGTATTTTAAATTTTTTTCAACAGGTTTATCTTTTTTAGAGACTTTAAAGAAAGGTAAGTTTATTTTTATAACTTTTAAAAAGATTTTAAATTTTTTCAAAAATTTAATTTTTTGTTTAAAGTGGTTAATTTATTTAACTATACTTATTTTATTAATGTGATGGTTTTTTTTTTATTTAATTGAGGTTTAGCTGTTCTTTTGGGGGGGTATAGATTCATAGCTTTGACAGCCCTTGCTGTCAAAACTATGAATGAAAGATGGTGTGCTGCCATTGGCTCTAACTGAATCACGTGATCCCACAACTCGCACGAATTAACTGCGTCTGTGGGATACGCACACACTGCACAGCTGCAGCCTTGAAACTAAAGTTCGTGTGAGCTCGGAAGGAAAAGGCAGGCGCGCAGTGAGATATCGCGGGGAAGCCTTACCCCCGCAGGAAGGCTCAGTCTTTAATTTCTGGGCCAATGAAAGCCACATTTCTACCAGATGTGTCATAGAGCAGACAATAGGCATGCTAAAAATGCGCTTCAGAGGCCTTGACAGATCTGGAGGAGCCCTTTAGTATGCACCAGCCATGGTCTCCAGAATCATCGTGGTCTGCCGCGCCCTGCACAACATAGCGCAGCAGCGAGGATTAGTGCTACATGAGGAGCAATGCTCTGAGCGCACAGCCTCTTCGGAGGAGGAGGAGCATCAGCTGGAAGACAAGGAGGAGCAGGAGGAACCTGTGGTCCAGATCCCACCAGCACCCGAGCACATTGTTGCCCTGGAGGCCAGGGATGGACTCATCATGGCCAGATTTACTTAACTTCAGGCATTACACCCATATGGCTAACATATGCTGTGCCAGGCTCCCAACCCCCCACAGCAACACCATAAAGCATCCCAGGCCATTCCTTTCACACTGACCACCATTTCTGGAGGTAACGTTATGCTTACCATTCACTCCAACTCACTAAGCTACTTCCAAAGTTGCAGACAGAATTGGCCATGACCAGAAAGTGGTGAAAATAATAATTTTTATCTGTGA
This sequence comes from Squalus acanthias, assembly GCA_030390025.1. Taxonomy (NCBI): domain Eukaryota; kingdom Metazoa; phylum Chordata; class Chondrichthyes; order Squaliformes; family Squalidae; genus Squalus; species Squalus acanthias. The sequence continues at coordinate 51,237,126 of CM059444.1, read as the reverse complement.
CATCAGATTAACGGAAACATCAAATAGTTATTAAAACACCTAAGTGCTTACCCTTGTGCATCTACTTGTGTGTCATCTTTCTCTTATGTGTGCTTCTATGAGGTGCTACCCCTGTGGCTTCAGCAGAGGTAGAGGCAGCCTGCTTACTTCCCTGCTGCGACTGCATAGACACTTTTGGCGGACGTTCTCTGGGTCTTGGAGCCTGTGATGGCCCCGCCAAAGTCTGCTCCTCCTGCGACTGTGCAGGGCAGACTCGGCCATCGCGTTCCCAGGAGGCATGTGGGGCTATGACTGGGGCGGGGGGCAACGGGGGAGAAGTGTGAGTGCTTTCAGAGGAACCCCACTTCCACGTCATCCCTCTCGTGGCCCACCCGCACTTCCCATCTAGCAAGGAGGTGGAGAGCACCTTGCTGCGCAGCAGTGGGGCCATGAGGACCCAAGTCTACGTTTACATCCCTCCTAGAGAGGAGGTCTATGAGCGTCTGCTAGCTATTCTCCATAGATAGCCATCTATTCGCCATAGATAGCATGTGCTCATGTGAGTGGCGCATTAACTGGTCCATACAGGTGGCCATTATTTCCATGGAAGAGCCTACAGTTGCCATCACCTGCGACACGGTGGTGCTCATGTTAGAGATGGACTGCTCCATTCTCTAGACATTTGCAGACATCATGGTCGCAAAACCTGTCAGAGCCCCCTGCACTTCTTGCTGCACTACCAGGATCGCCGTCTTTCTGGATGGCCCCTGAGGCTCAGCGCCTGCATGCAGCTGAGCTGAGCTGAGAGCGTCCTGCGCCCTCCATTGAGGAGCCTCCACTGCTGTCCCAGTCTCCACCATCTCCTCTTGCTCACTTGTGACATGTGACACAGCAGGTGACAACTCTACTCTATCTCGCGTGGGACCCACCAAGGTGCGCTCGTGCTGGGTGCGTTTATATCTGGTGACGGTGCACCCTCAGAGACTGGAGGCTCCTCTGAGGAGTCATCTTCCTCTTCCTCCTGGACAGTGGGGGGGGGGGGGGGGGGGGGCGGCGGCTCTTGATGGACCTATGGGAGAGTAAAGAGGTGTTTTGAAATGTCATATCAAGAATGGGTAACAATACCATTATGCACATGATGAACATTCACGGGCTGCTGACATCAGTCCCCATATGAGTGACTGCTTTATGCCATGTGGTTGTATGAGATGTAATTCTGTCACCAGGTTGCTGAAATATACCCCTCTCTCCGTCTCCCACCTCCAGCTGCTCCGCGATTCCTAATACTTCCAGGACGACCTCCCCTGCTGCAGTTAAAGTGGCCAATGATGGAGGGCCACCTCAGGTTCTCTCCCTCTCCCTCTTATTGTGGGCTTTCTTCTCCTGCAAGGAGGGAAAGAAGAGAAGGTTGAGTGAGAGTGATGGAATGAGTGTAAGGAAAGGATGGATAGCATCTTTAGAGGGTGACTATGATAGAGTGGGGTGGCAATGCCAAATGGCCTCCTTCTGTGTTGTTAATTGGTATGATTGCATTAGAATGAGAGTGAGTGTGAGGGGTAGTTAGTCAGATGGGGATGTGATCATGTAGATAGAGAGAGAGGGATGGGTGGATGTACAAGGTGTGTTGGCGTGAGTAATGATGTGCAAGAGCAGGCTTGGGAAGGTAGAGTGATGGGGATGTGAGAGGCACAGCAAGATGAAGTTGACTATGGCTTTGTACTCACCTTTCCTGATCTAATGCAATCATTGAAGTGTTTCCGGCAATGCACCCAGGTCCTCCTGACAACATCCCTGCTGTTGACCTCCTCTGCAATCCCCAACCAGGCTCCTTTGGTCTGCTGGGGAGGTCTCTTCCACCCATCCGAAGGGAAGAGGACCTCCCTGCCTGCTCTCACTCCCTCCACAAACATATGGAGGGAATCATCGGAGAAGCTGGGTGCAGCCCCCTATCTCTGTGCAGTCATCTCTGGAAATGTTTACAACACTGCAATGCTCCAGTGTGCTGCCTGCACACTCCTCGATGAACCTTCAAATGCAATGTGGCCATGGCTCCTTTAAATATTCCAGCTGAAATCGCGTCATCGATGACATCATCAGACCCGCACCATTTAATAGGGCCGGGTAACGCGCAGGATGGGCTTAATAGGCGCCATTAAGAGAAAGTCGATCTCAAGAGCGTAATGAAATGAGGAATGGGGTCGCGACCCACCGTGGCAACTGCCTGCACCCATCCCGCCCAGGTACAGAAAACTTCAGCCTCAGTGTCAGCATTAAGCATACCCAGGTCAAATGAAGCAGGTATTAGATGGAGAGTAAAGCCCCCTCTATTTCTGCCCCACCAATGCGTCATAAGAGCCAATCTGGTGGTCCCATGGTGCTCTGTGTGGGAAATTGTAAGTTTGCAGTGCCTGATGTTCCCTCCACTAATCAGGTTCCGTGGGCCTGTGATTTTCCAGGCCAGTACTCCCTGCTGCTCTTTGTTGGGAGCACCCGATTGGGGAATCAGCCCCATAGGCTCAACCTCTGCAGCACTGCGACATTTTTCCACTTCCTACACCAGCCAGGCCCGAGTGAGATCATCAATTAGTACCAAATTAGGGCGTAGTTTAGCATTGTGGGTCCATTCTCACAAAGAACTGGATTCAGACTGCATACGCATATTTCACATAGGATCCTCACAGCCAGTAGACAGAGGAGACCTTTATCCCATCAGTCAGGGCTAGATTTGATCTCAGGTGATGGTGACGCCCCACTGAAAAGGCCGTTGCCAAACTCACTGCAGCATTTAGTGCTCTACAGATGAACCTTAATTTGAATAATTAGGTTCTGCGCTCTTGCAGAATAAATGCTATATTCATTATTATTAACGTTCCTTTATTTACTATACATTATATATAGTATACAACTTACCACATTACAAGATGCGTTGTATAATATTGTATTGCTTGATGCACACATTCTGGCCGCGATCTTGCCGGCGCTCAGAGGGCGAGTTTGGAGGCGGGTCCGCTGTCAAAATCGAAATGATTGACAGCGGGTTGGGAACCCGCTCAGAACCCACCTCCATGTAAGCTTCCAAAGTGTCGGGTCTGCGATTTCAGAACAGACCCAACATCAAGCGGCGAGGGTGGCATTTAAGATAGTTAATTGCTTGTTAACTACTATTTTGCCAGCCTATTTCTAATTTACCACATTTTTAACAGGATTCACGTCATTCGGCGATCACATCAGATAAGTAGGTCAGGTTCTCTATATCTCCCATTGCTGTGAATAGGTGACAGCTGCAAAAGTGGTATGAAAGCTACCATTTGACAGCTGTTCACTTTCCAGTGTCAGAAGCTTGAGTCTTCAGGACTTGGAAGACACTTTTGAGCTTTATGCAGTTTGGAAGTGTTTGGAGTAAACTCTCTATCCACTGTCACCTCCTTGGAGCAAGCTCTCTCACCATTGACAGATCGCTTCTGTCATCTCAACTTCAGCTACCATCTATTCCAGCAACATCGGTGCCCTTGAAAAAATTTCACCTTGGTCCTCTGAATCCCTCCACGATCAGTCCCAGCACTGACATCACCAGGCATTCCAACATCACCAACAACAATACCAACCTTCTCCACAATCACCTGATGCTGCACTGGACACAGGGCATCAGCACCCGACAACGTTGCTGCCCGGGAGACCAGCGATTACATTACCGTGACCAGATTTACTTCACTTGACGCTGTACACCCTGGCTGCCACATGATGCGCCAGGTTGACACCACCCCACACCAGTACCAGAAAGCACCCCTATAATGTCCAAGCCATTCCTTTCACACTCATCACAATTGGGAGGGAGTGGGGGGGAAGTTATGTCTCAACATTCACTGGAACTCACTAAGACACTTCTAAAGGTGAGCACAGATCTGTCCAATAAGGTAAAGTGTTGAAAATATAGATTTCAATGTTTGACAAGACATTAACAGAAACTTCACATGAACATTGGCTAAACCACCCAAGTGCCTACCCTTGTGTGTTGTTGGTATGCTTGCAGTAGGATGAGGGTGAGTGTGAGGGGTGGCTAGTGAGATGGGGAAGTGATAATGTAAATAAAGAAGGAAGGGTGGAAGTGCAAGGTAAGTTGGTGTGAGTAAGGATGTGCAGGAGTAGGGTAGGAAAGGCAGAGTGATGGGGATGTGATGAGTGGCACAGCAGGATGAGGTTGAGTGTGGCTTTGCAGTAACATTTCGTGATCAGCTGAGATCATTGAAAGGCTTGTGCCACTGCAGCCTGGTTCTCCTGATGACATCCCTGCTTTTGCCCTCCTGTGCAATGTGCAACCAGGCTGCGTTGGTGTCCTGGGGAGGTCTCTTCCGCCTGTGGGAAGGGAACAGAACCTCCCTGCGTGCTGTGACTCCCTCTATAAGCATATGGAGGGAGTCATGCGAGAGCCTGGGTGCAGCCGTGCACCTTTGTGCAGTGGTTGTCAGTGTTTGCAGCACCTCAATGCTGCAGAACACTGACAGCACCACTGTCAAAATGATTGTGGCCGTGGTCCCTTTAAGGAAACCGGCTGATGACGTGTCATCAAATGACATCATCAGACCCGCTTCTGTTTAATTGGCCGGGAAACGTGCAGGGCGGGCTTAACAAGCCCAATCTACGTAAAATCACTTGGAGAGAGCGGGCTGGAGCCAGGAGCAGGACCGGGACCCGCCATCCACCTCTCCCGCTGCGATCCCGCCTCCGCTGGCGAAATCACGGTCTCTGTCTTTGTAACTTTTATTGAAATGAGATTGACTACATTGGCATATATTGTGTCAAATAAAAGAACTGTTGCTGTGGAATATGAGAATAAATTATTTCTGGTTTTGGTTCTAATTAACTGAAGTAGTCTTGCCTTGTCATATTTTAACAAGGAGCGAAGCTGCCGCAGCAAACCTCGGAGGCTAAAAGTCCGTCTTTAATTGTGTGTGGTACGACGGCTCCCAGCCCTCAATCTGTCATCTTTCTGGGTCTCTGTAATAAACTGTGTTGTCTCTACCCAATGAATGATGGCCTTTTCTTTCTCTTTCTGTCTCTCCAGGGGCCTCCCTGGCAAAAAATGTGGAACACTGATCCTGTCTGCCGAAGAACTGAGCAACTGTCGGGTCAGTGCTGGCAATATTACCTCCCCGTTCCTCTGCTTTCTAAGTAGTCTGTGAACTGCCATTAGTGAGCGTTTTTTGTCATACACTTGCTCGTAAGGGCTCAGCACTGCTTCCTTGTCTGACTGTATGTTTGTGTGGGGGTTTTTTTGGTAACACAGACTGATAAGATGCGGCGTTGAACAAAAAACTATGAAATGCCATGAATTGATAACCACGTGTGATAGAAACTGAAAGGCGCAGTGCCCCACAGCTGCCATGAAATGATTGTGCTCCAGACTCTCCGGCAGTAATTTAGAAGCTGACAGGTTCAAAAACGTTCTTCCATGAGCCATCCATCGTAAAGTTGTCTACCTTTTCACAGTGGATTTCAGAAGCGTGCAAGTTTTGCTTGATCGTGAGCTGAACTCTTCCCTCCTCTCCATTGCTTCTGGGTCTGTGTGACTGGCAGCAATACGGGGGCCAAAGACTGGAGTTCAGCAGCATGCGGAATACATTCCCGTCCCGCTCAGGAAGCCCCAGTGCCTCAGCCAGATGCTGCTCTTGACCTGGCTGCCAGCAGGTGCACAAGACTGGCCTAAAATGGCTGGTCTAGCCGCATTTAATTTTGGGAGAAGCATTTTTTTTTAAAATTGCTCTGTCCCCACATGATGGCCTAAAAATTTGGTTGTTTTGCGCCTCCCATTAGCGCCTAAGAGGGCGCTAACGGGGCGCAAAGCAACTAGCGCCCGGGCGCCGCCAACACCTCCCGCGAAATTCAGCAGGGGGTTAGCGGCGGCGGTAACCGTTAGCGTCCCGCGGCTCTGCGCTGCCGGCGATGACATCATCACCATGCGCAGCGCCCCGCTCATGCCCCGGCCACGATCTTCGGTAGCGCCCCCTAACTTACCGCTGGACGCTATGTCCGACGGGGTCAGGGGGGCCTACCTGCGGCCGGCGCGGCGCTAATTAAAGGGAAGGTGCCGGGCAGCCATTTTTGTTGCTGGCCGCCTGCCAGCACCTTGCCCCTCTGCCGGCCTCCTGACCAGTCCCCCAGCGGAGTGCCGGCTGCATTCCGTGAGCCCGGCACTTCTCTTGTGTGCCGGGCTCTTTTGCCGGCACTCCCGATCCCTGGTGGCCCAGCTGGGCCCCGGGTTGCGCTGCGCAAGGCCCCTCCCCTTTTAGAAGGGGAGGAAGGCCTGCAGTACCGCACTGCGACGTGCCGCAGCACGTGGCACTGCGGCACATAGCGCTGCGATATTCGCTCACAGCGCCCCAAGAGGGAGGGGGAGCGCTTCCAGTAGCACCCTGCTTCCCTCTTGGGGCACTACCGATGAATTTTGGCCGCGGGGGCACTAATTTTAGTTAGCGCCCCAAAGGGGGTGTGACTCCATTTTTCCCCCGATGACTTCCCAGTCGTGTATAAGCAGAATCCAGGTGCTTCTCCGTGGGGGTGGGGGGCAGAATTTGAGGGAGTCTTCACGATGTCACTCATTTGGAAGCAAGCCCCTGTGCATCCTGTTACCCAAAGTTTGTGCATGGGCCCAAGGAAGCCAGGGAGAAGGGGAGGGAAATAATAACAATAAAATAATGAAGAGTAGGTATATGGACTTTATTGGTACAGGAGGACCAGAGGCATGATTATAAGATAAAAAGGCAGCAAACATACCCCAAATTAAAGACTAGAGACTGTAAATTACTGTTTTGTGATATTAGTGTACAAATGCTCAATGCATTCATAGCATTTAAAATAAATAGCAGACAAAGAAATCTCATACGAACATAGTAAATGTAAGCTAAGATCACAAACAGCAATTTATAGACTTAACTTCTTGATGCTTAGAGTTGTCAATGTATGGAATAGACTGCCACCTTGTGAGTAAATACTGGCATAGACGAGAGTGTGGGAATCTTAACTCAAAATTGTGCTTCCCTAAAAAATTCCAGGTTGTAATCTGAAGATATAAGTTTCTGGTCTTCCCCTTCTGTCTCTTGTGCCCACTATGCGTCTGCTCAATTCCTATTCCTTTCCCTCGTGCCTCGAATACTTCACCTCTGCTGTGCTCCATACCTCGAAGGCTTCGTTGTAGCGCTCACTATCTATATCCACCCTTCATGTGTCTCCAAATCTCCTTTCCTCCTGACTAATGTGCCTTTGCGTCGCTCTCATTCCCTGATGAGCCTCCAATTCCCACTTCCGTCTGATGTAGCTGAATGTCAATATTGTTTCCACTTCTGCTCTTGTTCTCACAGTGAGACAGATTCAGGGAACCCCAGTAGGAAGCAAAGCTAATACGATAGCAAAATACTGCGGATGCTGGAAATCCGAAATAACAACAGAAAACGCTGGAAAAACTCAGCAGGCCAGGCAGTATCCGTGGAGAGAGAAACAGAGTTAACGTTTCAGGTCTTTGACTCTGTTTCTCTCTCCACGGATGCTGCCTGGCCTGCTGAGTTTTTCCAGCATTTTCTGTTGTTATTTAGGAAGCAAAGCTATCCAGCCTCCTTTGTGATTTGACTCTATTCCCACTATACATAGCAATATATATATGTATGTATGTATGTATATATACATATAAATTATCCAAGTAACCAATGCAATCTTTTCAAAAGCATCTATCGAAATTCATGTGACAAAGGAAGATCAGGAGGGAGTGTGACTCAGAGGCACATCAGGAAAGGGAAATCATGTTTCACAAATTTGCTGGAGTTCTTTGAGGAGGTAACGAGCAGGGTGGACAAAGGTAAACCAGTGGATGTGGTGTATTTGGATTTCCAGAAGGCATTCGATAAGGTGCCACATAAAAGGTTACTGCATAAGATAAGAGCTCACGGAATTGGGGGTAATATATTCGCATGGATAGAGAATTGGCTAACTAACAGAAAGCAGAGAGTCGGGATAAATGGGTAATTTTCCGGTTGGCAAACGGTAACGAGTGGGGTGCCACAGGGATCGGTGCTGGGGCCTCAACTATTTACAATCTACATTAATGACTTGGATGAAGGGACCGAGTGTAATGTAGCCAAGTTTGCAGATGATACAAAGATGGGTGGGAAAGCAAGTTGTGCAGAGGACTCAAAGAACCTGCAAAGGGATATAGACAGGCTAAGTGAGTGGGCAAACATTTGGCAGATGGAGTATAATGTGGGAAAGTGCAAGGTTATACACTTTGGCAGGAAAAATAAAAAAGCAAATTATTATTTAAATGGAGAGAGATTACAAAATGCTACAGTTCAGAGGGACCTGGGGGTCCTTGTGCATGAAACACAAACAGTTAGCATGCAGGTACAGCAAGTAATCAAAAAAGCAAATGGAATGTTGGCCTTTATTTCAAAGGGGTTGGAGTATAAAAGCAGGGAAGTCCTGCTACAACTGTACAGGGTATTGGTGAGACCACACCTTGAGTACTGCATACAGTTTTGGTCTCCTTATTTAAGGAAGGATATACTTGCATTAGAGGCAGTTCAGAGACGATTCACTAGGTTAATTCCAGAGATGAGGGGGTTAACTTGTGAAGAAAGGTTGAGCAGGCTGGGCCTATACTCATTGGAATTTTGAAGAATGAGAGGTGATCTTATTAAAACATATAAGATACTGAGGGGGCTCGACAAGGTAGATGCAGAGAGGATGTTTCCTCTCGTGGGGAAATCTAGAACGCGGGGGCACAGTTTTAGAATAAAGGGTCGCCCTTTTAGAACTGAGATGAGGAGGAATTTCTTCTCTCAGAGAGTCGTAAATCTGTGGAATTCTCTGCCCCAGAGAGCTGTGGAGGCTGGGTCATTAAATACGTTTAAGGTGGAGATAGTCAGATTTTTGCAAGATAAGGGAGTGAAGGGTTATGGGGAGCGGGCTGGGAAGTGGCTTTGAGCCCAAGATCAGCCATGATCTTATTGAATGGCGGAGCAGGCTCAAGGGGCCAAGTGGCCTATTCCTGCTCCTATTTCTTATGTTCTTATGTTCTAGGAGTAGAGGAAGAAACATATTAATCAGGAGGGTACAATTCGCAGGAGTTTTTAAACTGTTCATGGGAAAAGGACAGAAAATTTGGGAGTTTCCCACCTAACGCAAGGAACTTGAACAATTATCTTAAGGGTCGTCAAACTACTAAGGGCCCCAAGTGAAATTAGTTTAATGGTTACAATCTAGGAACATAGGGGGCGATTTTCTGACATCGGAGGAGGCGGGTTTGGAGGCGGGAAAGGCGGGTCAATCAGATTCAAAGAGGTCGGATTTGGAACCCGCCTCCGCGGGATTTTGCCGGTGCCGGTTTTGGACGTCGGGAAACGCTCCCGCCTCCAGCTGGCCATTGCGCTATTTAACCTCCTTAAATGATCGTTAAGGGCCTCTCTAAGCCTATTTTGAGAGGCCCTCCTGATTTTTCCAGCATTTCGGCGTGCTCCACGCACCTCCTGAACCGCGCCAGGTAAACCTGGCGGGTTGACTCGTGGGTGGCCTCCTCACTGCTGCAGGTCTAACAAGACATCGTTTATTGCAGCAAGGATTACTTGCAGGAGCCAGACCTTGGCTTTAAAAGGTCTCTGAGCACTTTTAGAAGGCCTTCCGAAGTCGGAGGTGCTGCAGCTTGACTCCATCAACTGTGGGACCTCCTTGGAAGACCCTCTTCCCGCTTGCAATGAGCACTTCCCCAAAGGAGGCATCTGCAAGCAGAATGGGAACGATTCATTTTCTTTCTGCATCGACCTCAGATGAGGATGAGGAGGAGGAGGATCTGGAAGAGGAGGTCAGAGCGCTGGTATATCGACCAGCGGCAGCACGCGAGCACATGGCTACCTGGGATGCAAGGATGAACTTATCATGGCCAGATTTGCATAGGTTGCCCAAGTTGGCACATGTCCTTGGCTCCATCCTAGGACATCATTGACAATGGACATGACTCTCTGGCCTCCTTTCACTCAGGCCACCAACCTGACAATGCAAGTGTGCCGGTGCCCGCAATGTGGAGCTGCCTAAGGCGAAAGAACAGATGGCATAACGCCAACATTTTGGCTTCAAATCATTTTAATACTTTCCAACAGGGATGGCATTTCATCAATACACAGAAACAGTCTCCCTATCTGCACACAGATCTGGAGGTTATATCCCTTGCCAACTGTACCCACACAGCCTTGGTTTCTTTGGCAGGCCCCTTCCTCCGAGATGAGTGGAAGAGCACCTCCCTGCTAGCTGTCACCCCCTCCAACAACATTTACAGCGCCTCATCCGAGAGCCTTGGGTAGGCCCTTGCCTTGGAATTGGACATAGTGGTTTCTCAAAAGATGTTGGACGAGGTGCAGGAGATGCAGAAATGCTGTGGAATGAGCCAAGGGAGCAAGAAGTCATAAAATCAGGCTGGAAAAGTGCTGTCAACAGAGGCGAGTTTCAGTCCCAAAACACTAATTGAGCAAGGGCATCCCACACCTCTGAAATCAAGTGGCCAATCATGGGAAAATCGCAAATTTTTGAAACCTATCAATGGAGGCGAGTTTCAAACCCACCCAAACTGAAACCCGCCTCCATCTCGCCTCCAGTGGGAAAATCGCCCCCATAGGAACAGGAGTAATCCTCAAGCCTGTGCAGCCATTCAGATAGATCATGGCTGATCTGTATCTCAACTTTATTTACCCTCCTTTGTTCCATATCCCTTGATAACCTTACCTAACAAAAATCTATCGATCTCAGTCTAGAAAATTTCAATTGACCCAGCATCCACAGCTTTTTGGGGGGGAGCGAGTTCCAGATTTCCACTGCATTATGTGTGAAGATGTGCTTCCTGATTTCACTCTTAAATTGCCGAGCTCTAATTTTGAGATTATGCCCCCCTGTTTTGGACTCCTCCACCAGAGGAAATAGTTTCTCTGTATCTACCCTGTCGAATCCCTTTATCATTTTAACTTCCTCAATTTTAATCTGGAACCAAATGGTCATCGGTCCACACTACAGAAAAACCCGAACCAGAAATGCCAAATCTAAGTCTTATCTGTTCTTGGAACCTCACTAAAAATATCCTAGAACTTTTTAAAAATAGATATTTTACTGATTCTGTTGGAGTCAGGAGAAACTCCTCTAAACATTATGTAAGCAGTGATTTTAGTACCTAACAGCTTGATGAGGAGCAAATGGTTGGCAAACACTCTTCAATCAGGATTTAGTCCAACTTGTGTTAAAACGCCACCATAATTTAACTTTTGGTTAATGTATCCTTCATTTTTGATTGGGTTTTTTTGCTTATCAAGGTGAGAAATGTGTTTGTGTTCAAAGGCCGGAATTTTCAGAGGTAAGAACAGGTGGGTTGGAGGCGTGGGGGCAAGTGAAAGTTGTAAAAATGTAAAACCCGACCCCAACCTGCCTCCAACCCGCCCACTTTCATCTTTCACTCAGGAGGGACAGGGGGGGGGGGTGGGGGGAGGGGGGGGAGCGTGGTCAGGCTGCCAATCCGCTGCCAGGAGGCGGGTTGGCAATTTAAATATTATAATGAGGCCTGAAGCCTCACTTTAACCTGCTTTGCAGGTTTTACTGCAGGCGGCCGGGGATCCCAGGGCTCGGGATTCCCAGTGCCTGCAATGAGGCAGCCTCAGCCTCGGGGAGCAATCCTTGTGGGCCGGGAGGAGCAGGAGTGCTTCCTCCCTGCCCCCCAAGCTCCCCCACCATCAGCCGGCCCCTCCCTGGGGTCAGGGATCTGAGACCCCCCTCCCCGCCCCCAACCAGGCCTGGAACATCCCCCCCGGGATCGTGACTCAGACCTGGGGTCAGGGATCGGATCCACCCCCCCCTCCTCTCCGGGCGATTGGACCCGCCCCACGTTTTGGAACCCCCGAACCATCCTGGGCCCAGCATTTACCCTGCCCCGTGGCCTCCTTGTCCACGTTCCCCGCACGACTGGAAGCCAGCCTGTCAATCAGGCTGACTTCCGGGCGGGGATCCCCGCCCTTCACATCGCACGCACACTGTGGAGTTATTCCGAACTTCCGGGTTTCCCACCGTCTCCCGGGTCCCCCCGCACTGTGCGGGTGGGACCCGGGAAAATCTAGCCCATAATCTTAAGGATGAGAGAAGGGGTTAGGATTATTACGGGGAAAGAGCAGAGGGGAGTGGGACTGATTGGATAGCTCTTTCAAAGACGGGCCGAATGGCCTCCCTCTGTGCAGTGCGATTCCAGTCTTGCATCACAGCTGAAAGTCTCGCACCCGCGCTTGTGCGTTAACACCTACACCCGATGGGGTAAAGCAGCAAGCAAGTGGCTCTCGGTGACGGCGATTACCCACCTAAAGGACCTCAGCGTGTGCTTATTGAGAGCCCCCCAGAAGCGCAATCTGTGGCCTTACAAGAGCAGGTCTGGTTAAAGCACGGCTCCACCGTCAGTCTGCTTTCCTCAAGCCAGTCCCTCTCCATCTATTGGGAAAGGGTTTTGAACTACTTACATTTATACAGCACCTTTAACGTAGTAATAATGATTAGCTTAGCAGCAACATCTCACAGTGCAAGTGCATTGGGGAGGCACAGGGAGTTTTATTTTTCATAATCAGCAACACAGCAGAAGAAACCTGGGACAAGAGGTGAAAATTAGAATGCTTTGGAAAATTGTGGTAGTTGACAGGTACGAGTGCACGAGGAAGTGATGTACTGCTGAGGGTGTATAGATTCAGCACGACCTCTGCACATCATGAGTTCCATGAAAGGGAAACCATTCCTTTTGCCAATATTGTCAACTCCCTCTTTGATTGGCAAACCTTTCAAAAATCAAAGAAAGAGCTTATTTTCATCTTGCAGAGATTCTGTTAGCTTCAGTGAATAATGCCCGACTGATGCTGATTTGATTTGATTGTGATGTTTTTCAATTACACATATAATTCCCCTTCAGCAGCTAATGAGATGAGCCTCCCAATCTGCAGCAGTGAGTCTTGTTTAAAGATGCATCTCTCCCAAGCTGCTTGTGTTTCATTAGCCTGACCCGGTGGGTGCTCAGTTTTGATTGAGGATGGACGGGGACGTGATAGTGCAACACTTAAAGACCACGGATGACGTCAAACATTTCTTATGAAGGGCTCAGATATTGTTAGAGCATTTCCCAGAGGTTAAGAAGTGGTTCAAGTCTGCTCTGGCATTAATATTTTATTGACTTCAGAATAAATGTGAAAGGACGATGCAGCGAGAGAGTGAAAATCAAAGATAGAGTTGAGACTGCACAACGAATTCAGCTATCAAGATCTGACAGATGCTCTTGCAATCTGTACGGGTCAGCTGCTGGGATCAGACAGACCAGGTCAAATTGACTCCACGAGAAAGTAATTTCCTTCCGCCACCTTCAGAGTAACGCACAGCACTTGTGCTCAATAATGTCGAAGGGAACTGTTGTGGTATTAGAAAAACACCCCAAGACTGCATCTATCTCTAAAAACGCTTTCATGTTGGAGTGTACCCTAGATCACACACATTGCTGTTCCGCCATCAAGGACACTGCTGAATGCAAATGGCCCAACCTGCCTAGTTGCAATGAAGATCCTCTGTCCCGTGTGCTTCATGAGCTGCCGTCGGATTCGACGGCTTCCCCTTGCAGGCCTTGTCCGACTTACTTGTTCTACTAACCCTCTGTGTGGGGAAAACAATTCTTCTAACTTCCCCCTTCATTCTTCTAGTGATAAACCTGAGTCTATGCCAATTGTTATTGATTTGCCAACCAATAGAAGCAATCTTTCACTATTTATTTAGCCTCTTAAATCCTTTCACAATTAAAAAAAAACTTCTATTGGATTTGCACTTTAATCATCTCTGTTCCAGCAGGAAAATAAGACCATTTTAGAGCCTATCTTAATTACTATAATCTCTCTAATAATCACATACAATGCAATATTTAGAAATCAACATCCTGGGGATTACTATTGTCAGGAGTGTGATGGAATACTCTCCACTTGCCTGGATGAGTGCAGCTCCAACAACACTCAAGAAGCTCGACACCATCCAGGACAAAGCAGCCCACTTGATTGGCACCCCATCCACCACCTTAAACATTCACTCCCTCCACTGCCGACGTACCGTGGCTGCAGTGTGTACCATCTACAAGATGCACTGCAGCAACTCGCCAAGGCTTCTTCGACAGCACCTCCCAAACCCGCGACCTCTTCCACCTAGAAGGACAAGGGCAGCAGGCGCATGGGAACACCACCACCTCCAAGTTCCTCTCCAAGTCACACACCATCATGACTTGGAAATATATCGTCGTTCCTTCATCGTCGCTGGGTCAAAATCCTGGAACTCCCTCCCTAACAGCACTGTGGGAGCACCTTCACCTTCTCAAGGGCAATTAGGGATGGGCAATAAATATTGGCCTTGCCAGCGACGCCCACATCCCAGGAACAAACAAAAAATAAGTTAGTTACCAACTCACTGACCAGTAGAAATTATTCTTCTCTATTCGCATCATAACTAAAGTCTCTCATCCCTGGTATCACCTCAGTGAATCTTTTCTGTCCTTTCTCCATGGCATTGACGTCGTTCCTAAACTAGACACGAACTGTAGCCTATCCAATGATTTGAAAAATGTATCACCTCAATTTCTCTGCAATAAATTTCATCCAGTATCTATTTGCCCAATCCACTAACCTATCCATCTGCTCCTGAAGTCACAACCAGTCCTCTTCATAATGAACCACGCTCCCTATTTTGTGTCATCTGCAGATTTTGACATTGTGCCCTATAGAGCAATGGTCTTAGCACTGACCCCTGTTTGACGTCACCGTTTACATCCCTCCAGTCTGAAAAACATTTGTTAAGCTTTACTCTCTGTTTTCTGTCCTTTAGCTAATTTCCTATGCATGCTGCTACATTTGCTTTAATACCATAAGCCTTCACTTTATTAACAAGCTATCTATGCAGCACCTTATCGAACACCTTTTGAAAATCCATAAGTACGCTCCATTATTTCGTGAAAGAAGCCTATTAAATTTGTCAGACACAGCTTGCCTTTTACAAATTCCTACTGGCTGACCTGAATTAACCCGTCTTCTTAATTGTGTATTTACAGTCCACATTTGGCATTGGTGCAGAGCTGAACTCACTTTGCATTGATGTAAAATTTGGAGTGTAAATTGGATGTGAAAGTTCAAACTGACTTCAAAGCACATGGAGTTAGATTTCCTCCTCAAGGGAGTCTCACTCCACTTCCTTCCAGTGTGAGATCAGGCCCTGGTGACAGCTTCAGGTGGTCTGTGTACTTTTACTGCATTGTCAACGAGAAGCAAACCTGATTTGCACCGCCACTACAATTACAGTGTAAATGCACTGAGAATATTCATTTCATTCCCTATTATGACCAGCTCATTGTAGGCTGACTGATCCCTAAATTCTTCCTTTTTAACAGAGACGTTACATCGACTTTCTGCTGTTTCTGTCTTTCGTTACCCTCCTCTACTATTGCTATCTTGCTGTGCCATCTGTTTGCTTACCTGTACTTTGCTTTCCCTCATTCCTATGTCCATTTAATTTGTCTTTTACTTCTCTTTCATTTCCTATCCCGAACCTGGGATGATGCACAGCATACATGCTGCAACAAAACGGTGACCAAGATCTTGAGATGGTTAGCAGCCATTTCAGTATATCACCTTGTGGTATCAATATCGCCTGTCGAGAATACTGAAAGGGTGTTTGTGGGAAACTCTCTTGTGCTCATTTTTGGACCTGGTTCCCAAAGAATGAAGGGTGCACTCTGTAAGAATAAGAATCATTTAACGGGAAAAGAAAGACTTGCATTTATATATCACCTTTCACAACCTCAGAACGTCCCAAAGCGCTTTACAGCCAATGAAGTACTTTTGATGTGTAGTCACTGTTGCAATGTAGGAAACACAGCAGCCAATTTGCGCACTGCAAGCTCCCTCAAACAGCAATGTGATAATGACCAGATAATGGGCCAAAAATTCATCCCGCTGCGCGAGAGTACGCACTGCGTACTCTCGCGTATTCTCTCTCCAATTGCCGGTTTTCTGCATGCCCTGCGCATGCGCTGAAAACCGGCACTTGGTCTTTTGAAAAGGGGGCGGTTCCTCGGTGCATCGCGTGCGCGCTACAGGCTGCGCGCACGCTGTGCACTTCGTGCTTTGGACGCGCAGGTAAGTACTGAAGATTTTAGAAATGGAAAAAGGAGGAGTAAGACCCACTTTTAACAAGGTAAGTAGTGAATTAAGTATTTTTTTGAATTTTTTTTAACAGGTATATCTTTTTTAGAGACTTTAAAGACAGGTAAGTTTATTTTTATAACTTTTTAAAAGATTTTAAATTTTTTCAAAAATTTAATTTTTTATTTAAAATGGTTAATTTATTTAACTATACTTATTTTATTAATGTGATGTTTTTTTTTTAATTTAATTGAGGTTTAGCTGTTATTTTGGGGGGGTGTAAGATTCATAGATTTCACAGCACGTATGTGAAACTTATGAATGGAAGATGGTGTGCTGCCATTGGCTCTAACTGAGTCACGTGATCCCACAGCTCGCACGAATTCACTACGCCGGTGGGATACGCAAGCACTGCCCAGCTGATGTCTGGAACATCAAGTTCGTGCGAGCTAGATCTGAAAAAGCCAACGCGGAGTGAGAGATCGCGGGGAAGCCTTACCCCCGCGGGAACAGAGCGAGATCAATTTCTGGGCCATTCTGTTTCAGTGATGTTGATTGAGGGATAAATATTGGCCAGAACACTGGGGAAAACTCCCCTGCTCTTACTCAAAATAGTGCCTTAGGATCTTTAATGTCCACCTGAGAGAGCAGACGGAACCTCAGTTTAACGTCTGAGCCGAACGACGGCACCTCCGACAGTGCGGCACTCCCTCAGCACTGCACTGGAGCGTCAGCCTAGATTTTTGTGCTCAAGTCTCTGGAGTGGGACGTGAACCCACAACCTTCTGACTCAAAAGCAAGAGTGCTACCCACTGAGCCACGGCTGACACCGTGGACATGGGAAGCTAGATAATTACATGAAGGAGAAAGGAATAAAAGGTTATGTTGATAGGGTGAGATGAAGTAAGATGGGAGGAGGCTCGTGTGGAGCACAAACACCGTCCTAGACCTGTTGGGCCGAATGGCCTGTTTCTGTGCTGTAAATACTATGTAAAATCCTATGTAAATAAATTTTTATAAGAAACTTTGTGTTTTACAGGACATTGCAACCATGCAGCTCTGTGCCAACAAGCTGGACAAAAAAGATTTCTTTGGGAAATCGGATCCATTTTTGGTCTTTTATCGGAGCAATGAAGATGGAACGTAAGTAATTATATATAATTGGTTAATTATTTCTCCTACACTTTTCACAATGGCCTCCACTTACTTTAAGCCTAACCGACTGAATAAAATAGGCTGATAACCAACAAAAATGGACAGTCGAAGATGTTTATTCAGATATAATTTTGAGTGAACTTGTCAGAGTGTTACCATTCTCCTCGGAAACCAAAATATTTTCCCCCATCCTGCCATTCCCTCATTCTTTCCTTCAGATATCAACTCCTTTCTGGCGTAATGCTCCACATGTACTTTTTGCCCTCCAGTACTTTGCCCAAGTGACCATTCTTTAGTGTGTTAGCCTTGACAGTGAGAATAGGCATCTATTAGACTGCTGGGCCTACCACAGCCGAGCACATTCCTGTCTTCACCTGACATCCTCACATGAACAACTCCAGCAGGGTCTCCGGATAGTGATCAAGTGGAGGAAGCCTGGCTGATTTCACCCCTGTAGTGCCCTTACTGCCTTCCCGACTGAGATCAACTAACTCAGCACAGACCATGATTGACCCTGGGACCTTTCTGATCTGTATGGCTCAGCTGTTCAATGGATAAGCTCACTGAGCCATTAGAATAGTCTTTATGGGGTACTTATTGGGTGCCCCATTTAACAATGTACACCAGAAATCCTACAAGGTCTCCAGAGGAGGTGGAAGTGTGACAGGGGGACTTCTGTCGGCCACTATGCCCTGCCATTGACCCCATCCGAAATCTCATTGAATACTCTGGGTGGGCACCTGCACCTGTATCAGCACAATGGAGGCACTCGCCCTGCTGAAGAGGCAAAAATCAGAGAGGCACTCAAGGCCGAAATCGAGCTGAAGAGGAGGCAAGGCAAAAAGTCTTCAAAAATTTCCCCTGACCTGCAGTTTCACCTAAGAAGTGCCTGCCTCTCTGAGTGCAATTTGCTGGGATCATGCCACAATTTGGGTGCAATGTAACATTCCCTCTTCACTGCCCCATCAAATGCTCCCAGGTCAGGTATTGTATGGATTGGATACAGAGTAGAGCTCCCTTTAAACTGCCCAAACAATTATAGGCTTTAATCCTAATTTCAGGAGATCGTACGTTAACGCACTACTCTGACACTTGCACTTGACGTGGCTTTTCTCATTAGACTACCAGTTTAGTGTCAATCAGTGTCACTTTTGCTGCTGTGCCCATGTACCCCTGAGGAAGTGGTTTGAATCTGCTTCAAACTCATTTCGCTTCGAATTGTTATAGCCAACCATTAGTGCGGGCTGGATTCAGAGGTGAAAGTACATTGCTCTAACCCACTCAGTCCCTCCAGAATTAGGATTTTTACAACAGAATCTAGAACCGACAATAACAGTTTTTGGGAATACTTGTTGGACTGAAACTCGGGGGTACATTTTCGTCACCACCTATAGAATCGTAGAATGATACAGCCCAGAAGGAGACCATTTGGCCCATCGTGCCTCTTTGGTAGAACTGTCCAATTAATCATAGTCCTGTATTTTTTTCCCCTTTATCCAATTCTTTTTTGAAAGTTACTATTGAATCTGCTTCCACCACCATTTCAGGCAGCGCATTCCAGATCACAACAACTCATTGTGTATAAAAAAAAATGTTACCTAGGCAGTAATTGAAATCAATGGAATGAAAATCAGGCGGGTTCTGTAAAGGGCATATGATCCTCTCCGCCAAATTAACGCCCAGGCAGTGAGGGTGGAAAATCTACCCCAACACAAAAGCAAAGTACTGCGGATGCTGGAAATCTGAAATAAAAACAGAAAATGCTGGAAATAGCAGGTCAGGCAGCATCTGTGGAGAGAGAGAGAGAGAGAGAGAGTTAACTGTTTCAGGTCGATGACCCTTCGTCAGAAAATCTACCCCTCTGTGTCTTCTCCCTTTCCTGTTTCTGACAAGAACAAAGATGAGGAATTGAGTATCAAAGTCCAGAAGATAATCACCACAAATATATATAAGTAGCAAGTTTCTAGTGATTGGGCTCAAACATTCATAAAGAAATTATATATTTTTATTTTTCCCTCATTTGTTTTCTTTCCCTATCAATAGTTAAAGTATTAATTGGGGAATGCTGTCAGTGTGCACCATACGATCCACATTATAAATTGTACCAGTGTTTTCCTTATCTTTGGAGGACACAATATGAGTGCGAAGCTGCAGTTTAGTCAGCAGCCTGTATGCTGTGGCTGGTGTACATAACACTGATGAAATGTTTATGTAATCCAAGCAGCTGTGAAATTACAGGGGCTGAATTTCACTGTGTTTGTATCTCTTTTACTTCCTTTCTATAATTCTTTCTCTCAAGTTTACTACACTGTTTGTATTTCACGTTCAGTTTTACTATCACCGTTTCCATATCTCTGTTTTTATCAAGTTTACTATCACTGTGTTTCTCTCTCTTTCTCTCAGGTGACTGTGTTTGTACCTCAGTCTCTCAGCTTTACTATCTCAGTGTTTGTAAAGCTCTCCGGTTTATGCTGTGTTTGTATCTCTCGGGTATACTGTCACTGTGCTTTACCTCTCAGATTTACTATTAGATCTCAGCCTTACTATCACTGTGTTAGTAAATCTCTCAGTTTTACTTCACCTCTCACTCTCTCTCAAGTTTACTGTTACAGAGGGGAGAGTTGCTCTGGTTCCTAACTGTAGTATCATCATAAACACATCCTTTCTCGAATGCATTTATGATGTTACTAGCAATCGGTGCAGTTCTTCACCTCTGCATTCATATCTTTATCCCCTTCCCTCATGTTTACTATCATGTGTGTGTATACCTTTCTCCCACTCTGTCTGTCTGTCTCTCTCTCTCTCTCTCTCTCAGGTTTACTATCACTATATGTGTATCTTTCTCCTGCTCCGTCTTTCTCTCAGGTTTACCATCTGCCACAAAACAGAAGTGGTGAAGAATACACTGAACCCAGTCTGGCAACCATTCACCATCCCAGTCCGCGCTCTATGTAATGGGGACTATGACAGGTCAGTATATGGAGTAGTCGACTGTTATTGCTGTACAACTGTCTGGCTTTACAATATATTGTGTGGTTCTCTGCAATGCTATCTTCAACATTCACCCTCTCCCACACCCCATGGTCCACCCTTCACAAACTCCAACTCATCCAGAACTCCACTGCCTGCATCCTTGCTAAGTCCTACTCGCCCAACGCCTCCATCTTCACTAAACCCCTTTATCCCCCTCTGTACACTGAATTCAAAACACTCGTCCTTTTTTACAAATTGCCTACAGCATCACCCCACCCTACCCCTGTACTCTCTCTAAACCATACATCCCAACCCAGGTCACTCAGGCTTCTGGCAGCCGTGGCTCAGTGGGTAGCACTCTCGTCTCTGAATCAGAAGGTTGTGGGTTCAAGTCCCGCTCCAGAGATTTGAGCGCAAAAATCTAGGTTGACACTCCAGTGCCGTACTGAGAGAGTGCTGCACTGTCGGAGGTGACACCGGCCCTCTCAGATGGATGTAAAAGATCCCACGGCACTATTTTGAAGAAGAGCAGGGGAGTTATCCCCGGTTTCCTGGCCAATAATTATCCCTCAATCAACATCACTAAAAAAAGCAGATTATATGGTCATTATCACATTGCCGTTGCTTGCTGTGCACATATTGGCTGCTGAATTTCCTACATTACAGCAGTGACTACACTTCAAAAGTACTTTATTGGATGCAAAGTGCTTTGGGACGTCCTGAGGTTGTGAAAGGTGCTATATAAATGCAAGTCATTCTTTCTCTGGACTTATGTTCATAACCCTCTTCCTCCACTCCACTATCAGTGGCAGAACCACCAGTTGTCTGAACTCTATGTTGTGGAACCCCCTTCTTTAACTCCTCCCTCCTGCTACTTCTCTACCCACCTTTAGAATTTACTCTCTTTGACCATTCTTTCAATCACTTTTCCTAGCTCTTCCACCATTGCTCACTGTCAGTTTCTCCTCTCTGAAATGCCTTTGGCTATTTTCTAGGTTAAATATGCTACATATGTTGCATAGACTAAGCTTGTATTCCCTTGGGTATAGAAGATTAAGGGGTGATCTAATTGAGTTGTGATGCGGAGATGCCGGTGTTGGACTG
Organism: Squalus acanthias; assembly: GCA_030390025.1. Taxonomy (NCBI): domain Eukaryota; kingdom Metazoa; phylum Chordata; class Chondrichthyes; order Squaliformes; family Squalidae; genus Squalus; species Squalus acanthias. The sequence continues at coordinate 51,215,704 of CM059444.1, read as the reverse complement.
GGGTGGACAAAAGTGAGAAGTCGCACAACACCAGGTTATAGTCCAACAGCTTTATTTGAAATCACAAGCTTTCGGAGCTGCTGCCCCTTCGTCAGGTGAAGTGAAGGAATACGAATCGGCAAAGCATATATAGACAGAGAACAATGCCTGTGCAGCGTACAATGTCAGACGACTACAGTTAATCTTCCTGACTGCCTTTTATCACACCTCGGCAGAGAAACAATCAGTACAGTCAGGAAGGCATTATATCAAAGACATAGCAAGATACAACTAAGACAATGAGGTGGGGTCACAGGGGGTCTAATGTGTCAAATGCAGTCTGTATGGAAAACCATAAACTTTAAACTTTTTACTTTTTTTTACTGGAAATCACATCTGTGAACAAGCCAACGACGACTCGAATCTGGATGACTCTACGTCATGTAGCGTGACATGAACCCAAGATTGAGTTGTTTAAGATGATTAAGGGACTTGATCGGGTAGATAGAGAGAAACTATTTCCTCTGGTTGGGGAGGCCAGAACAAGGTGGCATAACCTTAAAATTAAAGCTAGGCCGTTCATAGGTGATGTCAGGAAGCACTTCTTCACACAAAGGGTAGTGGAAATCTGGAATTCTTTCCCCCAAAAAGCTGTTGAGACTCGGTCAATTGAAAATTTCAAAACTGTGATTGATAGATTTTTGTTAGGTAAGGCTATTCAGGGATATGGAACCAAAATGGGTAAATGGAGTTGAGATACCGATTAGTCATGATCTAATTGAATGGAAGAACAGGCTCGAGGGGCTGAATGGCCTCCTCCTGTTCCCATGTCCTATGTTCCTACATAAATGCATGTTGTTGTTGGTGGAAAACATTAATCTATTTCTCCAAAGCTTGGGTGCAAGAAAACTTTTCAGAGTCATTTGAACTAACCACAGGATAGCCTCTTAAGGTCCAACCTTTTCAGAAGCACTAACTCCTACGTTGCCTTATTGCCTCTATTGTTCTATGGAAGAAGGGTAGTTGAGATTAAGGAATCATTTCCACCCATTAGGTTGGGTGGAGTCTTAAAAATCATAATTGTCAATGGGCTGGATTTTGTGGTTAGCAGTGAAGTCGTTTGTTAAACACTTGAACTTCCCTTAGACTTTCTATGGGCTTTTACACTGGAAGTTCCTGTCAGCCAACCATCCAAAAAGCACAGCGCCCTCTACAGGGCATCTGGGTCCTGTGTGAACATGGTGAGAAACTGTGGGCTAGAAATTCGTGTTCACCATGAAAATTGTCGGTGTTGCCGGCAACTGGAGTTAACGGCTGCTGAAAATGGCCGCAACGCTAAGGAGAATAAATTCGTCTGGGGGGGGCTGGAGATTGGTGGTGCAGTGCTAACCTTCCATGCAACGACCTCCTGGTGGTGTTAGTGGAGACCTCCGAGGCGAAGTTCCCGTCCAGAAGCGACATTCGACCTTCGCACAGTCTCTGGGAGCGAGGCTGTGGAGCTCGCAAGGAATTGTGGGCAATTCAAAGGGCTATGAATTAAAGGGGCCATGCACTCCAAACTAATACAAATTAAAATGCAGTGAAAAAATGCAGTTTTCAGCCCTTTACTGCCTTTCAAAAAAAAATTTAAGATTAAAAAGAAGTCCCAAATGTGATCATTCAGCTCTTAAAGCTGAATTCCCTTCCGAACCTCAAAAAATGGGAAAAGTGCTTCAGCACTAACACAGAGGGCTCAGCGAGCCAGGGATGGGGCACCCAGGGTCTCGCACGCAGCACTCCAGCTTTGTGCAGGGGGTCAACACTGCAAGACAGGCCCTCTACCCACAGGGGCCAGGAGGCCCTCCAGAATGAACGATGTGGGACCACATCACCGAGGCCGTCACTGCCAGCAGTGTCGCCCCCACCACCTGGCTCCAGTGCCCAAAGAAGCTTCATGACCTCAGACCACTGGTCAAGGTCAGTGAATGCATCTTCAAAAGCCGTTTCCTACCAGCTGCACCACTAGCCTCACACACTGCTCAATGCACGACTACCCCCCCAATCACTCACCTACCAACAATCTGCACCAATCACGAGGCACACCTCCCATTCCTAGCCTCACTTCACCCCCATGGAGGAGACTGTGCTGGCCATTGTTGGCAGAGGCATGGCTGAGCCCTTGGCCAGTGGCGGGGCAGAAAGGATACAAGATGCTGGTATCCTCGTACATTATCCTCCTTCTGGCATGCACTCTTGCTTTCCCGCCCTTCAGTCACCACAACTCCACCCTTGTGCCTTCCTCATTTCACACACCCAAGAAATGCAGCCTGCCCAGCCAGTGGTTGACCAAGAATAGGGAGAAGAGAATGAAGAAGAAGAAGAAACCCCGTCATTTGATTTGACACTCCCAGCCAACAGCTCCTCAAGTTCGACTAGCAAGGCCATTTGCAGTGCCCCCCCCACTGAAAGTCAGCAGCCTTCCACCAGCCATGCGGCAGCCACTGGGGTTGCACTGCATAACATCAGTAGGATAGGCAAAGGCACACACAAGACAGTCACTAAGAGAGTGCATAAGGGTGATGAGATGCTATCTTGATGTCATATTGGATGGATAGATGTATAAAGCTGGATTTGCAGGTTTGCTTTGTGGTAGCTTTTATTTCAGCATTGTGGCCAAGAGGATGCTGTGATGGTCAGTAACAGAAGGAAGGTAAGATGTGGGACAAATATTCAAAGGGGAATTGTGGTTGTGGTCACTGGTAGTGCAGGCAGATGATTCCATCCCGGATATCCCAGCCAGAAAGGGGCTGTCTGGGTTGCATCCTTCCTTCTGCTTCTTCCTCTTCGGCATCTTCCTCTTCTCTGTCTTCCTCTTCCCTCTGCGAGTGAATGCTGTAAATCTGAAATGACAGCATAAAATGCTAGAAATACTCAGCTGGTTAGGCAGCATCTTGACCTGAGACATGAACTCTGTTTCTCTCTCCACAGATGTTGCCTGACCTGCTGAGTATTTGCAGCATTTTCTGTCTTCTCAGAGCCCTTCCTTTACCATCCAAGGCCTTGCAAGCATCCAGCAGCACTCCCTACACACTTAAAAACTTTTATCATCTATTGCAGCAAGTCACTATTTCAATAAAATCAAAAAAATGCAATCCAAGAGCTTAGATCCAAATTTACCTGAAAGATGTGTGTGTCCCTTTAAGAGGTGCTGACATCGCCACTGTCAGCCTGCAAACCTGGAGTGCTTATACTTCAGCGCTAGGGTCAAAGTTCGGAGTGGTGATGTTAAGACGGCGTTGCACGCCGATTGACATCATTACGCCTCCATTTTTTCCCCAGGGCCCTGCTAGTTACCGGCAGCACAAAGGGAGGGAGAAAAATGGCGGCCGCCACCAGCTGGCGAAAGAGCGGCGGCCGCCATTTTGTCACCATTTCATGGCACTACGGAGTGGTGGTAAGTACATGAATTTCTAACCCTGTGTCTCCTTAACCAATGAGATTCAAGAAATGTTAATGAGCAGCGCAGCATTTGAACCAGGAAATGTCAGTTAGACTATTGATTCAATGTCAAATCACCTACAGAAAGCAAAATCAAGAGACAGAAAGGAAGATTGCATTTAGAGAGAGAGATGAGAGAGACAGAAAGAAAAAGTTTTAAAAAATGATTCACTTTTTTTTAAAATCTTCAACAATAATTTAAATCTGAAGGAATGAGACGCCGCACTTGTAAAAGTTAATTTTCAGTGTTTGGACGGTTGTTTGGCAGTAATTAAGACTTATCTTGCCATTAAAAGGGTAGTTACACTGGAATGGACAAGCCCTAACTTATTCTGGCGAGTTTCTTCTGTATCTATGAGGTAAGTACAGCAACTCCACACTGTTCAATGTTTTTTTTTTATTTGTTTATGGGATGTGGGCGTCGCTGGCAAGGCCAGCATTTATTGCCCATCCCTAATTGCCCTTGAGAAGGTGGTGGCGAACCGCCTTCTTGAACCGCTGCAGTCCGTGTATTTGAAAGGTGAGTCAGACGGAGAGATACCATTATTGCGCAGCTTTTGGCGGAGCAGGGCATCTCGGACAGAAACTTCCTGATTTCTGCGTTTAACTGCACATGTGCAGTCACCGGAAGTTGCTGTCCAATTTCCACGTAAGTAACGGTGAGCGCTGTTAGCCTCACTGTTACTTCTACCGCAAAATCCAGCCCTCTTTGTTTCTGCTTCAGGGAATGTATTAGGTTTTAAATACATAGGAGAAAATTCAATCGCTCTTTTTCTAAAACCCACCCATGGGGAGCACAGCTGGATCTGTGTCAATATTTTTACTGACTTCACTCCGTCTTTTTTTGCCTTTCCTCTTTAGAACAGTGAAGGTGGATGTCTATGACTGGGACCGGGATGGCAGGTAAGATTAAACCTTTTCAACTGGTCAGACCTGCGGAGAGTAGTCACAGAGTTACACAGTCAGCCATCAGACCGCCTATTTATACTTGTTCTTTAAAATGATTTTCCTGATCTTTTACTGAATTCCCTGTCACATCCCTGCCCGTATGTTGCACCATTCCCCCCCGCCCACATGCCCAATTTCCTTGTCTTCAGAGAGCAGGCAGGTGACCTACATGACCAGGGTTGTCAAGGCTGAACTGGAACCAGCCACGAGGAACTGTACAAGGGCAATTCAAGGAGTGACTCTCCCTTTGATTTACATTCTGCCCCTGGTAGCCAGGCAGCAAGCTTCCCCTAAACCCTTCAATGGCTCAGGAAATCATCGCGTTGGCAGCAAAGGGTCCCAACGCAAGTCCCACCACTCCATGAGGATAAAATTACCATAAGAAAGAAAGGAAGAAGATTGTTCCGTTAATCCACGCTATTATACCTAACCCGAGGCAGAATACTGAAAATAGGAAAAGCTGTCCTTGGGATGAGAATACTGGCTGCAGGTTCTTTAATCTTTCATTTTAGGTTTAGACAAAGTTGGAGTGTTTGCAGCTGAAGTAAGTGCCTAATGGACTGATTGTTGGTAGCTGATGGTTGTCATAGTGTCAGTTGACTGTGAAAGGTGATGGGGGAGAGCATTGATTTACGGTTTTTGTGGGGAAAATGGAGGAAATCGCAGCGTTTGATTCTCAAAACACTGATTAAAAATTCTCAGAATGCCAAGGAATAAAATTAATTTGTCTAGTAAGGTAAGAATATCCTCTTCTGCACCATGGGTTTGGTGGTAGGACAGGGGCAAGAAGCAGCAGGAAATTAGGCAGGGATCTAATACGCCAGATTCCCACCCATTTTTGCGGTTGTCGCATTACCAGTCGGAAGTAGCGAGGGATGTAGGAGTGCCCCTCCAGATATACAGGCATGTTCTAATGAGGCAACAAAGTGATGCCATAAACAGATGCCATCATACATCACATCTTCTGCCATGACAACATTACAGCACTGAACAGAATGGGTGTCCAGCATTGCTACATGATTCAACATTTAAATGGCCACATTGACCGAAATTGATCAAGTGGAGATCAATCAGACATTTCCAGTGTTACCAGAAGCACCAAAATGTTTTTATTCTTTGCGGTTACAAGCTCCTTTAAGCTGCTGCTTACATTCTACTCCTGCAACAGAAGCTTTTTCCCAGCCCCCGCAACCAGAGGTGCACGGCTGTACCCAGGTTCTCCCATGACTCCCTCCATATGCTTATGGAGGGAGTCGCAGCACGCAGGAAGGTACTCTTCCCTTCCCATGGGCGGAAGAGACCTCCCAGGACACCAACACAGCCTGGTTGCACACTGCAGAGGAGGACATAGAAACATAGAAGATAGGAGCAGGAGTAGGCCATTCGGCCCCTCGAGCCTGTTCCACCATTTAATGTGATCATGGCTGATCATCCAAATTCAGTACCCTGTCCCTGCTTTCTCCCCATATCCCTTAATCCCTTTAGCCTTAAGAAATATATCTAACTCCTTCTTGAATATATTTAATGAATTGGCCTCAACTGCCTTCTGTGGTAGAGAATTCCACAGGTTCACCACTCTCTGGGTGAAGAAATTCCTCCTCATCTCAGTCCTAAATGGCTTACCCCTTATCCTTAGACTGTGACCCTTGGTTCTGGACTCCCCCGCCATCGGGAACATCCTTCCTGCATCTAGTCTGTCTAGTCCTGTTAGAATTTTATAAGTTTCAATGAGATCCCCTCTCATTCTTCTAAACTCTAGCAAATATAAGCCTAATCGACCCAATCTCTCTTCATACGTCATTCCTGCCATCCCAGGTATCAGTCTGGTGAATCTTCGCTGCACTCCCTCCATGGCAAGAACATCCTTCCTCAGATAAGGTGACCAAAACTGCACACAATACTCAAGGTGTGGTCTCACCAAGGCCCTGTACAACTGCAGCAAGACATCCTTGCTCCTGTACTCAAATCCTCTCGCTATGAAGGCCAACATACCATTTCCCTTCTTAACCGCCTGCTGCACCTGCATGCTTACCTTCAGTGACTGGTGCACAAGGACACCCAGGTCTCGTTGCACTTCCCCTTTTCCCAATCTATTGCCGTTCAGATAATAATCTGCCTTCCTGTTTTTGCCACCAAAGTGGATAACCTCGCATTTATCCATATTATACTGCATCTGCCATGCATCTGCCCAATCACCCAACCTGTCCAAATCATATTGGAGTTTCTCTGCATCCTCCTCACAGCACACACGCCCACCCAGCTTTGTGTCGTCTGTAAACTTGGAGATATTACATCTAGTTCCCTCATCTAGATCATTAATATATATTGTGAATAACTGGGGTCCTAGCACCGATCCCTGCGGTAACCCACTAGTCACTGCCTGCCACTCAGAAAAAGACCCGTTTATTCCAACTCTGCTTCCTGTCTGCCAACCAGTTCTCTATCCAAGTCAATACCTTACCCCCAATCCCATGTGCTTTAACTTTGCACACTAATCTCTTATGCGGGACCTTATCGAAAGCCTTCTGAAAGTCCAAATACACCACATCCACTGGTTCTCCCTTATCTATTCTACCAGTTACATCCTCAAAAAATTCCAGTAGATTAGTCAAGCATGATTTACCTTTTGTAAATCCATGTTGACTTTGTCCAATCCTGTCACTGTTTTCCAAGTGCTCTGCTATTACATCTTTTATAATGGACTCTAGCATTTTCCCCACTACCGATGTCAGGCTTACCGGTCTATAATTCCCTGTTTTCTCTCTACCACCTTTTTTAAATAGTGGGGTTACATTAGCTACCCTCCAATCCATGGGAACTGTTCCAGAGTCTATAGAATTTTGGAAGATGACCAGCAATGCATCTACTATTTCTAGGGCCACTTCCTTAAGCACCCTAGGATGTAGATTATCAGGCCCTGGGGATTTATCGGCCTTCAATCCCACCAATTTCCCTAACACCATTTCCCTACAAATACTGATTTCATTCAGTTCCTCCCTCTCACTAGACCCTATGTTCCTCGACATCTCTGGGAGGTTATTTGTGTCATCCTTTGTGAAGACAGAACCAAAGTATGTATTTAATTGGTCTGCCATTTCTTTGTTCCCCATTATAAATTCCCCTGATTCTGACTGCAAGGGACCTACGCTTGACTTCACCAATCTTTTTCTCTTCACATATCTATAGAAGCTTTTACAGTCAGTTTTTATGTTCCCTGCAAGCTTACTCTCATTCTATTTTCCCCCTCTTAATTAATCCCTTTGTCCTCCTTTGCTGAATCCTAAACTGCTCCCAATCCTCAGGTTTGCTGCTTTTTCTGGCCAATTTATATGTCCTCTCCTTGGATCTTATGCTATCCCTAATTTCCCTTGTTAGCCACGGTTGAGTCACCTTTTTTGTTTTATTTTTATGCCAAACAGGGATGAATAAATTCTGTAGTTCATCCATGCGATCTTTAAATGTTTGCCATTGCCTATCCACCGTCAACCCTTTAAGTAATGTTCCCCAATCCATCCTAGCCAACTCGCGCCTCATACTATCGTAGTTTCCTTTATTTAAATTCAGGACCCTAGTCTCTGAGTCAACTACTTCACTCTCCATCTTAATGAAGAATTCTATCATATTATGATCGCTCCTCCCCAAGGGGCCTCGCACAACAAGATTGCTAATTAATCCTTTCTCATTACATAATACCCAGTCTAAGATGGCCTGATCTCTAGTTGGTTCCTCGACATATTGGTCCAGGAAACCAGGACACAAGCAGAGATGTCATCAGGAGGACCAGGCTGCAGTGGCGCAAACCTTTCAATGATCTCAGTAGATCACGAAACGTTACCGGAAATGCCACACTCGACTTCATCCTGTTGTGCCACTCATCACATCCCAATCACTCTGCCTTCCCTATCCTACTACTGCACATCCTTACTCACACCAACTTACCTTGCACCTCCACCCATCCCTCTCTATCTACATTATCACATCCCTATCTCACTAGCCACCCCTCACACTCACCCTCATCCTAGTCCAATCATGCCAACTAACAACACACAAGGGTAGGCACTTGGGTATTTTAGCCAATGTACATGTAAAGTTTCTGTTAATGTGCTGTCAAACATTGAAATCTTTATTTTCAACACTTTGCGTTCTTGGACAGATTTGTGTGCACCTTTGAAAGTGGCTTAGTGAGTTGCAGTGAATGATGAGACATAACGGTACCCCCTGCAATGGTGATGAGTGTGAAAGGAATGGCTTGGGCATTGTAGGGATGCTTTATGGTGTTGGTGTGGGGTGGTGCCAACCTGGCACGCCATGTGGCAGCCAGGGTGTACAGCGTCAAGTGAAGTAAATCTGGCCATGGTGAGGTCATCCTTGGCCTCCCGGGCAGCAATGTGGTCGGGTGCTGATGCCCTCTGTCCTGTGCAGCATCAGGTGATTGCGGAGAAGGTTGGTGTTGTTGTTGGTGCTGCTGGTGTACCTGGTGCTGCTGGTGTTGGAGCTGATTGTGGTGGGATTCTGAGGACCAAGGTGAGAGAGTTTCAAGGGCACCCATGTTGATACAATAGATGGCAGGTGAAGTAGAGATGACAAAAGCGATCTGTCAATGGTGGTTGAGGTAATGAAGTCAGACTGGATGGAGACTTGTGTAAAGACTTGCAGCATCCTGAATCTGTAGTGGAAATGCAGTTTAGAGAAGCTAGTGGTTAAGGGAACATTTCTCAATCAGCTGGGAGCTTTGACTTGACATTTGAAGCTGTCAACTCATCAGCTGATTCAATGGCCACTGACCTCCCACCTCAGCTTCACAGACGAGGCCTAAGCACAGCGGGAAACCGGTGGACGACCTGTCAAATCCAAAAAGCTGGGGGAAAAACATTGATAAGTGGCTGTAAACAAGCCACTAATGATTTTAATTGCCTCCCCTGCCGCTGCCTGTCGGGTCTGCTCAGCGCTGACAGACCCGACATCGGGAAAGTCCAGTGTGCGCGTTTTGTCAGCGGGTTCCCGACCCGCTGTCAATCATTTTAAATTTCACAGCTGACCCATCACCCAACCCGTCCGCTGAGCGCCGGCAAAATCCCGGCCATAGTAATTGGCAATAGAACCAGAGGGGAGATGAGGAGAAATCTTTTTACGCAGCGAGACGATCTGGAACGCACTGCCTGACAGGGTGGTGGAAGCAGATTCAATAGTAACTTTCAAAAAAGGGAATTGGATAAAGTCTTGGAAAGGAAAAATTTGCAGGGCTGTGGGGAAAGAGCAGGGGAGTGGGACTAATTGGAGAGCTCTTTCAAAGAGCCGGCACAGGCATCTTTCCGTGCTGTACAATTCTATGAATGGACTTGCACTCTTGGCGCTGAGCTTCGTGTGCAGGGTGTGCATTACGGAAATTCGGAGCTGGAGGCTAGTGCTCCTCACACAACTGTCCGACCACTGAAATGATTGTTCTGCACCAGGACACAAATTTTGTAAAATCTACCCTTTAAAAACAAAGGGGAAAATGCCACCCGTAGGGAGATTTACAAAATGGTGTCAGAATTTTAGAATGCTACTTTTTTTTAATATATTTTTCAATTCTGCAAGTAAACTCCAGAAAGCGGATGCCACACTTTTCCCATTCCCCTGTAAGGAATATGTAAATGTAAGCACTCAGAATTATGAAATTTGTGTGTCTGTGAGCAGACTTGGTTTTGATATTCATTGCATTAAAGTTGTGTTTGGAGGGCAATTCATCAGGGAAGATCTGTGCTGTGTTCCAATGATAGAAATTCAAAGGAATCATTGAGCCTCTGGCCTGGAAAGCTTCTGTTTCCTGTATCCCAAGTTCCCTGTTGTGTTAAACTATGTGAGATGTGTTTGAAAGCTATCCAAAAAATGAAACAAATAACCACATGCAATAATTGGGTCATGCAATAACATATTCATTCACTCCTCTGATTTTGCGCTCTTCAAAGATTAATGTGCTTTAATTATTGGAAGCTTTGAAAAATCCTTTCAATTCCTTTTTTAGCTACTTGAAAGAGTGTCCTGTGGGTTTTGAAGGTTTATTTGTACGGGGTTGGTTTCCAATCCACCAAATGAACAGCAGACTCCAGAAACACAGCTTCAAAGCTACCATATTGGGTGTTTGCCCTGGAGCAGACACTGGGGCCTAAATTCAACATTGTGGCGCCCCTTTTATGGTCCTAACCAATTTAGCAATGCAGAGGCCTGCATCCAATCTGCACGGGCATTCAGGCCACTGCTAAATTGGTCGGGGCCTTTTTTTGGGCGGCCCAGGCGGCTGCCTGTAAAAGAGCGTAGGCCTCATTTCAATATTGAAATGAGGCTCCTGTGCCCATTTCAGACCAAGGTGGCTAAATTTGTCTGCCCTAGTCGGAGCTTGCAAACTTCGACTGGTATTTTTTGATTCTTGAGCAGCCTAACCGGCGGTCCTTAAAGGCTGCTCAAAATACGCCCCAAAACTTTCAGGGTTGTAGTTTCTTGTGGAGTCGGAAGGAGCAGGAGTGTTACTGGCTCCGCAAAAACAACTGCGGGCTGCTGCCGGCCCACCCTATCAATTGTCTCCCCCTCCCCAAGGACTAGTCTGTGGGCCTCGGTGTGAAGGGAAATGGGTAGGGTTCCAACAGGAGAGCTACACGAGTTGCCTTATTGGTGCCTGCAATTTGCCTGCATTTTACTCTGTGTCGTGAGCTGTGAGGGGGCACCCTGCATGACCCCCTCCCTCAACTATCAGCTCCTGTCCCATCTGTGTGCTCTCTATCTAACAGCTCTTATTCCATCTTATGCTGTGTCACCCCAAAATTACTTCCACCTCATCTTTTAATTTGTTATCCCTCAATTATGATTGGTGCTCTGCCTTGTACTATATTGACTCTCTCGTTAACATCTGCTTGGCCATTTCATTGGGCATACAGCAACTAATAGCTCATGCTCAACTCAACATCCTCCCCAGTAACAGCTCATAGCTCATCTTTTACTGTATTGTCCCACACAGTCCATCCCAACTCGAAGCATATAATCTGTAGCAGTTTATGTCCCATCCCACACTCTCATCCCTAACTGACTCAGCCGTCTCTTCCTTCGCACCAGAAACCTTACAGTTACTTTATAGTTGACACAAAAAAGCATTAACTATTCAAATAGCTGTTTGATCATTTTTGATGCAGATACACAAGTAATAATGAACCTTGCAATGCAGACTTTCTGAGATCACAGTCCCTTCACACGGCTATGCAGACGACACCATCCTTGGGATTTGGGACAGTGTCTCCAACTTCATAGATCCATTGGCCTCTTTTCTTTAGATATGGGAACTGAATATCTACCCTCATAATCCACCACAGCCTGATGTGCAAGCATCTCCATGGATTGTACTAAAAGAGGCAATGTTGCCATATCAGAGAGTTTTCCGGCCAGTGCAGAACAGCTGGCAACAGTTCGCTCTGAAACCTCAGCAGCAATGCCATGATCTTGGTCAGCTGGGAAATGTTGGTGTTCAGAGGGACCTGGGTGTCCTCGTACACGAATCGCTGAAAGTTAACATGCAGGTACAGCAAGCAATTAGGAAAGCAAATGGTGCGTTGGCCTTTATTACAAGAGGATTTGAGTATAAGAGTAAAGACGTCGTACTGCAATTATATAGGGCCCTGGTGAGACCACACCTGGAGTATTGTGTACAGTTTTGGTCTCCTTACCTAAGGAAGGATATACTTGCCATAGAGGGAGTGCAACAAAGGTTAACCAGACTGGTTTCTGGGATGGGGGGATTGTCCGCTGAGGAGAGATTGAGTAGACTAGGCCTATATTCTCTAGAGTTTAGAAAAATGAGAGGTGATCTCATTGAAACGTACAAAATTCTTACAGGGCTTGACAGGGTAGATGCAGGGAGGATGTTTCCCCCGGCTGGGGAGTCTAGAACCAGGGGTCACAGTCTCAGAATAAGGGGTCGGCCATTTAGGACTGAGATGAGAAATTTCTTCACTCAGAGGGTGGTGAATCTTTGGAATTCTCTACTCCAGAGGGCTGTGGAGGCTCAGTCATTGAGTATATTTAAGACAGAGATCAATAGATTTTTGAATATTAAGGGAATCAAGGGATATGAGGATAGTGCAAGAAAGTGGCGATGAGGTGGAAGATCAGCCATGATCTTATTGAATGGCGGAGCAGGCTCGAGGGGCCCAATGGCCGACTCCTGCTCCTATTTCTTATGTTCTTATGTCCCTCTGTAGCAGGTGCTGTTACCCACCACAGTGAGAACTTTGTCAATACCACTTTCACATCTCCTTTTTACCTTATTTTGATTAAAACAGGTTTGTATGTTAGTGCGGTTACATTGCCTCCTCTATATTTGAACATGGCAACGTCTCACAGAGTGCTTTGCCATGACAACATCATTGCCCATTCAAACCTGACCGGATTCCTTGCTGGTTAAGCAGCGTATCACATTGTTGACAATGCCTGTCTCCTCATTTCAAAGTTACAAGTTGCTCACACTAGTGAGAGAACTCAGGACACGATAATATCTCATATTTTGCGTGTATTCGTTTTCTTTCAGGCAACCCTGCAGTATGCCAGGTTTGCGTTGCCCCTTTAAAAATGTTTTGTGAAATTGTGCCGATAAGTATTTGACATTGAACTGCAACAGTTATAAAAAGAACTGCAGCCCCCTCAGAGACCAGAAACCCCATCCCCTCACACAGCATGGCAGTGATAGGGTAGCTCTTGGTTGCATAATTAAATTTGAACCTGATTTAGAAAAGAAGTCATCATGAATATTTCAGAGATCACAGAGGATGCAGAGCCAAACGATTGTTTCTTATGAACTATGCATTTTCATTTTTTTTTGACATTATAGGGTACATTTTCCAAGGCGGTGAGCAGGGTTTGGAAATTAGGATCGCGACCGTGGATGCCCAGTTCCCCCCCCCCCCCCCCCCCCCCCGCCCCAGGCAATTTTACTGTGCAAAAATGAGGCTGCGTAGGTCTTGTTTAAATGGAATGATTATATAAATAGAGCCCCTTGCTAGAAATCCTGACTGCGTGCTATCTGGAGCCTGGCCTGATGGTAGGAAAACTGAGTTTTTTGGGCGGGGGTGGAGGGGGTGGGTTTTCAGATAGATTTACTGCATTTTGCCCCAGGTTATTTTTGCTGGACGCTTTACCGATGTTGCATTTTATTTTTTTATTTTTGCTGCCATTGCTTTCCTTCAGTATTCTGGATTGCTGCTGGAATTTAATGCAAATTGATGAGCAGATGCAAGAATACCTGAGGAGCTCTTTCTGCGCCTGCCCCTGACCTGGGACTTGCGTTTGTAGACTCTTTCATGTGACCTGGAGGATGTCGGAGAAGACCTATCTTCACTGCCTCCACTTCACAAGACGGGTTGTCATACAGTTGCACCATCTGCTGCCGAATGACCTGCCGACATCTGGAACTTAGCACAGCTCTTCCTAGCGAAGTGAAGGTCACCGTAGCATGGCACTACCAAACAAATGGATTGATCCAAGCAGCCCGAGTTCTGTGCCACATCAGGCACTCTGTAGTACACCCATTTATTAAGCAAATGGCAGATGCAGTGTTTGCAAGGAGCAGCAGTTGAACAGGCATAGAGCTTTGACCAGGTGATGGGCCTCCCTCAAGTACAAGATGTTGCACATGGCACCCATGTGGGCATGAGGGTTCCTTATATCAGTCCTATGGTCTACACCCACTTCAATAAAGCAGCCATATTGGCATCAATAAACAGCAGTCCATGGTGCCTGCATTTTTGGAAGGGGGAGCAACTTTGGGTAGGGGAAATAGCTTTTAGGAGACCAGGGCTAACCTCTTCATACCCCACTGAGTAGCCTCCTACAGCAGAAGAGAACTGGAAGCCAGACTATCTATTTCGTGTTCCACAGCCACCACCACCATCAGCCCCTTGAGCCTGTTCTGCCATTCAGTTAGATCATGGCTGATCTGTATCTTAACTCCATCTACCCGCTATGGTTCCGTACCTTTAATAACCTTACATTGAGTGTACGGCACAGAAACAGGTCATTTGGTCCAACTGATCTATGCCGGTGTTTATGCTCCACCCACCCTATCAGCATATCCTTCTATTCCTTTCTCAATCATGTGCTTATCTAGCTTCCCCTTAAATGTATCTATGCTATTTGCCTCAACAACTCCTTGTAGTAGCGCGTTCCACATTCTTACCATTCTTTGGGTAAAGAAGTTTTCCCTAAACTCCCTATTAGATTTATTGGTGACTATCTTATATTTATGACCTCTAGTTTTAGACTCCCCCACAAGTGGAAACATTTTCTCCATGTCTACCCTATCAAACCCTTTCATTATCTTAAAAACCTCAATCTGGTCACCCTCAGCCTTCTCTTTTCTAGAGAAAAGAGCCCCAGCCTGTTCAGTCTTTCCTGATAAATATATCCTCTCAGTTCTGGTATAATCATTGTGAATCTTTTTTGCACTTTCTCCAGTGCCTCTATATCCTTTTTATAATATGGAGACCAGAACTGTTCACAGTTCTCCAAGTGTGGTCTAACCAAGGTTCAATGCAACTTTAACATAACTTCTCTGCTTTTCAGTTACAATCCCTTAGAAATGAACCCCAGTGCTTTGTTTTCTTTTTTATGGCCTTATTAATCTGTGTCGCTACTTTTAGTGATTTGTGTATCTGTACCTTTAGATCCCTTTGCTCCTCTACCCCATTCAGACTTATTATCCAAGCAAAATGTGGCCTCCTTATTCTTCCTACCAAAATGCACCACCTCACTTAACTATATTGAACTTAATTTGCCAATTACACGCCCATTCTGCAAGCTTATTAATGTCTTCCAGTATTTTGTCACATTCTTTGTATTAACTACACCTCCCAATTTGGTGCCATCCGCAAGTTTTAAAATGGTATTTCTGATTACCGAGGCCACATCATTATTGTAAATTGTGAACAACAGTGGTCCCAACACCACTTCCCACCTTTTGCCAGTCTGAGTAACTACCTTTAATCCCTACTCTCTGTTTTCTCTTTTGTAGCCATGATGCGGAGATGCTGGTGTTGGACTGGGGTGGACAAAAGTGAGAAGTCGCACAACACCAGGTTATAGTCCAACAGCTTTATTTGAAATCACAAGCTTTCGGAGCACTGCTCCTTCGTCAGGTGAAGTGTATTTCTTCACTTCACCTGACGAAGGAGCAGCGCTCCGAAAGCTTGTGATTTCAAATAAAGCTGTTGGACTATAACCTGGTGTTGTGCGACTTCTCACTTCTGTTTTGTAGGCAGATTGCTCTCCATTCTGCTACCTGTCCCCTGACTCCACATGTTCTGACCCTAGTCATGAATCTGCTATGCGGTACCTTATCAAAGGCCTATTGAAAATCCAAATATATTACATCTACTACATTACCCTTGTCTACACTTTCTGTTAATTATTCAAAGAATTCATTAGGTTGGTCAAGCATGACTTTTTGAAATCTGCGCTGACTACTGTTTATTATATTTTCGGTTTCTATTGTTTTTCTATTACATCTTTGAGTAAAGAGTGTATTATCTTTCCTACCACCAATGTTAAGCTAACTGGTCTATAGTTCCCGGGACTTGTTTTATCTCCATTTTTTAATATAGGAATCATATTAGCTGTCTGCCAGTCCTCTGGCACTATTTTGTTTGCTAATGAATTGTTATATACATATGTAATAGTGCCTCTGCTATCTTTTCTCTAACTTCTTTTAATATGCGCAGATGCAATCCATCCAGACCAGGGGGTAAAAATTGGGTAGCGAGCTTGCTACCTTCGCTGGGGCGCTAATTTTAGTTAGCGCCCCCGTGGCCAATTTTCCCAGATAGCGCCCCGAGAGGGAGGAGGGGCGCTACTGGAAGCACCCCGCGTCCCTCTTGGGGCACTGCGAGCCAATATCGCGGCACTTTGTGCCGCGGTACTGCAGGCCTTCCTTCCCTTATTAAAGGGGAGGGGTCTGGCACAGCGTGTCCCGGCGCTCAGCTGGGCCACCAGGGATCAGGAGTGCCGGCAAACAAGCCCGGCACTCGAGGAGTGCCGGGCTCACGGAGAGCAGCCGGCACCCCGCGGGGGGGCTTCACGGGGGCCGGGGACAGCAACGGGGGCAGGTGCTGGCAGACAGCCAGCAACAAAAATGGCCGCCCGTCACCTCCCCTTTAACTAGCGCTGCCCCGGCCGCAGGTAGGCCCCCCTGACCCCGGCGGACCTAGCGCCCAGCAGTAAGTCGGGGGGCGCCACCCAATATTACAGCCGGGGTGCAAGCGGGGCGCTGCGCACGGCGATGACGACATCGCCGGCGGCGCAGCGCCACTCGGCGCTAACGATTAGCGCCACCACTAACCTCCCGCTGAATTTCACAGGAGTCGTTAGCGGTGCCGCGCCCAGGTGTTAGTTGATTTGCGCCCCGTTAGCACCCTCATAAGGACGCTAACGGGAGGCGCAAATCAACCGAATTTAGCCCCCCAGGAGTTTTATCCTCTCAGTTTGATTATTTTATCAATTATCTCCTCCCTTTCTATCTTAAATGTCTTTTTTTTTGGATCTCTTCTTCGAATGTCATGCCCACCCTGTTAGTCTCCCTGGTAATTACTGAGGCAAAGAAACTATTCAATATTTCTGTCATTTTGCTGTTAATAACTGTGAGCTTATCACATGTATCCTTTAGTATCCCTATCCTGGTTTTTCTTGCCTAACAAAACTCTATTAATCTCAGATTTGAAATTTTCAATTGACCTAGCCTCAACAACTTTTTGGGAGCGAATGTTCCATATTTCCACTAACCTTTGTGTGAACAAGTGCTTCCTGACATCACCCATGAATGGCTTAGCTCTAATTGTAAGGTTAAGCTTCCTTTTTCTGGACTCCACCACCAGAGGAAATAGTTTCTCTCTACCTACCCTATCAAATCCCTTAATCATCTTAAACACCTACGAGAGAGGTGTGCCATTCAAATCTCACAGAATTAAAGAGTAAATGCAAAGGATAATGGTTGTGTACAATGACCACATCTGAAGAGGAAGAACTGAAACTGCTGTGGATGCTCACAGCTGAAGAATCTGAAGACCGGGAAGTGCGAGGACAGGTGCCCATTGCAGGTTCATCCTGACATTCAGCTGTTGTTCCGTGTCTTACTGCAGAAGCAAACCTAACCTTCGTGCAATCAGCCTCATGTTATTGCTTCTTCTGAAAGTGAGAAGAGAATGTTGTTCCTCTGCCACCCATGCTAACTTGGGAGGAGCAGGAGGACTTCTGAAATGTAATGTTGGACAGGCAGTCCCATGAAGACGGTCACGAGGTTGATAGAAGTGGTGGAGAACCTCTACGCCACTTCCCTCAACCCCATAACCACTTCCATGCTGTTAGAATGCTGGTCTAGCATCAAGTCTTGAAAGAGTCGCAGCTGAACGTGAGGAAGGCCGGAGCCATCATTTTCAGCGCTCGTCATAAAGGAGCACGTTAAGGATCAATAGATTGTGTTATGATTGACTAATTTTTTGCCGTTTGTGCTAACTAAGTCTTGTTGCACGTTACTCATTTAAAAATCGCTGCACCCATTTTATTACCAGGTCATAAAAAACTATTAAGAAACAATTAGTAACCCTTTGTTTAAGAATAGCGAGGAAGCCCTTTGGGGGAAAATTTGGGCGGCGCCCATTTTGGAGCGCTAAGCACCCTGAAAAAGTTAGCGCTCCTGCCCCGTAAATTCAGTAGTAGTGCCCCAAGAAGGAGGTGGGGCGCTACTGGAAGCACTCCACCTCCTTCTTGGGGCGCTACTACTCAATGTCGCGGTGCTACGTGCTGCTGCACCACGCGTGGCGGCACTTAGCGGCGCCTCATTGCAGACCTCCTCCCCTGATTAAAGGGGAGGGGCCTACGCTGCGTGCACTGGGGCCCTGCCAGGCCACTGGGGAGCGGGGTGCCGTGGAAACAGCCCGGCACTCGAGGACTGCCGGGCTGAGCGATCGCGGCCAGCACCCTGCATACAAATGTAAAAGGGGGGTGCAGGGGCTGGCAGTCAGCCAAATTAAAAATGGCCGCCCGACACCTGCCCTTTAAATTGCGCTGCCACCCACTACCACCAGTGAAAAACTGCCCCCGGATCCTGTCGCTCATATCGGCCGGCGATAAGTCACAGGGTGTAAGGGAAGTTTGCGGCCGGGGTGCAAACGGGGCGCTGCGCACGGCGATGACGTCATCATCGCCGGCGCAGTGGTGCGGGGCGCTATTGGCGTCCACTGCTGCCGCCGCTAACCTCCCGCTGAATTTCGCGGGAGGCGTTAGCGCCGCCGCGCCTGGGCGCTAAGGCATTTGTGCTCCGTTAGTGCCGCCCGGGGGCGCTAACGAGAGGCGCAAAGCAACCCAATTTCTAGCCCAGTGTCTTGCAAGAATTTTATCCCTTCGCTCCAGCTTATTTGCATGAGTATTAATCATTCACCTCTCTTTTCTTCCTATGTGTCCATGTCTTCATCTTCCTTTCACCTCCCTGTTCAATCCTTCCTCATGCTCTTCACCCTCCCCCATACCCCATAGCACAACCTGCTTGGTCTCTTTTCCCTTGCCCCCTTCCCCACCTCCATCTACAGATACACAACTGCCCAGATTTTCAATTGTGTTCAATTAAATCTAAAGAACTCTTCAATCCAAGGGCAAATCATTGGTAGCCAGTTGCCAGCAACCAAACACCTGAGTTTTAGTCGGATTCATATGTTAATTAGATAATGTTTTAATTGAAGCCTCTGTAGGCAGGTAACAAAGCTGTTTCTGTGAACACTGACACTTCGGTGCAGTGCTGAGAGAGTGCTGCATTGTCAGAGGTGTCACGTTTTGGATGAGATTTTGACCCAGGTCCTATCAGTCTGTCTGTTCAATTGGGCATAAAAGATACCATTGCACTATTCAAAGACGAGTTCTCCCACTGTCTGGCCAACATTCCTCCTTCAACCAACACCACCAAAACTAAATTAACTGGTCATTTATTTAATTTGCTCTTTGTGGGACCTTACTGTGCTCAAATTGGCTGTCGTGTTTGCCAACATATTAACAGTGACGACACTTCAAAAGTAATTCATTGTCTGTGAAGCCCTTTGGGATGTCTTGAGGATATTAAAGGCGCTATATAAATGCAACTTTTTTTCTGTGTTAGAATGTTTAAAAAGTGCTCCATTTTTACTACTCCGACATGAGCAAGATTCATAGAAATCCATGAGATATTTCTACAAAATATGACCTCCAACTTAAACCTGCCGCTTACCTTAGACCTAACCCAAGATTGCTGTTTCTTCTAGTCCCAGTATAAAACTGTAATTTCAACTAGGACCAACACAAGACGGCCATTCCATTAGAAGGAGGCACCAACTAGATGCCAGTCACTTACAGCGAAGGAAGGCGAGCAAATTAGAATTCAGATTCCCCCAGGGTTGTACTCACAAACCCCCAAGTAGGCGACTAAAGATCAGTATTGGCAAAGGTCTGGGAGCCTGCCTGCCCTCATATGTTGTGTGGGGATACCTGAGCAAAGGGAAAAGAAAACATAAATGACAATTGGGATGAAATAAAGAATAAAATCATGGAATTAATGTGTTTTTCTCTCTCTCTCTCTCTCTCTTGCTTTTTCTCTCTTGTTTTTCTCTCATCCTTGATCTCTGATACAAGCCATGATTTCATTGGGGAGTTCACCACAAGTTACAGAGAGTTGTCCCGGGGCCAAAGCCAGTTCAATGTCTATGAGGTGAGTACAGGCTAATGCTTATACTGTCTTGTATAGAGGTCTATACATGTAGGATGCACCGTGTAAAAGCTGATACTGGTTCATATGGAATCCATAAGCTATAACCTATTTGTGCAGAAGATGTAGCTGTTGTTATAGAGTTATTTAGTATATATGAACTGACACCAGTGTTCTTATGTAGAAGAGTCAGTGTGCTTACATCGGATGCCACCCTTTGCCAATTCTAAAGCCAGACAAAGGGCAGGATAAGGTGAAAGCATGGGCTAGAATCGTGGCTTGAGTTCTGATATTTTCTTTGCTACTGATCAAAATTCAATAAAACTTTAATAACATTAATAACCAATATTTCTATATCATAATCAGATAGAGTAAGTGGGAGACGCTGACTTTTTGAAATCAGGAGACTAGAAATTATGGTCGGTGATATTAGCGGGCAAAAATTTACCGTAACTCCCATTGTCTGCTGTTGTAATGCCGGTATTAATCCGTATACGTTAAAATGACACACAGAGGAATGTCATATGAACATGGTAGGTATTCTGCCATTAACATCGCCAACCATTATTTCTAGGCTAGACTTTTGGTGGCCTGTTCATATTTCAGAAATGTCTGGAGAGCCCAATTAAAAACCAAGCTGGCTGCCCCAACACTAGATGGAAGTACAAAAGCAAAATACTGTGGATGCTGGAAATACTCAGCAAGTCAGGCAGCATCTATAGAGAGAGAAACAGAGTTAACGTTTCAGGTCGATGACCCTTCATCAGATGGAAGTAACCTTGTCTGTATTTTCTGCCCGTATCCTAATGCACATCAAGTCTATTCAGACTTGACTATTCCAACGCTCTCCTGCCTGGCCTGCCATCTTCCACCCTACATAAGCTTGAGCTTATCCAAAGCTCTACTGCCCATATCCTAACTCGCACCAAGTCCCATTCACCTATCACCCTTGCCTGCTGACCTACATTGGCTCCCAATCCGACAATGCCTCAATTTTAAAATGTTTTTTTGTTTTCAAATCCCACCATGGCCTCGCCCATCCCTATCTTTGTAACATCCTCCAGCCCTACAACCCTCCGAGATCTCTGCGCTCCTCCAATTCTGGCCTCCTGCGCATCCCCGATTTTAATCGCTCCACCATTGGCGGCTATGCCGTCAGCTGCTAAGGCCCTAAGCTCTAAAATTCCCTCCCTAAACCTCTCTGTTTCTCTACCTCTCTTTCCTCCTTTAAGACATTCCTTAAAACCTACTTTTTTGATCAAATTTTTGGTCATCTGCCCTAATATCTCCTTATGTGGCTCGGTGTCAAATTTTGTTTGATAATGCTCCTGTGAAGCACTTTGGGGCATTTTACTATATTAAAGGCGCTATATAAATACAAGTTGTATTTTGCTATTATATAAATCAAGTTGTTGTTCTCAAATATTTGCTCTTCTGCTATGATGCTCCTCCTGGCCCCCAAAGGAATCCCCCCGAAAAATAACAAATACGTTTTACCTTGGCCTCTTCTGGCAATTCTGCTACCTACCGCCAGGAATCAGGCGGGTTTTCACCGAGGCGGCCCCCCCCCCCCCCCCCCCCCCCCCCCACGAGTTGCAATGACACCAGTGACGACATCAAGCCACAATTTTTACATTTCAATCAGTCATTGCCTGCCAGCAGCGGTAGCCTCAGGCGACTTGAAAGTCGGCAAAGAGAAAATGTTGGCGGATGGGAACAGATCTACCTCGGGCCGGTAAGCTGACTCGCCCAATTTTAACCCCTCCCACGCACCGTTCCAGCCCGACGCACAAGCCCATACAGGATTACAGAATCCATACAGTATTAGAGAGTATTGAACTTTCTGTTCATCGAAGTGTTATATGCAGCTTTTGACTTACTATATTGTTAAAATCGGCACAGGCATGATGGGCCGAATGTCCTCCTTCCCTGCTGTTTCATAGAGTCATAACGGCACAGAAGGAGGCCATTTGGCCCATCCAGTCCGTGCCGGCTCTCTGTAGAGCAATCTAGTCAGTCCCATTACCCCGCTCTATCCCCGTAGCCCTGCAAGTTTATTTCCCTCAAGGGCCTATCCAGTCTCCCATTGAAAACATTGTATGTCTCCGCTTCCATTGGCAGAGAGTTCCAGGTCCTCACCACTCGCTGTGTAAAAAAGTTTTTCCTCCCATCCCCCCTGTATCTCTTGCTCAAAACCTTAAATCTGTGTCCCCTAGTCCTTGTACCATCAACTAGTGGGAACAGCCTTTCCCCGTCAAGCCTATCCAAACCCGTCATAATCTTGTAGACCTCTATCAAATCACCCCTCAACCTCCTTTGCTCTAATGAAAACAAATCCAGCTTCTCCAACCTGTCCTTGTAGCTAAGATCCCCCATCCCCGGAACCATTCTGGTAAATCTCCTCTGCACCCTCTCAAGGGCCTTCCCATCCTTCCTAAAGTGTGGTGACCAGAACTGGACACAATACTCCAGTTGTGGCCTAACCAGCCATTCTATGATTCCACGAAAAGAGTTTGTCTAAGCTGATTGCTTCATCATTCCTTTAACTGTCCAGTTACGGTGATGAGTCACGAGCACTGAACACAGGCAGAGTTTTAAAAAAAAAGAAATCAACAGAAATTCCAACCTAGAAAACTAGCAAAAGTTGACAAAAATGACATCTCAGAAACAGCCCCAAATACAGGCCTATGCCTTGTGAAAACAAATACTTACACTGCTGCCTGTATCCTGCCCCACACTACATCACACATGCCCATTACCCCTGTCCTCAGTGACCTGTATTAGCTCCTAATCCCCCTGCCCCACGTCTCAAATTTAAATTTCTCAATCCTTGTGTTAAAAGCCCTTTGTGGCCTTGCTTATCCCTACCTCTGTAGCCTCTTCCAGTACTACAAACCCCTCTCCCCCACCCCCGTACTCTCTGTTCCTCTGACTTCAGTGTCTTGTACATTCCCCCCACTCCCTTCACCCCACATTGGCAGCTGTGCTTTTAGCTGCCAAGGTCCCTCATTCTGGAATTCCCTCCCTAAACCCTTCTGTCTCTCCACATCTCCCTTCCATTCAGACCCTCCTTAAACCTCACCACTTTGACCAAGTTTTTGGCCACACTTCCTAATCTCTCTGCTTGGCAGCTTTTTTTCTTATGCCTCTGTGAGATTCCTTGGGGCATTTTTCTACATTAAAGGTGCTATATAAATGCAAATTGAGATAATGCTTTCCGCTGTTGGCTGCAATCAATGTCTGAAACTAATTCTCTCTGCTCTAGAAGGAAAATGACGGCCCTTTAAAAGGACTATAAAGTTCAAGAGGCTAATGTGGCTGATTACTTAATAGTTATAATGGCATTTTATGAATAATACAGGAAGCAAAGACCTATCTAAATGTAATAAAACCCATTACTCTCACAGCATCAATTGTTAAGTTTTCAATAGCTTGTAAGTGCAGCCTCCCCAGACACCGTGTGAAATATGTCAGAGAGTAGGGAGGGACAGAAAAGCTGGATTTGGCTGTAATCACCTGTTTTCAGACCTGCTTACATTATATGATGGAAGGGATTGCAAGTAAGTGCACATTGTTCTTTGGGCTTGCTGCTATCTTGGCTGCAATGTTTGAATTTTGGGCAGAAAGGTTTTTAGCCATGAGATAGGAAAGTGCACAGGCATTGGCTCAGGCATTTTGCCAGGTCTGTATAGCTGTTGGTTCAGTTAGGTAGTGACAGACTTTTTTGGGTATTTGGGGGAAATTTTATTTTCCTTTTTCCAAGTGACTGCACTGATTTTCGATTGACTTGGCACGATCCACATTAGCCAACTCCATAAACTTAATTTCTGAAATAGGCTTCATTACAGCCATCATCACCATCTGGAAGTTCCTGAGACTTCTCCATTATTAAACCTACTGCAGCATCTCCAGTTCAACATCTTAGCTACACTGCGGAATCTAGTTGTCCACTCCCTTTCCCCGTCAGTCGGGTCAGCCCTGCCTCTTGCTTTATTCTACTGCCCTCTGATGAGACCTTCCATGGTGGAAGATCCGAGATCCCAAACTAAATGCCCAAGCCTCTATTCCTGGCCAGTTCTCAAGACTTTCCCAATGGATTTACAACTTGTAGGGTTTTTGCAGACGGAAACTTAGATCTCTTCCCAACACACACCAGCTACTTTTTGGTTCTGTCAACATTAAAGCAGTTATCTGATCTTGCAAAATAACATGAGCTATTATTCTATGATAAATAGCTTAATCTCACAGAATTATCTCTTAGTAAATGCGAAATATAGGTTTAAAGCCACCTGACTGCGCCAGGCAGTGGGACTTCAGCAACTTGATCAGTAGCGAACAGAAATGAACAGGTTTTACTCATGCACAATCAGTGGTATAGCTTCATGAGATCTTTATTATATTCACAAAGCTTAAAAACATATTAAAGGCAATCCAACGGTGCAGCCATAGGCGAACTAACATGCAGTGCCACAAAATGGGTGGGCACAGGTTTATGCCCATT
This sequence comes from Squalus acanthias, assembly GCA_030390025.1. Taxonomy (NCBI): domain Eukaryota; kingdom Metazoa; phylum Chordata; class Chondrichthyes; order Squaliformes; family Squalidae; genus Squalus; species Squalus acanthias. Next base: position 51,191,060 of record CM059444.1, on the reverse strand, counting down.
GCGATCCCAAGCTCACCAGGCAATCGAAATAAGGTGCTGAGCAGATGTGCTCCCTCAAAAGGAGGGAGGGGGTGAGTCTTTTAGCATCCAATTACAGAGCGGCCAAGGCCTGCTCGCATTGCTGGGGAATGGTGCCTTGGTGCAAGAAGCCTAAAAGAGGTGAGAAAATAATTAATCCTCACGGCTCATGTGTAACTATTGTGCTGGTGAGTTGCAAACCTGTTTAGCGGTATTGTCATTTCAGCAGAGAAGATGTTATTTAAGAATGGGAGAAGTTGTGTTAGTGTTGGAGGAATCCCTGTTCATTTTTTTCAGCATCCCAGATGTTTACAGCTGCTCAGTAAATGCTGTGTGTCTCCCATACCTGTGTCTTGTATTAACAGTGGACAGCCCCTGTATAATCTCAGTGCAAACTTGTACCCAGTATCTATTGTGTTTCAGCCAACATACTTGGGGGTCAGGTGTTTTCCTTTAAGGGATTTAATGTGCGTGGAACGTGTCTCTGTTTGGGAGACCCCTTCACATATAATAATAGCAATAAGCATCAAACCTCATATTCATCACAAATTGTATTGGCATCTGTATGACAGCAATGCCAGGTCTGGTAACAGCAACTTATGGGACAAGCCCAATGTATTGTCTAGCACTGCAGCCACTGGTTGTCAGTTGTGTTCCCATTTGCCAAGTCTGGGATACTGCTCATTTTTAACACAGACCATGTTATCTTTCCTCCTCTCCTAAAAGCTCTCCTGGCTGTTTTCAAACTAATGTTGGTAATAGGTCAAGTAGTCTTTGGAACTCCCAGTTAGGAACCTTTAGTAACCCTTATTCTTTCTTTCTACATCTATTCTTAGGGGTGATTTTAACCCTACTGGCTCAGCAGAAATCTGGCGGGCGGGCAGTTAAAATCGCCCGGGCTCTTACCTGTCTGAAAGCCGCCACAATCGCAACATCTGCAATTTTAACCTGTTCTCCCAAGCAGGCAGCAAGGACAGGCGCCCGGAGCCAACAGGGTCCTTCTGTACATATGCATGTTGCGGCCCGATGACATCATTGAGACCCCGACTGTAATTTTAATTCAGGCCCGAGCGGGGAATCCACCTGGGGTTAAAATCAGGGAATGGTTGTGATTTAATTTACCATTTAATGTTAAGACCATTCACAACTTTCTTTCCTTTGTAAATGGACAGGATCAGGTCCTTGAATTCTTCATTGGGCATCATAGCCTTGGCTGTTAGATCAGGAGCAGAATAAAAATTGCTGCAGTTACAGCTTTACTCAGTTATAAATGTGGGTAAGCCGCTTGTTATAGTGCCCAGAAACTGGATGGATGAGTTGCAAGAGCCTACAGGGCACAGAAATCAGCTGTAAAATCCATTAATTATCTAGTGAGTTAGTAACCTGCCCGTTCACCTTTGGGCCTGGGTTTGAAATCAGCCCAAACTGATAAAGTGAAAACCTCTTCTCTCAGCTGACTTGGAGGATCTTATGTGAAATGAGTTTGGGAAATCGCAATATAGGCCGGAGTTTTCATTCGTCCATGCATACTGGATTGGAGGCGGGTCGAGAGTGAAAGTGGAAATAAATCAGAGCGGGTCGGGAACCTGCCGTCATCCCACCTCCTCGCGCCTTTAACTCGGGCGCGTTTGCCAGCGCGGCCACAACCCGAACGGCAGAGGCTGGCAACCTAATCATTATCAGCTTATTGTCAGACCCTTAACCGTCTTTTTAACCATACCTTTTGAATTTCACTACATGACCACGAGAATCACGCAGCTCGGGAACCACGTCTGTCAAGCTCAGGCGGAAGTTCAGTGGCCATTGATCCAGCTCATTAGTGCACAGCATGGAAAGCACAATAAATACTGACACCTGCTTATTTTCCTAAGGGAAATGCTGTTGCTGAGTGCATTTTTCGGCACAGATTTAGGTCTCTAGAGTTTGCAAGTATTTTCTGCAAATTTGGAAACCACTGTCACCTCATTGCTACTACCTATCACACCATTGACAGATTGCTTCTCTGATCTCTACTTGACCTGCCATCTATTACATCAGCATAGGTGCCATTTATACTTGGTCCTCAGAATCGGACCATGATGAACCCCAAAACCAGCAGCAACAACACCACCACCAACCTTCTCCTCAATGACCTGATGCTCCACAGGATAGAGAGCATCAGCGCAGGGCTGCACTGCGCCGGAGGCGATACCCCCTAACACAGGGTATACAGGCAGAGGATGAGCTTCCTCAACATGACTGAGCAGTAGTGCCAAAGGAGGCTCAGGCTATCGCGCCAGGTCGTCGCAGACATTTGCACATTGCTGGAGCAAGCCTGCAGCCTAGAGGACCTGGTGGACATGCCTTACCAGTGGCTGTCAAAGTCACCAGCGCCCTCAACTTCTTCGCCTCAGGCTCCTTCCAGGGATCTGCAGCAGACATCTGCGGCATCTCGCAGTTGGCCGTCCACAGATGCATCACACTGGTCATCGATGCCCTGTTTGACAAGTCAGCTAATTACATTAGCTTTACCACTGATGATGCCAGTGTTGCTGAGCGGGCGCTGGGCTTTGCTGCTCTGACTGGCTTCCCACGAGTGCAGGGCGTCATCGACTGTGGCATAGTGGTTAGCACTGGTGCCTCACAGCGCCAGAGACCCGGGTTCGAATCTGACCTCGGGTGACTGTCTGTGTGGAGTTTGCACATTCTCCCCGTGTCTGCGTGGGTTTCCTCCGGGTGCTCCGGTTTCCTCCCACAGTCCAAAAATGTGTGGGTTAGGTTGATTTGGCTATGATAAATTGACCCTTAGTGTTAGGGGGGATTAAATATGTGGGGTTATGGGGATAGGATGGGATATGTTAGGGGGAATTAAGTACGTGGGGTTACGGGGGTAGGGTGGGATATGTGTACTGTGGGGATTAAAGCAGGGACAGGGTACTGGATTTGGATGATCAGCCATGATCGTATTGAATGGCGGAGCAGGCTCGACGGGCCGAATGGCCTACTCCTGCTCCTAGATTCTATGTTTCTATGTTTCTATGTGGCCATCAGGGCACCCCATTATCACCCAGGAGCGTTTGGTGAACTGCAAGGGCTTCCACTCCCTCAATGTGCAGCTCGTCTGCAACCATAGGAAGATCATCATGCATGTGTGAGTCAAATTCCCTGGCAGCTGTCATGGCTCTTTCGTCCTGCGCCAGTCCACCCTCCCTCAGCTCTTCGCACCTTCAAACAGACTTTCCGGCTGGCTGCTTGGAGACAAAGGCTATCCACTGAAGACATGGCTCATGACACCCTTGAGGAGGCCAAGTATTGAGACAAAGGAGAGATATATTGAAAGCCACATGTCCACCAGATGTGTCATAGAGCAGACAATAGGCATGCTGAAAATGCGCTTCAGATGCCTTGACAGATCTGGAGGAGCCCTTCAGTTCACACCAGCCAGGGTCTCCAGAATTGTCGTCGTCTGCTGCGTGCTGCACAAATAGCGCAGCAACGAGGATTAGCGCTGCATGAGGAGCAAGGCTCTGAGCACACAGCCTCTTCAGAGGTGGAGGAGGAGGAGGAGCATCAGCTGGAAGCCACAAGCATATGGAGGGAATCATCTGAGAACCTGGGTGCAGCCCTCTGCCTCTGTGCAGTCATGTGTGCAAGGCTGAGCAAGACCCAAAAGCTAAAATATAGTGCCTGCACACTCCTAGATGAACCTTCAAATGCAATGTGGCCAAGGTTCCTTTAAATATCCTGGCCGGAAATGAGTCATCGATGACGTCATCAGACCTACACCATTTAATAGGGTTGGGAAATGCGCAGGCCTGCCTTAATAGGCGCCATTAAGGGAAAGTCGCTCTGAGGAGCGCGATGAAAAGAACAATGGGGTCCGACCCGCCATGCCGACCGCACACACCCGACCCGCTCAGGTAAAGCAAATTCCAGGCCATAGTTCCTATTGAGTGTGAACCCACATCTCAAAATTGGCTATAATTTGGCATGAATTGGCATAAAACTGACAAATTCATTGAGAGACCATTAGGTGTAGGAAGTGGAAAAATTCACACTGGTGCAGTAGGAGGTGCGTTTCTGAGAAAAAACAAAGTTGCAGTCATCAATCCCAGTGTTTAGGCATGGCCAGTCCGGCCCGGAGAATCCACTGGTTGCTTGACTCCACTCCAGCTTTTTGGGTGCCCGTGCAGTTTGGTCAAATACCAACAGCTCAGTATGAACATGTCGTCCAGAAGGCCTATAATCAAATAACATTAGATTTGATTAACCAGCTATAAACCTTCACATTACTGAATCCTCATGAGCCAGCACTAACACCCAACATTGCAGCTTGCTCAGGAGCGTCTGATTGAATGCTGATGGGTTTAAGTGCTGTCCATTTTAAGAAAGATGATAGTTGCAGACTTATGAAGCTGAAATGGAGGTAGGATGTTCGGATTCTTTGATCTGCCTAATGACCGTATTTCAGACTGGAGAAAAGGACTCTGCACTCTTGCACTGGCTGTGTGCTGAGGAATTCTGAACACACTATAATCTACAATAATTAAACTGATTTAATATCTTAATGGAGCATTGATCCTTTAGAGTAGAGATTTTCAGTTCCTGGGACAGACTGCTTCGAAACCTCCATGTTCGGGGAAGTTCATGTGGTAGCAGACGCCAAAGGACTGATTCCCCAACCAGGCACTCCTGCTTCTGGCTGGCCTCCCACATTCTACCCCACGTAAACTTGAGTTCATCCAAAACTCGGCTGCCCGTGTCCTAACTCGCACCAAGTCCCGTTCACCCATCACACCTGTGCTTGCTGGCCTACATTGGCTCCCGGTTAAGCAACATGTCGATTTCAAAATTCTCACCCTTGTTTTCAAATCCCTCCATGGCCTCGCCCCTCCCTATCTCTGTAATCTCCTCCAGCCCCACAACCCCCCGAGATCTCTGCACTCCTCAAATTCTGCCCTCTTTAGCATCCCTGATTATAATCGCTCAACCATCGGTGGCCGTGCCTTCAGTTGCCTAGTCCCTAAGCTCTGGAATTCCCTGCCTAAACCTCTCTACCTCTCTTTCCTCCTTTAAGACGCTCCTTAAAACCTACCTCTTTGACCAAGCTTTTGGTCATCTGCCCTAATTCTTATGTGGCTCTGTGTCAAATTTTGTCTTATAACACTCCTGTGAAGCACCTTGGCACATTTTACTACGTTAAAAGCGCTATATAAATACAAGTTGTTGTTGTTGTTGTTGAGGAGTGGTGCTCACAGGGATCACCGGTCGGGAAATGATGGGCTTACAGCCCGTGTGTTGCCATCCATTGGGCTCGATTTTGTCATTGGGGCGGGCTGGGGTCGTGTCATCCGCTTTTCGTGTTAGCCACCCGACTTCAATTGGATGTGGGAGAATTATTCGATTTTCCCCTAATTGGGCAATTGAGTTCCAGCATGTGGGAACCCATGACCCAATTAGTGTTTTCAGTCTGAAAGTCGTCTCTGATGATGTCATCATTGCTGCTGCATTTAAGGTCTGCAAAGACTGGGAAGCTTTTGACCTTTGCTGTGAGAGGGACCTGGAGGCAAAATGAGCAGCAGGAGACCCAAGTCTGCTCCCAGATTTTTTGTCGTCCACCACCACCACCACCACCAAAGTTCCCCCAGAATGATGATTGATCAAATCTCCTTCTTAATGGTGGACCTGCAGCTGATAGTCAGCAATCCAAGTGTGCTACCGCCAGGTTTCACCGTCGTGTTTCAGAGGAGGCGTGCATCACGTCCGAAAAGTGTTAAAATCAGAAAGGCCTCTCAAAATGGGATTATAGAGGCAATTAAGTGGTTGTTAAGGGCCTATCCTGCCTCTTGGAGGCGGGACGGAGACGGGATCAGAAACCACGCATTTGGGAAAATTGCTCGGAGGCGGGGTCGGGCCCGCCCGCCATTTTTTGCAATTTTAACACCCCACACGCCTCCATTCCCGCCTCCTCGGGCCTGGCAAAATCGAGCCCATTTAATATGGATGGGAAATCAGATGCTGCACCCAGACTTTCCTGACCAGTGCTCGCTGCAAGCACAGTTTCTCACTGGGATTGCCCAATCAGACATCAACGCTAACTCTGGTGTGGCATAAATTTACACAGTATGGTTTTGTATTTTTTATTAATCACATGTAATGTAACATATGTGGGTAGAACAAATGAAGGACAGAGACACCATGAGTTGCTAGTCAAAGTGCTTGCTTTACTAGGCCAGAGCGAACTGAGCATGTTCATACTAAACCATGTGACAAACCATGTGATAATACATTATATATAGTATTCTAATTTAAAAAATTAAGAATGTATACCAACAGTTGTGGCATCATGGCTACTATCATCATCCAAGTATAAATAATCTTTTGTTGTCTCTTTTTTAGGTTTTAAATCCAAAGAAAAGAGGGAAAAAGAAGAAGTATATTAATTCTGGAACAGTGAGTACCATCACAAATAGATCGCTGAAGCAGGGCGGGTTGGGGGCAGGGGCAACACAATAGTGAAGCACGTTAAAACTTCAACACACTTGGGTTGAAATTGTATAAACTAGAAAGCAAGTAAAAACTGATAAACTGATAAAAAGGCTTATAATAACATAATCCTTCTTGCCCTGCTCGACCTCTGTGCAGCCTTTGACATGGTCAACCCCACCACCATCCTCCAACGCCTCTCCTCCATTGTCTAGCTCAGTGGGACTCCCCTCACTTGGTTCTACTCTTACCTATCTGAGCATAGGCAGAGCATCTTCAGCAATGGTTTCTCTTCCCACCGCCACACTGTTACCTGTGGAGTTCCCAAAGGATCTATCCTTGGCCCACTCCTCTTCCACATCTACACGTTGCCCCTTTGGCGACATCATCTACGGACGTGGGGTTAACTTCCACATGTACGTTGATGACATCCAGCTCTACCTCTCCACTGCCTCTCTTGACCCCACATCTGCCTTTGCACTGTGAGACAACTAGTCTGACATCCAGTCTTGGATGAGCCATAATTTCCTCCAGTATTGGGAAGACTGAAGCAATTGTCCTTGGCCCCCACAACAAACTCTGTACCCTTGACACCAATTCCATCCCCCTCCCCAAACTGGATGCAACCTCAGCATCCTATTAGTCCCTCAACTGAGCTTCTGACCCCATATCCTCTCCAACACGAAGACCAATTACTTCCACATCCGTAAGATTGCCCACCTCCACCCCTACCACAGCCCATCTGCTGCTGAAACACTCATCCAAGACTTTGTTACCTCAAGACTCAACTATCCAATGCTCCCCTGGTCAGCCTCCCATCCTTTGTTAAGTTCAGCTCATCCAAATCTCTGTTGCCCATATCTTATCCCGCAGCATATCCCCTGTCCTTGCTGAGCTACATTGGTTCCCAGTCCCAGGTCACCTTAAATTTAAAATTGTCCTCCTCATGTTTAAATCTCTTCATGGCCTCACCCCTCTCCAACGCTATAATCTCATCCAGCCCTACAACACCCATGAGGGAGAAGGGAATAGAGGGATACGGGGTCAGGGTGGGCAGAGTTAATTAGAGTGAGAGGAGGCTCGTGTGGAGTATAAACACTGGTATTAGACCAGTTGGGCTGAATGGCCTGTTTCTGTCTTTTAGATTCTACGTAATTCTATGGAATTCATGTAATGTATAAATAACTTTGTTGTTAAGCTGCAGGTATACCCAACATTGCGTCACTTACATAAAATACACAAAACCACAGTTTGTAGCAGTGGGAGATTTAGAAATTAATGAAGGGGAAATGAATGCTGAAAGCATGAGATTTATTTTCTAGAGGAATCTTGGGGCATGTGACCCCACCCCAAGAAAGTGTTGACTTTTGACACTTTATTTGCTGCATTTTTGAACCTACTGTAGCTCTATCTTTCAAGCCAAAAATAATTTCTGTTAGAAGGCTTACATATATTTTAAATACGAAAATGAAAATAGTCCCGTGAATTTGTATATTATTTTATAAGATGAAGCTCAAATGAACAGATTAATAATTGGTAGAGGAATGTCAAACGAACACATTAGGCGTTCAACCGCTATTATAATCAATAGTCATTTCCAGCCTATATTGTTCTCTTGAACCTGTCAAAAAAGTTTATTTTCTTCTACTATGAACTAAAATCATTACCGACTGCAACTGCTGAAAAAAGAAGTACATGGAAGCGTGATTTGCAGGAACAGGCTTACAGAGCTGAATTTTGTGCTCTCAGGTCCAACTGACTGATTTCCACCAATCTGGGATTTGTAATCTGTTACACTCTTTACCAATTATTAATGTCACTCCACCCATATCCTGGTGGATGTTCATCACTCTAACACAGTTGAGTGCAGCTCTTTCCCCAGCTATTCCACAGTAACAAAGTGACCTCCACCACACATAAACAAACTTAACACTGCTTTGAAAGTTTACGGAACAAGTCTGGGCGCTGTGACTCCCACAACAACAAAGACAACAGCTCACATTGTACACCACAACTTAACACTTCCACACACTCGGGTTGAAATTGCATAATTGCCAAAACTAGAAAAAAGGCAAAAACTGACCAACACCTTCTAAGAAGCTGACAGCATACCAAATATCTGACAATTCAAAACTGTCCTGAATATGACAATTGAAGACAAGGGGGGCGATTTTGCCAGCCCTGGGGAGGCGGGTATGGAGGCGGGACTGCTGGGAAAATGGCAGAATTTGGGGGCGGGTGCCCAACCTGCCCCAACCCGCCTCCTTGCCATCTTCCCAGGAGGCGGGTAGCCGTCCCGTGCCGGGTCCCGTCTCCTCGGAGGCAGGAAGGGATTAAAGCCTATTAACTGCCTGTTAACAGGTAGTTAACAGGCAGAAAATAGGATTATCCCCTTTTTGCCCTCACAAGTGCGGGCTTCGCGAAGGCTCCAAAACACTCCAGCTCAGCGAGGCGAGTACTGGGTCTGCGGGGGTCGGGGGGGTGCAAAATTGTGCTGTGAAGGTAAGTGATGGGTGCAAGAGTGTAGAGGTGAGTATCTGAGGTAAGTGCAAAGTGTTTTTAAAAGTGTACTTACCTTTGTTTCTTCCTGCAGGCTTCAGTTGGTTTGTATGCGGAGAGTCTCGGACCTCTGTGTTGCAGATGAGAGATGGCCGTTGCATTCTCCGATGCAACAAGCATCTAATTTCTGTAAAAGAAAGAAGGTTGATGGGGTCTTGTATGCAAGTCCTCATCAAACTGCAGAGAATGTCACTGTTTGACAGCTTCACAGAGCTGTCAAACGATGACAATTCATCTGTCAAAAATTTTTGACAGATGAAACGTCATACGCTGACGTGCTCTGCAACCGGCTTTCCCTTGATTGGCCTGCTAAGCCTGCTAAGCCCGTGGGGAGGGCCCAAGCCCACAACTCTGCGGGGCACTACCTGGACCACCAGGGAGCGGGGTGCCGTGCCAGCAGCCTGGCACTCAAGAGGAGTAAATCGGCCGATTTTTTTTTTTTCCCCCGCCCGCCACCTCCCCTTTACTTAGCGCCCCGCGAGCCTCCTGCCGCTCCGTTCCCACCCTCTGAATCGGTCGCTGTCATCGCCCGGTGCAGATTCTGGGGGCGTGGGCCAATTTTGCAGGCGGGGCGAAAACAAGCTGCTGCCCACCGGTGATGACGGGGCGCTACCGGTTACCGCCGCGGCTGAACTCCCGCTGAATTTAGCGGGAGTCATTAGCGGCACCGCGCCAGGGCGAAAAGTCATTTGCACCTCATTAGCGCCCCCCGGGGGGCGATAATGAGAGGCGCAAATGCACCGAATTTCTAGCCCTCGGAGACATACTTATTCAAGTTGGTGTCCCACGTGCACCTAATTCTCCCCTTTCTAAATAAGATGTAGCATTGCCCAGTTTAGTACCTTTTACTATATAATGCATGGTGCGTTACATGATATAACACTCCTCTCAGTACAAAACAGCATAGTATAACCTTTAGGAGATTGCGCTTGACGTAAAATGAATGAATGAAAAATCCTGACCTTCACGTCCAAATTCATGATTTGCACTCTTTGCACAGGGAGCATGATTCCATACAAACTCCCCTCGTATCGTAGCGCAACAGCATGAAAGATCCACTAGTACTCTGTAATAACACCATGTCACTAGTGGTGTAATAATATCATATAATAATCCTGTATTACTGTCAAAACTGTTCACACTGACAGGTTGTTTCTTTTCACTAGGTGACTCTCCTTTCTTTCAGAGTGGATTCCGATTTCACATTTGTGGATTACATTAAGGGCGGGTATGGAACAGACATGTACTTTAATGCACAGGCTGTTTAATTATGTGTTCTATTGATCGAGTCTAAATTATTTCTTCAGTCACCATAACCGTGTTGAACATCCCTGTTATTGACTCTCTTTCAGAACCCAACTAAATTTCACAGTGGCAATAGATTTCACTGCATCTAATGGTAAGTTTGGATGGGGAATTGAACTCTTAATGCTGTATTTGTGTATTGGAGGAGTGCAATTGCATAACATAATTGCCCAGATTTTGTGGTCAACGGCAAAGGGACGGTGCTCGCCGACAACCACAAAAAAAGCTGCCCACAAAAGACTTAGCGGGCTCTGGAGTGTAGATTTCCTCCATTTTGACCTCAGTTTGAATTTGGCGCCATTTATAGGGGCTCTGTGGCATCCAGCAACAGGGCAGGCAGCAGGCAGGCTGATCAGTCAATCAGATTGAAGAATTCTCACAGACAGCAAAGCAGGAAGTAAAAAACATGGAATATAATTCACCTTTTAATCATTGTACAGAAAGCAAATTAAAGATTGGGACATACACATGGGATTAAGGGAGAAGCTGAAATATCATAAACAAACTTTAAAAAAAAAGTTTTTATTATTTAAAAAATCATGGAGCGAGAAATTCAGTATCGCCCCGTTTCGGGGCAGTAACTTTTGAATGCTGGGAAACTTAGCACCAGGCACTAATGATTCCCAGCTTTTTCTAAATTCTGTGTTTGTGCTCCAGGAAGGAAGTGGAGCGCTAAATCAAGCACTGCACTTCCTTTCTTGAGTGCTAAAGGACACAGGCGGGGCGGTAGTGGTGCAGCGCTGCACAATGTCTCGTGCAGCGCTGCCGCAATCCGAATCTCCTAAACTCAGTTAAAGGGAAGGGCCATCGCTGCAGGCTCTGCATTGGGACCAGTTAGCTGGCAATGCTGCAGGAGGTGGAACCAAAGTTTGGGTCCGGGGCGCTACCGGGGCGATGCGCACGACAATGATGTCACAATGGGTGCATCCGACCAAGTTAGTGAAAGTCGTTCATCTGGCCGCGCCCCGGCGGTAAGTCGTTAGCACCCCGTTATTGCCCCCCCGGGGGCACTAACAGGAGGAGATAACCCACCGAATTTCTCCCCCATGCAATTTTTAAATGGTCTTGAGGGAATGAGACTCCACACTTATAAAATTAGTTTTTCAGGGCTAGAGAGGTTGTTCAGCAGTAATTATGACTTAGTACGCCATTAAAAACTTAGTTACACCTCATTCAACAAGGCTTAACATTTTCATTGGATTTTACAGTGAGAATAGTACGTAAAAAGTTGAAGTCCATGTCAAATCAGTGATTCTGTGTTGATTGTATCAGCGAAGACTGCAACAACGCACCCTGTGGAGGAGCAGGGTATCACTGACAGCAACTTCCAGATGTCCGCGTTTAGCTGCGCATGTGCAGACGCCAGAAGTTGCTGTCAGTTTTATGCAGTAATGACGGCGAATGCTGACAGGTTCGCCGTCATTGCAACCGCAAATTCCGGGCCAATGAAAGGCAGAAATTATAATTTTGATAAAAATTATTTTGGGATGGGAGGAATGAAACCACAGCATCCAATTTGCTCTATAATGCACTAATTTTGTTTGAGCTAAAGTAAAACTCTGACATAATTGATTTTGAACAATATCACACATACAATATTATACATACTTATTCAAGTATATATAATATATGAAGACTCCATTATCCTTACCTTTATGTAGAGTGAGTTATTTGGCATGATTTTTTATATGTTTCTTTCCTACTGCAGGAAACCCTTCGCAGCCCACCTCCCTTCACTACCTGAACCCATATCAGATGAACGCATATGCCATGGCATTGAAAGCAGTTGGAGAGATTATTCAGGACTACGACAGTGACAAGCTCTTTCCAGCATTAGGATTTGGAGCGAAGCTACCACCAGATGGGAAAGTATCCCACGAGTTTCCACTGGTAGGTAAATATTACACTGGAGAGCAGCAGTGAGGAAGCTCCATGTAATCTGGGGATACTTTAGCACACACTTTAGCAACAAAACTCTGCACCTCTTTCATTCAATGGTGAAAAGTAAGGGCCTTGGTGAGACCACACCTGGAGTACTGTGTGCAGTTTTGGTCTCCTTACCTAAGAAAGGATATACTTGCCATAGAAGGAGTGCAGCAAAGGTTCACCAGACTGATTCCTGGGATGGCAGGACTGTCGTATGAGGAGAGATTGGGTTGACTAGGCTTGTATTCACTAGAGTTTAGAAGAATGAGAGGGGATCTCATTGAAACGTATAAAATTCTGACAGGGCTAGACAGACTGGATGCAGGGAGGATGTTTCCCCTGGCTGGGGGGTCTAGAACGAGGGGTCACAGTCTCAGGATACGAGGTAGGACATTTAGGACTGAGATGAGGAGAAATTTCTTCACTCAGAGGGTGGTGAACCTGTGGAACTCTCTACCACAGAAGGCTGTGGAGGCCAATTCACTGAATATATTTAAGAAGGAGATAGATAGATTACTAGACACAAAAGACATCAAGGGGTATGGGGAGAGAGCAGGAATATGGTATTGAGATAGAGGATCAGTTATGATCATATTGAATGGTGGAGCAGGCTCGAATGGCCGAAGGGCCTACTCCTGCTCCTATTTTTCTATGTTTCTAATGCCCAAGTAATCCTGCTCTTCTACAATGATGTTACTTTTCACTATTGAATGAAAGAGGTGCAGAGTTTTGTTGCTACATTTGGAGGAAGAACCCTCTTGTTCTCTGTGAATGGGGCTCTATTATGGGGGCAATTTTAACCTAACCATCCATCGGGAAACTTACAAGATCGGGTGCAACGCTGGTTTTGCACCTTGCCTGGTTTAATTTTCCTTAAAGTCAATGGAGAATAGTATTTGGCGGGATGTCAACCTTGCATTCCTCCTGATCCCGTGGCTTTCCCGCCCGGCGCGTTAGGCAAAATTATCCCCTCAAATTCCCCATCTAGTACTGGACTGAACTTGGAGAAGTACAACTGTGCATGCCATGCAGAGCCTAGAGTTTAGAAGTCGTTGCAAGGAATATTTTCTCTGTCGCACTCTATCTCAATTACCCACAGTTTTATAGCCATGTTAACCCCACTACTAGTTTTAGAATGCAGTGATGATCCAGGCTCAGGCTCGATCTGCTCCACTAATCCTGCTGCTCTTCCCAGAATTTGGAACAGCAGGGGCTGAGAGACTATTGTGTTCCGGCTGAAAGAACTCCTGTTTTTTTTTTAAGGATAACATTGAGCTTAGCTGAGAACAGTTCATTACCTTCTTGAGGGTTAAGTTCACTGACTTTTGTAAACCTATTTTTTTTTAAATAAAGTGACTATTACAGCAAGCTATCAGTAACACAATGGGGAAAGATTTCCTCTAATGCGCAATCTGTAGCAAAATCATAGACCACTTTTATTCAGATTTAGTTACATACAGCACACAGAGGAAATCTTCCCTCAGTGAGACTGCTGAAACTCACAATAGTCAAAATTGCTGCTCTCTGGCACAGCAGCAGAATCTCTATCCTTTTTCCAGGCAGTTACTGAATAGCGAGTAACTCAGCTCATTTCTGCTGCACGGTCACATTGCATTCAGAGAGCTCAGAGCAGGATGCATGATAAGCGATTCAGTGATGATTCTGTTAAGCTTCTGCCGAAACACTTGTCACTCCATAGCTAATTATTTGAGTAGATCACAGGTATTGAATTCTGTACATTTAATGCAGTGCCTTTTACTCTAGTTGTCATCCTGAGTGTCCTGTTCTATCGCAGTTGTCCTACTAACCAGCCTTACACCTAATGCCCAATGATTGCATAGTTCATCCTGTGCTGAAATTTCATCCTCATAGACACGTTTTCACCGAAAGGAAATACATTTTCAGTATTAGATAGTGGTGAATTTGAAATGGAATACACAGTGGTATTCGTTTCTCCAAGCTTCATTGCTGATGCGCACAAGGTGAAGTTACAGCTTTTTCGACATGATTTCTCTACTTTGTATTATGATCCAGCTGTGTCCTTGTGGAGGACGGTCAGACGCTCCTCCGAAGGTAGGCAGGAAGAGCCGGCCCAAGGTGTCCAGTTATGCTTCTGCAAGTAACCAGTCACCGAGTGGCATTGGCAGAGATCGGGGAACAGGTTGCCGTCTTGCCCCGGATAGCATGGAAGGACCAGCAGTAGGGTATTTCTGGAATAGGTACCAATGATAGTGGGGGTGGTACAAGTGCAATTCGCCTAGCAGTGATGGTAGGATTGATGGCTACGAGGCTAGGACTGGTACAGATCCAATTCTATACCTATGATACCAGGACTTTTACATGTTCAAACCCAGTAACTCTGTCCATCTCTCAAGCAAATCATCTTAAGATTTATACAGGTCTCATCTAGTGCCACTTAACCATTTGTGTCATTAATGGGGGGGGGGGGGGGGAAATTCATTGTCCAGGGCTGTGAGCTAGATAGCACCTTAAATAACCAATGAAGTTAATCAGAGCGATGGAGATTAAAAAGCCAGGTCGAATTTAATGTTTGGAACAGGAATCCCAAATTATGCTGCACTAACAGGTACAGAATTAAATGCATTTAAAACCAATGCAAGTAGACAGCTGTGGTTATACTACCTGCTTGCATCACTGTTGATTGGAGGGAGGCAAATCTCCATGCATGTGGACTCAGAACATGGCACGGAACTAAATACCAGCCTTTAACAGCCAATCAAATGTTTAATGATAGAAGAGAGCGGAGGGGATTAATATTTTCCATCATTAGAAGTTGCACGTGAGAGCATGAGACTGAGAATCAGCCAGTATGTGCAAGTGAGAGTTAACCAGGTGTGCGGGACCGAGAGTGAGACTGAGATTTAGCCAGATATGTTCATGTGAGAGCAAGAAAGTTAGCCTGGGGTGAGTAAATGAGTAAGAGCGTGAGACTGAAAGTCAGCCAAAATAAAGATAATGTCCCTTAGTTTGAGAACCGCCAAGAGACTAGTTTGAAAGAGTGAATCTGTGTATTTGTGAGTTTGTGTGAAGTGAGAGTGCGAATAAAATCAAAATTAGATTAATTCCTCTCTGGTGTAACATACACTAACAGATGGAATGGAAGAAGTCAATTAAATTATAAATCCTCATTGCAGTTTGCTTTATCTTCTAAATGTCACAAACAATCAATGGGCTACAGTAATTAGAAATAATTACAGTTAATGTTCCCCATGGCAAAAAAAGAAGCAATAGCAATGCATTATATTCACCCCGATGATAGAAAGTGTGAGGTTCGATGGGACAGTACTACCTCTAAATTAATTTTTGCCTGTGCAATCATTGTCAGAATTAATTTTGTTTAGTTACTTGATAAATTAATCATATTTCCTCCATCAGAACTGTAACATGCTGAATTGTAATAAAAGATTTTGATTTGAGTCCTCACAGGAAAAAGAAAATTGGAATGCATGAATAATAATTGAAATGATCAGCAATCTCAAAAGCATGTTAGAGTCCTGCCGACCCTATTTACTCATTCTAGTGCAGTAACTGCTTCAACACAGCATGCATGGATGTTAGTGCAGAGGAATGGAACACTCAACATTTTTTGAACTGCCAGGCCTAGATTTTATTAGGTAAGCGCTACCTCCCCCTAACATAAGTCAAATGAATGGAGATGAAACTTTGTCCGAAGCCTTTCTACCGACTCCCTACTTTCCTGTCCCATTCTGGGATCTCCCATCAGAGGTGACGGCGAATGTACAATGCGGCCAACTTTCCTGATGTTTTGCCCCCTCGGGGTCCCACAAAAAGGGTCGGTGACTGTGTTTAGGTGCCTTTTCTGAATATAAAAAAAAATACAACTGTACTCGGCAGCACGGAGTCCACCGGCCAAGCTGTGACTAGCCTCTGGGGTCTCCCACAAACAGTTTCCAACTCGCCCCCCGCACATGCAGACTTCCCAGCCTCTGTAAATATAAACGACCCTGACCATGTAAAAGTAGAGAGGTCGCACAACACCAGGTTATAGTCCAACAGTTTTATTTGAAATCACAAGCTTTCGGAGCTATCGATTACCCCTTCCTCAGGTGAAGTAAATAGATACAGAATCGCCAAAGCATATATAGATAGAGAACAAAGCATGTGTACTTTACAATTGCAGACAACACCGGCATCTCCGCATCATGTAAAAGTAGCCATAGACAAGGAGGCATCCTTGTGACCGGCGGACAGCCCACTTTGCCGACCAGGTTGCCAACTCTGGTTGGATGGATTCCTGGAGGTTTCATTACCTGCCTGCCTGCCTCCAACTGCCCCACCCCCCACGCTCCCACCGTTGGTCACCCAACATGTCCATCCCCATGGCGCACCGCCTGCCCACATCAATCAGAGAGCGAACACCTGATTGGATGATTCGTGACTGTCAATCATGCAAACTTCTTTTCCCATCTCCAATATTTTTATAACTAATAAACAAAAGTGTGACAAAAAATTAAAAGAAAACGCATAATTATTTTAACGCCCCTATGAATTTTCTCCTGGGTTGCTCGCCGCAGTATCCAGGAGATTAATCATCTTCAATTCCTGGAGACTCCTGGAGGTCATCCAAAACTCGGCTGCCCATGTCCGAACTCGCACCAAGTCCCGTTGACCCACAACCCCTGTGCTCGCTGACCTACATTGGCTCCCGGTTAAGCAACGTCTCGATTTCAAAATTCTCATCCTTGTTTTCAAATCCCTCCATGGCCTCGCCCCTCCCTACCTCTGTAATCTTCTCCAGCCCCACAACCCCCCTGAGATATCTGCGCTCCTCTAATTCTGCCCTCTTGAGCATCCCTGATTATAATCACTCAGCCATTGGTGGCTGTGCCTTCTGTTGCCTAGGCCCTAAGCTCTGGAATTCCCTGCCTAAACCTCGCCGCCTCTCTACCTCTCTTTCCTCCTTTAAGATGCTTCTTAAATCCTACCTCTCGGTCATCTGCCCTAATTTCTCCTTATGTGGCTCGGTGTCAAATTTTGTCTTATAATACTCCTGTGAAGCGCCTTGGGGCATTTTACTACGTTAAAGGCGCTATATAAATACAAGTTGTTGTTGTTGTTGTATCTGCCAAGGATATGCCAGGATTCTGCTATAGAGAAAAATCCAAACATCAGTAGCAGTGTTAGTTTATCAATTTTTTTATTTTTTTTTAACAGCGGCTTAGCACTAGTCTCTTGGTAGTTGTTTCTGCTGGGTATAGGAATATGCATTTTGTTCTTGCAGGCTGAAGTCAATTAATGTACGCTTGCGTTTTGGTTTGTCAGACAAAGGGGAGATTAATATGTTAATATCATCTGAATACAGACTCATTGGTGTTTTCTGCTGAATGGCGTCTTTGCTAGTTGGGCTGAACCAAGATTTAAATGTGAGAAGTCGCACAACACCAGGTTATAGTCCAACAGCTTTATTTGAAATCACAAGCTTTCGGAGCGCTGCTCCTTCGTCAGGTGAAGTCACCTGACGAAGGAGCAGCGCTCCGAAAGCTTGTGATTTCAAATAAAGCTGTTGGACTATAACCTGGTGTTGTGCGACTTCTCACATTTGTCCACCCCAGTCCAACACCGGCATCTCCACATCAAGATTTAAATTGCCAGCCATTGCAGGTGTTCAACGTACTTGGCAGCTATCTACATAATTAAAAGTGCTACAGTTTGTTCATATATTTTGTTCTGACATATCTCCACAAGATCTTGAAATGGGTCAGTCAAATCTTCTGACCCAAGCAAAGAATTAAGCATCCTGGGGTGGTGCTTTAAATTGACAGCTGTATCTGAGACCTGCAAAAAGGGGCAGGATCCCTGATTGGCTATATTCCTTTATTTATAATATATAGACTTGCATTTATATAGCGCCTTTCATGACCCTGGGATGTCTCAAAGCGCTTTACACCCAACTTTTTGAAGTGTAATCACTGTTGCAATGTAGGAAACGCGGCAGCCAATTTGCACACAGCAAGTTCCCACAAACAGCAATGCGATAATGACCAGATAATCTGTTTTTTTTTTATGATGTTGATTGAGGAATAAATATTGGCCAGGACACCAGGGAAAATGCCTCTGCTCTTCTTTCAAAATAGTGCCACGGGATCTTTTACGTCCCCTGAGAGAGCTGACGGGGCCTCGGTTTAACATCTCATCTGAAAGACGGCACCTCCGACAGTGCAGCACTCCTTCAGTATTGCACTGGAGTGTCAGCCTAGATTTTTGTGCTCAAGTCTCTGGAGTGGGACTTGAACCCACAACCTTCTGACTCAGAGGCGAGAGCGCTACCCACTGAGCCACAGCTGACGCCGTGGATTTTGATGGACAGGCTAAGGGGCCCAGACCAGCACTCAGTCTACAGTCAGCATAGGGTTTGAGTTAGCTTTGGCACACTTTCAGGGATCTAGTTACGTTGAACATTGGCTCAGGAAGAATCTTTGTTGCTTTATATTGTGAAAGATAGCCAATTGCTGTAAATATGCTATTTTGCATTGAGTACTGTTCATTTACCTGTTCTATGTTAAATAAATTTGTCTCCAGTGAAACATTTTTCCAGCTGAACATTGGGAAAATCGAAACCATTGTCCGTGGTCCCACCTCAAACTCTATACCTTTGCCAATATACTGCCTGTATCCTATCCCACATCAAGTCTTGCTCACCCACCACCCCTGTCCTCACTGACTTACATTGGCTCCAGGTCCCCCTATGCCTTATCTCTAATATTTTCACCTTTGTGTTTAAATACATCCATGATGTCACCCCTCCCTATCTCTAATCTCTTACAGCCCTATAATCCCCACAAACATGCCATTCCTTTGACTCCAGCCTCTTGTGTATTCCCCCTACCTTTGCCCCACTGTTGGCTGTCATGGCGTCAGCCACCTAGGCCCCATGCTCTGGAATTCCCTCCCTAACACCCTTCACTATCTACCCCTTTCTCCTCCTTTAAAGCCCACCTCTTTGATCAAGCTCTTGCTCTTCCCTCCTAATATCTCCTTCATTAGCTCACTATCCATTTTTTCATTTTTGCCAACATTCTGATATGCTCTGATGCTCATCAAGGCAAGGGATAACAGTGTTAGGTAAATGGACCATTTCCCTTTTAGCACACAGTGTCAATATCAGGTAATCACAGTCAATTATAACACAGCTAGATTTGGGATAAAGCTTCATCTACATTTCCTCAGCATCATACTTTATCCTCCATCTCAAAAGAGCACCCTTTGCTTCCCAAGAATGATACTAGCCACCTTGATACTTTCTGTAGCCATTAGACCTCTCAGTGCAATCATTATGGACGCGATTTTGCCAGCCCTGGGGAGGCGGGTATGGAAGTGGGACTGCCGGGAAAATGGCAGAATCTGGGGGCGGGTGCCCATCCCGTCCTCAACCCGCCTCTGTGCCATCTTCCCAGGAGGCGGGTAGCCGACCCGCGCCGGGTCCCGTCTCCTGGAGGCGGGAAGGAGATTACAGCCACTTAACTGCCTGTTAACAGGTAGTTAACAGGCAGTTAAGAGGATTATCCCCATTTTTCCAACAGAGGCGCGGGCTTCCCGACAGCAGGAAACCCCGCCAGGGTCACAGAGACGAGTAGTGGGTCTGCGGGGGTCGGAGGGGTGCAAAAGTGCGCTGTGGAGGTGAGTGATGGGGGCAAGTGTGGAGAGGTAAGTATGTGAGGTGTGTGAAAAGTGATAGAAAATGTTTACTTACCTTTGTTTCTTCCTGCAGGCTTCAACAGTTGGGGATGCAGAGAGTCTCGCATCTCACCGGCAGAGATGACAGATGGCTGCTGCAATCTCCAATGCAACAACCATCTAATTTCTGCTCATAAAAGAGGTTTGATGAGTCTTGAATATAAGGACTCATCAAACAACATAGAATGTCAGTGTTTGACAGCTTCACAGAGATGTCAAACGATGACAATTCATCTGTCAAAATGTCATACGCTGACATTCTCTGTAACCGGCTTCCCCTTAACTGGCCTGCTAAGCCAGCTGGGGGGGCTTAACAAGGTCAATCAAGGGAAAATAGCGCGGGTTGGCCACAAGTCGATGGAGGTGAGACTAAAACCCGACAAGCAGCAGTTCTGCCTCCAACGCGTCCCCATTGGCAAAATCACCCCCTATACCTCTATTACCTCCAAATTAACCCCCTACCAGAGATTTTCTAGGTATAGCATCTAACACCTTTTTGCCTGCTCTTTTCTTGTCTACAAGTAGTCACTTAAGTAATTAATAGTCTCTGCAGGAAAGCCATCTGTTGCCTTTTTCCAAAAAATAGTTCCAACACTTCTCTATCATTTTGAAATACTCTGCTTCTCACAATCATAGCACTTACCTACTTTCTAATCCATTACAATGACTCACTGCGCCACCCAGTTTCCTGTTAAAAAGCAGAATTATTTCCCTGGGATAGAGTTAAAGCTGTATTCCTGAGATAAAAAGGCATTCTAATTCAGAGTACCACTTGGTAGCCATGGGATAAAAGGTCTATTTTGGTAAATTGGAGTTATTTGTATTCTGCAAATGTTGAAGTGTCATGCTGGAATTAGAATTTGTACAGACAGCTCTACAAAATTCTCAAAAATGCAGTATAGGAATAAGGACAGTCTTTGTATTGGAGTGGAAATTGTTCTGGGACCGTCTCCCCTGGAGATACAGGCCGGAATTTTGCCGCCGCTTAGAGGGCGGGTTTGGAGGCGGGTCCGCTGTCAAAATAGCAAAGATTGACAGTGGGTAGGAAACCCGTTGTCAACCCGCCTCCTCGCGAGTCTCCCAGGTGTCGGGTCTGTCAGCGGAGAACTGACCCGACACCAAGCGGCGGGGGAGACAATTGAGATCATTAAAATGGCTTGTTAACAGCCAATTTAATTGTATTTTGAGGGTTCATTCCAATTTTATGTTCTCCCCCACAGCTTTCCCGCTGCTCGGGGAACACGCCAGCTCACCCTGGCGTGATTTGATTCTGCTCTGATGTTTCTGATAAGCTGACAGCTGCAAAAGTGGTGTTGGAACTATTCTTTGGAAAAAGGCAACAGATGGCTTTCCTGCAGAGACTATTAATTACTTAAGTGACTACTTGTAGACAAGAAAAGAGCAGGCAAAAAGCTGTTAGATGCTGTACCGATATAATCTCTGGTAGGGGGTTAATTTGAAGGTAATAGAGGTATAGGGGGCGATTTTGCCAATGGGGACGAGTTGGAGGCGGGACTGCTGCTTGTCGGGTTTTAGTCCCGCCTCCATCGACTTGTGGCCAACCTGTGCTATTTTCCCTTGATTGACCTTGTTAAGCCCGCCCAGCTGGCTTAGCAGGCCAGTTAAGGAGAAGCCAGTTACAGAGAATGTCAGCGTATGACGTTTCATCTGTCAAAAATTTTTGACAGATGAATTGTCATCGTTTGACAGCTCTGTGAAGCTGTCAAACACTGACATTCTATGTTGTTTGATGAGTCCTTATATTCAAGACTCATCAAACCTCTTTTATGAGCAGAAATTAGATAGTTGTTGCATCGGAGAATGTAGCAGCCATCTGTCATCTCTGCCGGTGACATGCGAGACTCTCCGCATCCCCAACTGTTGAAGCCTGCAGGAAGAAACAAAGGTAAGTAAACATTTTCTATCACTTTCCACTCACCTCACATACTTACCTCTCCACACTTGCCCCCATCACTTAGCTTCACAGCGCACCTTTGCACCCCTCCGACCCCCGCAGACCCACTACTCGCCTCGGTGACCCTGGCGGGGTTTCCCGATGTCGGGAAGCCCGCGCCTCTGTTGGAAAAATGGGGATAATCCTCTTAACTACCTGTTAACAGGCAGTTAAGTGGCTGTAATCTCCTTCCCGCCTCCAGGAGACGGGACCCGGCCCGGGTCGGCTATCCGCCTCCTGGGAAGATGGTCCGTTTCAGATGGTCCGTTTCAGAGGGCAGAAACTTTTGGTTACTTCATTTGTAATACATAGAGATTTCTTTAGCTTGCAAGTGTTTAGAGCCAACTGTATGTCCAGTGCCACCTCATTGGAACAATGCCTCTCACCATTGACAGATCGCTTCTGTCATCTCACCTGCAGCTGCCATCTATTGCAGCAACATCGGTGCCCTTGGAAAAATCAGACCTTGGTCCTCTGAATCCTTCCACGATCAGCCCCAACACCAATATCACCAGGCACACCAACATCACCAACAACATCACCAACCTTCTCCGCCATCACCTGATGCTGCACTGGACACAGGGCATCAGCCCCTGACAACATTGCTGCCCGGGAGGCCAGCAATGGCATCACCATGGCCAGATTTACTTCACTTGATGCTGTAAACCCAGGCTGCCACATGATGCGCCAGGTTGACACCATCCCACACCAGCATCGTAAAGCATCCCTTTAATGTCCAAGCCATTCCATGCACACTCATCACTATAGCGGGGGAGGGGTGGGGGGAGAGGGAAGTTCTGTCTCAACATTCACTGGAACTCAGTAAGACACTTCTCAAGGTGTGCACAGATCTGTCCAATAAGGGGCAATGTTGGAAAAATAGATTTCCCTGTATGACAACACATTACCAGAAACTTCACATGGACATTGGCTAAACCTCTCAAGTGCCTACCCTTGTGTGTTGTTACTTGGTATGCTTGCAGTAGGATGAGGATGAGTGTGAGGAGTGGCTAGTGAGATGGGGAAGTGATAAAGTAGATAGAGAGGGTTGGGTGGAGGTGCAAGGTAAGTTGATGTGAGTAAGGATGTGCAGGAGAAAGATATGGAAGGCAGAGTGATGGGGATGTGTGTTGAGTGGCACAGCAGGGTGAGTTTGAGTGTGGCTTTGTAGTAACGTATCATGATCCACTGAGATCATTGAAAGGTTTGCACCACTGCAGCCAGGGACTCCTGATGACATCCCTGCTTTTGCCCTCCTGTGCAATGTGCAACCAGGCTGTGATGGTGTCCTGGGGAGGCCTCTTCCGCTCTTGGAAGGGAAGAGAACCTCCCTGCGTGCTGTGACTCCCTCCATAAGCATATGGAGGGAGTCATTGGAGAGCCTGGGTGCAAGCGTCCACCTTTGTGCAGTGCTTGTCAGTGTTTGCAGCACCTCAATGCTGTCGAACACTGACAGAACAACTGTCAAATTCAATGTGGCCGTGGTCCCTTTAAGGAAACCGGTAGATGACGCGTCATCAAATGACGTCATCAGACCCGCTTCCTGTTAATTGGCCGGGAAGCCTGCAGGGCGGGCTTATCAAGGCCAATCAGGGGAAAATCCCTTTGACAGCGCGGCTGCAGCCAGGATAGTGACTGGAACCCGGAAACCAGCTCTCCCGCCACCATCACGGCACCGCTGAGAAAATCGCGGCCACAGTGTGTACTAGCATCTGACTGGTCGTCTGAATATTGTATTACAGAGGATATCTGCGTGTGTTTAAAAGGGTATTGTAGTGGCCAGAATCCGCAGAATATCATCACGTACCCTCAGCCACAATTCTTGTCACTGGTGTACTTTTGTGACATCTAATCCTCTGAATTGATGTAAATGCATTGTTTGTGCAGAGGGGAGAGATCCATTTTTCTTTTCTTTCTTTCTCCTATTACTTTTCACCAGTTACCTTCCCCATTCTCCTCAGAGTTAGCAGAGCCTGTAACTCTCACTACGGTTGGTGAGATAGCCCTGCACTCTGTTGTTTCCTGCCACCGTAAGAGGGAGAGGGACCAGTGCTGCACCTTGGCAATGGCAACTGACATCAGCAGCTGGGTTGGAGTGCTAGCAGAGAGAGTGGGCTGAGCTTGCAGCAGAGACACACGGTCCAAGATGGGCAAGTCAGAAAGTGGAGCTGGGTTACTGAGAGCAAAAATATTTACTTGTGCTTGCATGCAAGTGCTTGTTTCGAAACAAGCAAAACTGTATTACAGATGAAATGATTGCTTTGAGAGTTCAGGAAATGCAAACAGAATCCTTGATGCTCAAGCACCTTGTATGCAAGTGGGCTTCACCGTATTTTAATCAGCCGTTTGTGAATTGTATCAGAATAAATCTCTCATAATTTAACAACAACATATATTTATATAGCATCTTTAATGTAATAAAAACATTCCAAGGCACTTCACGGTTGGTCAAAGAGGTAGGTTTTAAGGAGCATCTTAAAGGAGGAAAGAGAAGGGGAGAGGCAGAGAGATTTATGAAGGGAATTCCAGAGCTTAGGACCTAGGCAGCTGAAGGCACGGCCGCCAACAGTGAAGCACTTAAAATCGGGGATGTTCAAAAGGCCAGAATAGGTGGAGTCTAGCGGGATTATAAGGCTGGAGGAGGTTACAGAGATACGGAGGGGTGAGGCGTTGGAGGAATCTCGCAGGGTTTTAGAATCCAGTAACATAATAATCACAGAGTTCTAGATTCCAGTACATAGAGCAATCGCATTGTTCTAGAACCCAGCACACATAGTACCTGCAATGTTATAGGGTGCAGTGCAAGGGCTCGTCACAGGGTTCCAGAATTTGAAACACACATCACTCAGGAGGCTTTAGAATCCAGACATGCAGTCATCATGGGGTCCAAAAATCCAGCACACACAACAATCACGAGGTTCTCAGGGATTTTCCTGAGCCTTCTCTTAGGCACGCTGGTTCACCTGGATGCATTAAAAATTGGAAAATTAGGCGGGTTGGAATGCACACCTGTAAAGGAACCTGCCCAATTCCCCTCCATTTAATTAATGGAGGGAAATTGGGTGGTTTTCTTTACAGGCACATGTTCAGACTCGTCTGATTTCAGATATTCACCTCCCCAGTCAATCCAGGGCGCCTAGGCATAGACCTGGAAATGTTTCCCCTCTAGAACCATACATACACAGCACCCACAATATTCTAGAATCCAACACAGAGTAATGATAAACTCGCAGACATGTTCAGTGTTCAGCTGCTCTCTATTAGCATTCTGACAATTGCTCTTTGATTGACGTCCTGTCCTAATGTGACTGTCCTGTCTTCCGTCAGAATGCAGATCCAGAGAACCCAAACTGCAATGGGATTGATGGGGTGTTGGAGGGATATTACCAGAGCCTGCGCACAGTACAACTTTACGGACCAACCAACTTTGCACCAGTCATCAATCAGGTTGCCAGGTAGGGATGGAAACCCAATGCCCTGATTACCATATACTCCATATGTCTACATTACTGAAATCAATTTCTTTGCCCTCTCTGGCACAAAAGAACAGAGACTCTCCAAGCACCAAATAAAACTCCAGCTGGCAGACTCTTCGAGGTGAATTATAAATTACTTTCTCAAGAATCTTGTGTAACTGGGAGAATGTACTGATGTTGTGCCTTCTTTCACTCCTACTTTGATCATACTCAAAGTAATGCTTTTTAAAAAATTTGTTCCTGGGATGTGGGTGTCGCTGGCAAGGCCAGCATTTATTGCCCATCCCTAATTACCCTTGAGAAGGTGGTGGTGAGCCACCTTCTTGAAACGCTGCAGTCCATGAGGTGAAGGTACCCCCACAGTGCTGTTAGGGAGGGAGTTCCAGGATTTTGACCCAGCGACGATGAAGGAACGGCGATATATTTCCAAGTCAGGATGGTGTGTGACTTGGAGGGGAACTTGGAGGTGGTGGTGTTCCCATGCGCCTGCTGCCCTTGTCCTTCTAGGTGGAAGAGGTCGCGGGTTTGGGAGATGCTGCCGAAGAAGCCTTGCCGAGTTGCTGCAGTGCATCTTGTAGATGGTACACACTGCAGCCACGGTAAGCCGGTGGTGGAGGGAATGAATGTTTAAGGTGGTGGATGGGGTGCCAATCAAGCGGGCTGCTTTGTCCTGGATGGTGTCGAGCTTCTTGAGTGTTGTTGGAGCTGCTCTCATCCAGGCAAGTGGAGAGTATTCCATCACACTCCTTACTTGTGCCTTGTAGATGGTGGAAAGGCTTTGGGGAGTCAGGAGGGGAGACATACCTAGCCTCTGACCTGCTCTTGTTGCCACAGTATTTATGTGGCTGGTCCAGTTAAGTTTCTGGTCAATGATGACCCCCCAGGATGTTGATGGTGGGGGATTCGGCAATGGTAATGCCATTGAATGTCAATGGGTGGTGGTTAGACTCTTGCTTGTTGGAGATAGTCCTGGCCATGCTGCAATCAGCATTCGCCCCACTTACCCTCCAGTGCTGCTGTGCCCCTTCAGGTCACTTGTGTGGCGCGAATGTTACCCGTCCCTTATCAGCCCAAGCCTGAATGTCGTCCAGGTCTTGTTGTATGCGGGCATGGACGGCTTCATTATCTGAGGAGTTGTGAATGGCGCTGAACACTGTGCGGTCATCAGCAAACATCCCCATTTCTGACCTTATGTTGGACACTTCCCGAGAGCAGAGCTGGAAGGAAAGTCCATCTTAAACATGCAGATAACGGGGAAAAAAAACACGCATTTGTAACAAATGATGTTGGTACTTCCACTGCAGTAATACAAGGTCTAACACTGACCAAGACCACATGAAGTCTCAAACCATTGCTGATTGGAGGTTATGTAACAACTCCAAGTGTTTGCCATCAGTATTGTCCATAGCCACTGCGTGCCAGGTTTAGGGTGGCTTTTACTCTACGCACCTGTTAGGATGTTGCTGCTCTGCTTCCTGATCATTCTGGGCGACAGTAGCTGGCAATAGTCATCCAGTTTCCACCAGAGCAATCAGTTCTGGCAATGCTGCAATCAGCATTCACCCCACTTACCCTCCCGTGCTGCTGTGCCCCTTTAGGTCACCTTTTCTCCGGTGGTCAGGCATGTATGACACATAATCCAATCACCACCTCTGACTAAGTAGTCCATGCTTTGCCGAATAATAATCCCCTAGCCTAATGTTATACATAACGCAACCCAGAAGCTACTTGAGAGCCACCTTCCCCTCACTGTGACTGTCACGTTGTTTGTACGGCTCCACCCACAGCCTGCCAGCTCTCTGATGTTTCTGGAGCCAGAATACACAGTTACAGTGGCCCCGATTTTAATTCCAGGTGGACTCCCGGCTCAGGCCTGAGTTAAAATTATAGTCAGGTCTCAATTATTTAATCGGACCGCAACATGTATATGTAAAGAAGGACCCCTCTGTTGGCTCCGGGCACCTGTCCTTGCTGCCCACTCAGGAGAGCAGGTTAAAATTGCAGATGTTGGGATCAGGGCGGCTTTCGGACAGGTGTGACCTATATGTGACTCCAGACCCACAGCAATGTGGTTGACTCTTAACTGCCCTCTGAAATGGCCGAGCAAGTCACTCAGTTGTAACTAACTGCTATGAAACAAAATAACAAGAATGAAACCGGACGGACCACTCGGCATCGACCTTGGCACCGGCTATGGACACGGCAACGGCACACCCAGCCCAGTCAACCCTGCAAAGTCCTCCTCACCAACATCTGGGGACTTGTGCCAAAATTGGGAGAGCTGTCCCACAGACTAGTCAAGCAACAGCCTGACATAGTCATACTCACAGAATCATACCTTTCAGCCAATGTCCCAAACTCCTCCATCACCATCCCTGGGTATGTCCTGTCCCACCGGCAGGACAGACCCACCAGGGGTGGTGGCACAGTGGTATACAGTCAGGAAGGAGTGGCCCCGGGAGTCCTCAACATTGACTCCGGACCCCATGAAGTCTCATGGCTTCAGGTCAAGCATGGGCAAGGAAACCTCCTGCTGATTACCACCTACCGCCCTCCTTCATCTGATGAATCAGTACTCCTCCATGTTGAACACCACTTGGAAGAAGTACTGAGAGTAGCAAGGGCACAGAATGTACTCTGGGTGGGGACTTCAATGTCCATCACCAAGAGTGGCTCGGTAGCACCACTACTGACCGAGCTGGCCGAGTCCTGAAGGACATAACTGCCAGTCTGGGCCTGTGACAGGTGGTGAGAGAACCAACACGAGGGAAAAACCTACTTGACCTCGTCTTCACCAATCTACCTGTCGCAGATGCATCTGTCCATGACTGCATTGGCAGCAGTGACCACCGCACAGTCATTGTGGAGACAAAGTCCCGTCTTCACACTGAGGAACACCCTCCATCATGTTGTGTGACACTACCACCGTGCTAAATGGGATAGATTCAGAACAGATCTAGCAGCTCAAAACTGGGCATCCATGAGGTGCTGTGGGCCATCAGCAGCAGCAGAATTGTATTCCACCACAATCTGTAACCTCATGGCCCGGCATATCCCTCACTCTACCATTACCACCAAGCCAGGGGACCAACCCTGGTTCAACAATGAGTGTAGAAGAGCATGCCAGGAGCAGCACCAGGCGTACCTAAAAATGAGGTGCCAACCTGGGGAAGCTGCAACACAGGACTACATGCATGCTAAAAAGCAGAAGAAGCATGCTATAGACAGGGCTAAGCGATCCCACAATCAACGGATCAGATCAAAGCTCTGCAGTCCTGCCACATCCAGTCATGAATGGTGGTGGACCATTAAACAACTAATGGGAGGAGGAGACTCCAAGAATATCCCCATCCTCAATGATGGTGGAGCCCAGCACGTGAGTGCAAAAGACAAGGCTGAAGCATTTGCAACCAACTTCAGCCAGAAGTGCCGAGTGGATGATCCATATCGGCCTACTCCCAAGGTCCCCACCATCACAGAAGCCAGTCTTCAGCCAATTCGATTCACTCCACGTTATTTCAAGAAACGGCTGAGCACACTGGATACAGCAAAGGCTATGGGCCCCGACAATATCCCGGCTGTCGTGCTGAAGACTTGTGCTCTAGAACTAGCCGCGCCTCTAGCCAAGCTGTTCCAGTACAGCTACAACACTGGCATCTATCCGACAATGTGGAAAACTGCCCAGGTATGTCCTGTCCACAAAAAGCAGGACAAATCCAACCCGGCCAATTACCGCCCCATCAGTCTACTCTCAATCATCAGCAAAGTGATGGAAGGTGTCGTCGACAGTGCGATCAAGTGGCACTTACTCACCAATAACCTGCTCACTGATGCCCAGTTTGGGTTCTGCCAAGACAACTCGGCTCCCGACCTCATTACAGCCTTGGTCCAAACATGGACAAAGGAGCTGAATTCCAGAGGTGAGGTGAGAGTGACTGCCCTTGACATCAAGGCAGCATTTGACCGAGTCTGGCATCAAGGAGCCCTAGTAAAACTGAAGTCAATGGGAATCAGGGGGAAAACGCTCCTCTGGCTGGAGTCATACCTAGCACAAAGGAAGATGGTTGTGGTGGTTGAAGGTCAATCATCACAGCCCCAGGACATCGCTGCAGGAGTTCCTCAGGGCAGTGTCCTAGGCCCAACCATCTTCAGCTGCTTCATCAATGACCTTCCCTCCAACATAAGGTCAGAAATGGGGATGTTCGCTGATGACTGCACAGTGTTCAGCGTCATTTGCAACTCCACAGATAATGAAGCAGTCCATGCCCGCATGCAACAAGACCTGGACAACATTCAGGCTTGGGCTGATAAGTGGCAGGTAACATTCGCTCCACAGAAGTGCCAGGCAATGACTATCTCCAACAAGCGAGAGTCTAACAACCTCCCCTTGACATTCAATGGCATTACCATCGCCGAATCCCCCACTATCAATATCCTGGGGGTCACCATTAACCAGAAACTTAACTGGACCAGCCACATAAATACTGTGGCAACAAGAGCAGGTCAGAGGCTGGGTATTCTGCGGCGAGTGTCTCACCTCCTGACTCCCCAAAGCCTTTCCACCATCTACAAGGCACAAGTAAGGAGTGTGATGGAATACTCTCCACTTGCCTGGATGAGTGCAGCTCCAACAACACTCAAGAAGCTCGACACCATCCAGGACAAAGCAGCCTGCTTGATTGGCACCCCATCCACCACCTTAAACATTCACTCCCTCCACCACCGGCGTACCGTGGCTACAGTGTGTACCATCTACAAGATGCACTGCAGCAACTCACCAAGGCTTCTTCGGCAGCACCTCCCAAACCCGCGACCTCTTCCACCTAGAAGGACAAGGGCAGCAGGCGCATGGGAACACCACCACCTGCAAGTTCCCCTCCAAGTCACACACCATCCTGACTTAGAAGTATATCGCTGATCCTTCATCGTCACTGGGTCAAAATCCTGGAACTCCCTCCCTAACAGTACTGTGGGAGTACCTTCACCACACGGACTGCAGCGGTTCAAGAAGGCGGCTCACCACCACCTTCTCAAGGGCAATTAGGGATGGGCAATAAATGCTGGCATTGCCAGTGACGCCCTGATCCCATAAAACATTTTTTTTTTAAAAAGGTAAGAGCCAGGGCGATTTCAACTGCCCACCCGCCAGATTTCTGCTGAGCGAGTAGGGTTAAGAATGCCGCCACAGAGGTAAATGTTCGGATTGTGGCTCTTGACAAAATGGTAGTAAGTAACCCTGTTCTAACCCACGTGTGTTTGTGTTGTAGGTGTGCAGCACCAGTGACTGACGGCTCTCAGTATTTTGTGCTGTTGATTATCACAGATGGGGTGATCTCAGACATGGTACAGACTAAAGAAGCCATTGTTAATGTGAGTAGTAAATACTAGGAAAATAGATATAACTATCATTTGATCAGTGGCTGGAGTATTTAGAACTGAAATGTAATCAGCAGTCATTCATTGTCTCATCTGAAAGGCAGCACATGCATGGTCAGAGAAGCTGTCATTCAGAGAAGGTGTTGAAAGGAGGCCCCGTCTACCTGTTCAGGTGAACACAAAAGATCCCATGGCAATATTCAAAGAAAAGCATGGCGTTCTCACAGTGTTCAGGCCAACACTCATCCCTCAACCAACATCACCTGAAACAGTTTAACTGGTCATTTGTCTCATTGCTGTTTGTGGAATCTTGCTGTGTACAGATTGGCTGTCACGTTTTGCCTGCATAACAACAATGATTACGCTTCAAAGGTAATTCATTGACTTTAAAGTGTTTCAGGACATCACGCCCTACCCACCATATTGGATGCTAGGTGCCCGTTTTAAACCTGAAAAATGGGTGTAGTGCCATCAGTTTCTAGGCCTGTGTGTCTATGAATGCTAGACCGCTGGACTATTAACTAAGAGACCCGAGTTTGAATCCAGTTTCAACTAACTCAGGAGATGTTCCATTCCAGGCCTGGCTGACTGTACTGGCCTTCCACTTTGGGAGATTGGAGTGTTCATTTGCTAACCTCAGGTCAATCATTTAAGGATGTTCGAGAAAACTAGATGGGAAGGAGGCCTGTGTCATAATACTGAAGGGTGACTCCATCCAGGAGTGCCATTGATGGGTGCCATGGACTGTTCCATCTCCAATCAAAGAAGATAGAAGGGAGGAAGAAAACATTCAGTTCGAATTAATGAGATGTGCTACTGATACCATAGAAACACCAGAAAATACGTAAATTGCCATTGTGCCACATCTGCTGCTGAGTCAGATGAGAGCTTAAGGCCTGTGATAAACCTGAATACTCCTGTATACGAAGTCGAGGATGCCCTTCACTCTGCACTCTAACCAAGAGGTCACTCCTCTGCTCAAGACCCAATGAACAGTAGGAAGAAGAAGGAAAGACTTGCATTTATATAGTGCCTTTCATGACCACCAGACGCCCCAAAGCGCTTTACAGCCAATGAAGTACTTTTTGAAGTGTAGTCACTCTTGTAATGTAGGAAATGCAGCAGCCAATTTGCGCACAGCAAGCTCCAAAAAACAGCAATGTGATAATGACCAAATAATCTGTTTTAGTGATGTTGATTGCAGAATAAATATTGGCCCAGGATACTGGGGATAACTCCCCTGCTCTTCTTCGAAATAGTGCCATGGGATCTTTTACGTCCACCTGAGAGAGCAAGTTTAACGTCTCATCTGAAAGATGGCACCTCTGACAGTGCAGCACTCCCTCAGTACTGCACTGGAGTGATAGCCTAGCTTTTTATGCTCAAGTCTCTGGAGTGGGACTTGAACCCACAACCTTCTGACACATAGGCTAGGGTGCTACCAATTAAGCCACGGCTGGAATGTTAGCCTTGATATCAAGAGAGCTAGAATATAAAGGGGAGGAAGTTTTGCTACTGCTATACAAAGCCCTGGTTAGACCACATCTGGAGCACTGGGTTCAGTTCTGGGCACCGCACCTTAGAAAGGATATATTGGCCTTGGAAGGAGGGCAGCGTAGATTCACCAGAATATTACCAGGGCTCCAAGGGTTAAATTATGAGGAGAGATTACATACACTAGGCTTGTATTCCCTGGAATATAGAAAGTTAAAGAATGATTTTATTGAGGTTTTTAGGATTTTGAAAGGAATTGATAGAGTAGACAGAGAGAAACTTCTTCCGCAGGAGACATAACCTTAAAATCGGAGCAGGTCATTCACGTGAGAAGTTAAGAAACTTCTTCAAGCAAAGGATGGTAGAACTGTGGGACTCTGTCCCACAAAAGGCAGTAGATGGTAGCTCAATTAATAATAATTTTAAATCTGAGATCGATAGATGTTTTGCTAGCCAAGGGTATTAAGGGATATGGAGCCAAGGCAGGCAAATGGAGTTAGGATACAGATCAGCCATGATCTCATTGAATGGCAGAACAGGCTCAAGGGGCTGAATGGCCTACTCCTGTTCCTATGTTGTCACGTTCCTTTCAGAAACATCTCCAAGGCCTTCACAAGCAATTAATTACTTGGACGTGCAGTGAGCATTGTTATAGTGTCCACCGAAGTTAATGATGCTTCCCAGACGATTCTCATCTCAATGCCACACTTTCTCCTCTTGCCCATTCCGTCCCTCTGCTACATTAACAGGCAGAAACTAAGTAAGATCATACTCAGAAAACAAAGGGTTAGAAAAAGTTATTTTATAGATCTGTATTTTTTTTATTGCGCAATCAAAGTTTGATTCAGCATCTGTTTAAGTGTTTGTTCTTCACAGATAAATAAGCATTGAAACTAGTGCTAATGGAGTATTTTACAATCATCCAAGGACACCAAGGGGTTCTATGAAATACATAGTCTGTTTTGCATTGGTAAATAAAGACAGATGTTACGCATTTAATTTTCCTTGTATTGCACGCGCAGTAAATGTGAAACTGTGTTTGTTGCTTGGTCAGTACTTCTGCTCTTCCTACCACCCCCACCCCGGCACCATTAGCCCTGGTTCTATGAGGCTACCACTATCACACACACATTCACTCACTCATAAGAACATAAGAAGTAGGAGCAGGAGTAGGCCATATGGCCCCTCGGGCCTGCTCCGCCATTCAATAGGATCATGGCTGATCCGAACCAAGACTCATGTCCACTTCCCTGCCCGCACCCCATAACCCTTAATTCCCTTATCAGCTAGGAAACTGTCTATCTCCATTTTAAATTTATTTAATGTCGCAGCTTCCACAGCTCTCTGAGGTAGCAAATTCCATAGATTTACTACCCTCTGAGTGAAGAAGTTTCTCCTCATCTCAGTTTTGAAATGGCAGCCCCTTATTCTAAGATTATGCCTCCTAGTTCTAGTCTCACCCATCAGTGGAAACATCCTCCCCGCCTCCACCCGATCAAGCCCCCTCACAATCTTATATGTTTCGATAAGATCGCCTCTCATTCTTCTGAATTCCAATGAGTAGAGGCCCAACCTACTCAACCTTTCCTCATAAGTCAACCCCCTCATCTCCGGAATCAACCGAGTGAACCTTCTCTGAACTTCCTCGAGAGCAAGTATATCTTTTCTTAAATATGGAAACCAAAACTGTACGCAGTATTCCAGGTGTGGCCTCACCAGTACCTTGTATAACTGAAGCAAGACTTCCCTGCTTTTATACTCCATCCCCCTTGCAATAAAAGCCAAGATTCCATTGGCCTTCCTGATCACCTGCTGTACCTGCATACTAACCTTCTGTGTTTCATGCACCAGGACCCCCAGATCCCTTTGTACTGTAGCACTTTGCAGTTTCTTTCCATTCAGATAATAACTTGCTCTTTGATTTTTTCTTCCAAAGTGCATAACCTCACACTTTCCAACATTATATTCCATCTGCCAAATTTCCGCCCACTCACTTAGCCTGTCTATGTCCTTTTGCAGGTTTTTTATGTCCTCCTCACTCACTGCTTTCCCTCCCATCTTTGTATCGTCAACAAACTTGGATACGTTGCACTTGGTCCCCTCCTCCAAATCGTTAATATAGATTGTAAAGAGTTGGGGTCCCAGCACTGACCCTTGCGGAACACCACTAGTTACTGATTGCCAACCCGAGAATGAACCATTTATCCCAACTCTCTGTTTTCTGTTAGATAGCCAATCTTCCACCCATGCCAGTATATTACCCCCAATCCCGTGATTTTTTATCTTGTGCAGTAATCTTTTGTGTGGCACCTTATCAAATGCCTTTTGGAAGTCCAAATACACCACATCCACTGGTTCCCCTTTATCCACCCTGTTTGTTACGTCCTCAAAGAATTCGAGCAAATTTGTCAAGCATGATTTCCCCTTCATAAAACCATGCTGACTCTGTCCGATTAAATTATGCTTATCCAAATGTCCTGTTACTGCTTCCTTAATAATGGACTCCAACATTTTACCAACCACAGATGTTAGGCTAACTGGTCTATAGTTTCCAGCCTTTTGTCTACCTCCCTTTTTAAATAAGGGCGTTACATTAGCAGTTTTCCAATCTGCTGGGACCTTTCCCGAATCCAGGGAGTTTTGGAAAATTACCACCAATGCATCCGCAATCCCTACCGCTGCTTCTCTCAAGACCCTAGGATGTAAGCCATCAGGTCCAGGGGATTTATCCGCCTTAAGTCCCATTATGTTACCGAGTACCATCTCCTTAGTGATTTTAATCGTGTTTAGCTCCTCCCCCCTTATAGCCCCCCGTTTGTCCAGTGTTGGGATATTTTTTGTATCCTCTACTGTAAAGACTGATACAAAATATTTGTTCAGCGTATTTGCCATCTCCGTGTTCCCCACTACTAATTTCCCGGTCTCGTCCTCTAAGGGACCAACATTCACTTTAGCCACCCTTTTTCTTTTTATATAACTGTAGAAACTCTTGCTATCTGTTTTTATATTTTTTGCTAGTTTACTTTCATAATCTATCTTCCCCTTCTTAATTAATCTTTTAGTTATTCTTTGCTGGCTTTTAAATGCTTCCCAATCTTCTATGCTCCTCCTAGATTTGGCTACTTTATATGCCCTTGTTTTCAGTCGGATACTATCCTTTATTACTTTACTAAGCCACGGATGGCTGTCTTTTCTTTTACGCCCCTTTTTCCTCAGTGGAATATATTTTTCTTGAAAGTTGTGAAATACCTCCTTGAATGTACACCACTGCTCCTGTACCGTCTTACACCTTAATCTATTTTCCCAGTCCACTTTAGTCAACTCTGCTCTCATACCTTCATAGTCTCCTATATTTAAGCTTAGTACGCTGGTTTGAGATCCAACTCTCTCACCCTCCAACTGAATTTGGAATTCAACCATGTTATGGTCACTCATTCCAAGGGGATCCTTTACTAGGACATTTTTTATTAATCCTGTCTCATTACACAGGACCAGATCTAAGATTGTCTGCCCCCTGGTTGGTTCAGTAACATACTGCTCAAGGAACTCGTCCCTAATGCACTCTATGAACTCTTCCTCAAGGCTGCCCTGCCCAATTTGATTTGTCCAGTCAATATGAAAGTTAAAATCTCCCATGATTATAGCTGTTCCCTTATTACAAGCCCCAACTATTTCCTGATTTATACTCCGACCAATAGAGTTACAACTGTTAGAAGGCCTATAGACTACGCCCACTAGTGACATTTTCCCCTTATTATTCCTCATCTCCATCCAAACTGTTTCACTATCCTGATCCTTTGACCCAATATCATTTCTCACTATTGCAGTGATTCCATCCTTTATTAACATAGCCACCCCACCTCCCTTTCCTTCCTGTCTGTCCTTCCTAATAGTCAAATACCCCTGGATGTTTAGTTCCCAGTCATGGTCACCTCGCAGCCATGTTTCTGTAATGGCCACCAGATCATACCCATGTGTAATTATTTGTACCGTCAACTCGTCTATTTTGTTACGAATGCTGCGTGCATTCAGATAAAGAACTTTTAAACATGTTTTGTGACAATTTATTCCTGCTTTTACCCCCTTTACTACTTCACCTTTATCTTTATATATTCTGTCCCTTCCTGATACGCTCTGGTTTTTAATTTCCCCACTGCTAATTTGCTCTATTGCCTTCTCCGCTGACATTTTTATTCTTCGCTCTCTTGAAACCTCCCCCCCACTAATTAGTTTAAAGCCCTCTCTACAGCCCTAGTTATTCGATTCGCCAGGATTCTAGTCCCAGCACTGGCCAAGTGAAGTCCGTCCCAACAGAACAGCTCTCTCCCGTCCCAGTACTGGTGCTAGTGTCCCAAGAAGCAAAACCCATTTCTCCCACACCAGTCTTTGAGCCACGCATTTAACTCTCTGATTTTATTTACCCTAGCCAAATTTGCTCGTGGCTCAGGTAGTAATCCAGAGATTATTACCCTTGTGGTTCTGCTTTTTAATTTGGCCCCTAGCTGCTCATACTCCCTCAGCAGAACCTCTTTCCTTGTCCTATCTATGTCGTTGGTGCCAACATGGACCACGACAACTGGATCCTCCCCCTCCCACTCCAAGTTTCTCTCCAGCCCAGAGGAGATGTCCTTAACCCTGGCAACACAACCTTCGGGACTCTCGCTCTCGGCTGCAAAGAACCCTATCTATCCCCCTTATAATACTCTCCCCTACCACTACAACATTTCTTTTTACTCCCCCCACTTTAATGGCCCCCCGTTCCACGGTGCTGTGGCCAGGTTGCTCATCCTCTCTGCAGTCCCTGCTCCCGTCCTCACAGGGAGTAAGAGCCTCAAACCTGTTGGACAAGAGCAAGGGCTGCGGCTCCTCCAACACTACCTCCTGGATCCCCGTACCTGCCTCACTCATAATCACACCCTACTGTCCCTGACCACGGACTAAATCTGAATTAGTTAATCTAATTGGTGTGACTACTTCCTGGAACACAGAGTCCAGGTAACTCTTCCCCTCCCTGATGTGTCGCAGTGTTTGAAGCTCGGACTCCAGCTCATCAACACGGAGCCGGAGTTCCTCGAGCAGCTAACACTTACTGCAAATGTGATCACCGTGAGCATCAATGGTGTCCACCAGCTCCCACATATTGCAGCAGTAACACATCACCTGCTCTCCCATTCTATGTAATTAATTAAATTTATTAATATTTTTTAAATACCCTCTGCCCCACCTGATGAATATCACACCTTAGAAACTATAAACCACAGAGTTTGAGTTTAAAAAGAGAGAAATACTCACCAACCAATTACTTACCTGCTTTCTGGTGACGTCACACCTCGATTATTTTTTACCTCTCTCCCTCCCTCCGAGTTCGGAGACTGGTCCCGCCTTACCTGGTCTCTGGAGCCTTTTAAACCCTCTGCCGCCACCTCGCCTCACGCAGGTCCGCCGCCGCACCAGGAAGCTGACAAAGATGGAAAAAGGA
Organism: Squalus acanthias; assembly: GCA_030390025.1. Classification (NCBI taxonomy): domain Eukaryota; kingdom Metazoa; phylum Chordata; class Chondrichthyes; order Squaliformes; family Squalidae; genus Squalus; species Squalus acanthias. The sequence goes on along the minus strand of CM059444.1, from coordinate 51,153,292 downwards.
AGGAACACCTCCCTCCCTGAACTCCCTCACTCACCAAACTCACAGCTTAACACTCTGTTCCAATCTGCAATCCATGACGAACTGCA
>CM059444.1:51099548-51153006 GCA_030390025.1 Squalus acanthias | reverse complement strand
CAAATAGGAGTGAAGCACTCGGGGTGGGGAGGCTGAGGAGTTGGCGGGGGGAAGGGAAGGATTTAAAAGCCTGCAGCAACTTAAGGTGGCAGCAGCTTCCTGGAGGACCAACAGGTGAAGTGTTTTCTCCTCCAGTTTTTGTCAGCATGTTAAGCTCCGTTGAATTTGTACCAAGGTATTTTTGTGTTGCTTTCAAAATTACTGCCAGGCGAGGCATGAGAGTTCTCAAGCCCAGAATTTGGCACCCACATCCATTCGTGGACAGCAGCTCGAGTTAATTCCCTGCAACCAAGAAGACTGAAACATAGAGCGGAAATTTTTTTCCAAATCGGACCTGGAGGTGCTCATAGAGCAAATGAGGATGAGGTGAAGATAAGTTGCTGGACCCGCGTGGAGAAAAGCACTGAACACAAATCCCGACTGGCCAGTATATCTACATCCTAAAAGGCTCCAAGGGATTTTGCGGCTGTGTCTGGGGAAAAGTCTGACCATGATCTGGGAACGCTTGAAAAATGAGAGTGCCAGTTGCAGAGAGTTGCAGCATCTCCATGCTGTGTTATTCAGAAGCGTGTATTCATCTCATTTGTGTAGTGGTTGCTGCAGGGTTACCAGGGAACGTCTTGTGGGGTAGATTAGAAGGTATATTATAGACTGCTAATCCCATTGAAGTTGCAGAATGTAATCTCCTAATCATATGGATAAATAAAGAACTAGAATTCCTACGTTATCACTGCTATTGAAAAGACTGAACAATATGGATATTACTCAGCGTCTGGTAAGTTTGGGAATGATCGTTCCCCTGGATTTCAGTCTGGAATGTGTTCCCAAAGCTGCTGTTTGTCAGTGAGCCACAGTTGGAGGTGGAACAAAGCAGTGGAGCATTAGGAGCGCAGTGCACTAAATTTAAAAACACAAGATCAGTGCACTGTGCTCTGCAAGATGATAACATCAGCCCTGTGCACGGCGACCTCCATTGGCTCCTGGTCCTCGCCGGCCTCCATTGGCTCCTGGTCCTCGCCGGCCTCCATTGGCTCCTGGTCCTCGCCGGCCTCCATTGGCTCCTGGTCCTCGCCGGCCTCCATTGGCTCCTGGTCCTCGCCGGCCTCCATTGGCTCCTGGTCCTCGCCGGCCTCCATTGGCTCCTGGTCCTCGCCGGCCTCCATTGGCTCCTGGTCCTCGCCGGCCTCCATTGGCTCCTGGTCCTCGCCGGCCTCCATTGGCTCCTGGTCCTCGCCGGCCTCCATTGGCTCCTGGTCCTCCCCGACCTCCATTGGCTCCTGGTCCTCGCCGGCCTCCATTGGCTCCTGGTCCTCGCCGCCCTCCATTGGCTCCTGGTCCTTGCCGGCCTCCATTGGCTCCTGGTCCTTGCCGGCCTCCATTGGCTCCTGGTCCTCGCCGGCCTCCATTGGCTCCTGGTCCTCGCCGGCCTCCATTGGCTCCTGGTCCTCGCCGGCCTCCATTGGCTCCTGGTCCTTGCCGGCCTCCATTGGCTCCTGGTCCTCGCCGGCCTCCATTGGCTCCTGGTCCTCGCCGGCCTCCATTGGCTCCTGGTCCTCGCCGGCCTCCATTGGCTCCTGGTCCTCGCCGGCCTCCATTGGCTCCTGGTCCTCGCCGGCCTCCATTGGCTCCTGGTCCTCGCCGGCCTCCATTGGCTCCTGGTCCTCCCCGACCTCCATTGGCTCCTGGTCCTCGCCGGCCTCCATTGGCTCCTGGTCCTCGCCGCCCTCCATTGGCTCCTGGTCCTCCCCGACCTCCATTGGCTCCTGGTCCTCCCCGACCTCCATTGGCTCCTGGTCCTCCCCGACCTCCATTGGCTCCTGGTCCTCCCCGACCTCCATTGGCTCCTGGTCCTCGCCGGCCTCCATTGGCTCCTGGTCCTCGCCGGCCTCCATTGGCTCCTGGTCCTTGCCGGCCTCCATTGGCTCCTGGTTCTTCCCCGGCCTCCATTGGCTACTGGTCCTCCCCGACCTCCATTGCCTCCTGGTCCTCGCCGGCCTCCACTGGCTCCTGGTCCTCCCCGACCTCCATTGGCTCCTGGTCCTCTCCGACCTCCATTGGCTCCTGGTCCAGCAACGCCTCGATTTTTAAAATTCTCATCCTCGTTTTCTAATTCTTCCATAGCCTCGCCCCTCCCTATCTCAGTAATCTCCTCCAGCCCTACAACGCTACAAGATCTCTGGGCTCCTCTAATTCTGGCCTCTTGCACTTCCCCGATTTTAATCACACCACCATTGTTGGCCGTGCCTTCAATATCTGGAGTTCACTCCCTAAGTCTCTTTGCCACGCTATCTCTCTCTCCTCCATTAAGACACTCCTTAAAACCGTTCTCTTCACCTGTCCTAATATCTCTTTATGTGGATAGGTGTCAGATATTGTTTGATAACGCTCCTGTGAGGCACCTTGGGACGTTTTACTAAGTTAAAGCCGCAATATAAATGCAAGTTGATGTTGTTAAGATCAGTGTACTGTGCTCTGTAACATGATGAGACTGGGACACTCTGCTCTGTAACATGATGAGACTGGGACACTGTGCTCTGTAACATGATGAGATCGGGAAACTGTGCTCTGTAACATGATGAGACTGGGACACTGTGCTCTGTAACATGATGAGATCAGGACACTGTGCTCTGTAACATGATGAGATCGGGGCACTGTGCTCTGTAACATGATGAGACTGGGACACTGTGCTCTGTAACATGATGAGATCAGGACACTGTGCTCTGTAACATGATGAGACTGGGACACTGTGTTCTGTAACATGATGAGATCGGGACACTGTGCTCTGTAACATGATGAGATCGGAACACTGTGCTCTGTAACATGATGAGATCGGGACACTGTGCTCTGTAACATGATGAGATCGGGACACTGTGCTCTGTAACATGATGAGACTGTGACACTTTGCTCTGTAACATGATGAGACTGGGACACTGTGCTCTGTAACATGATGAGATCGGGACACTGTGCTCTGTAACATGATGAGACTGGGGCACAGTGCTCTGTAACCTGATGAGATCGGGACACTGTGCTCTGTAACATGATGAGATCGGGAGACTGTGCTCTGTAACATGATGAGATCGGAACACTGTGCTCTGTAACATGATGAGATCGGGACACTGTGCTCTGTAACATGATGAGATCGGGACACTGTGCTCTGTAACATGATGAGACTGTGACACTTTGCTCTGTAACATGATGAGACTGGGACACTGTGCTCTGTAACATGATGAGATCGGGACACTGTGCTCTGTAACATGATGAGACTGGGGCACAGTGCTCTGTAACCTGATGAGATCGGGACACTGTGCTCTGTAACATGATGAGATCGGGAGACTGTGCTCTGTAACATGATGAGATCGGGACACTGTGCTCTGTAACATGATGAGACTGGGACACTGTGCTCTGTAACATGATTGGATCGGGGCACTGTGCTCTGTAACATGATGAGACTGGGACACTGTGCTCTGTAACATGATGAGATCGGGACACTGTGCTCTGTAACATGATGAGATTCGGACACTGTGCTCTGTAACATGATGAGACTGGGACATTGGGTTCTGTAACATGATGAGATCGGGACACTGTGCTCTGTAACATGATGAGATCCGGACACTGTGCTCTGTAACATGATGAGACTGGGACACTGTGCTCTGTAACATGATTGGATCGGGGCACTGTGCTCTGTAACATGATGAGACTGGGACACTGTGCTCTGTAACATGATGAGACTGGGACACGGTGCTCTTGAACATGATGAGTGCGGGACACTGTGCTCTGTAACATGATGAGATCGGGAGACTGTGCTCTGTAACATGATGAGATCGGGACACTGTGCTCTGTAACATGATGAGACTGGGACACTGTGCTCTGTAACATGATGAGACTGGGACACTGTGCTCTGTAACATGATGAGACCGGGACACTGTGCTCTGTAACATGATGAGACTGGGACACTGTGCTCTGTAACATGATGAGACTGGGACACTGTGCTCTGTAACATGATGAGACGGGACACTGTGCTCTGTAACATGATGAGACTGGGACACTGTGCTCTGTAACATGATGAGACTGGGACACTGTGCTCTGTAACATGATGAGACCGGGACACTGTGCTCTGTAACATGATGAGAGCGGGACACTGTGCTCTGTAACATGATGAGATCGGGACACTGTGCTCTGTAACATGATGAGACTGGGACACTGTGCTCTGTAACATGATGAGACTGGGACACTGTGCTCTGTAACATGATGAGACTGGGACACTGTGCTCTGTAACATGATGAGATCGGGACACTGTGCTCTGTAACATGATGAGATCGGGACACTGTGCTCTGTAACATGATGAGATCGGGGCACTGTGCTCTGTAACATGATGAGACTGGGACACTGTGCTCTGTAACATGATGAGACTGGGACACTGTGCTCTGTAACATGATGAGATCGGGACACTGTGCTCTGTAACATGATGAGATCGGGACACTGTGCTCTGTAACATGATGAGACCGGGACACTGTGCTCTGTAACATGATGAGACTGGGACACTGTGCTCTGTAACATGATGAGACTGGGACACTGTGCTCTGTAACATGATGAGACTGGGACACTGTGCTCTGTAACATGATGAGACTGTGACACTGTGCTCTGTAACATGATGAGATCGAGACACTGTGCTCTGTAACATGATGTGACTGGTTCACTGTGCTCTGTAACATGATGAGACTGGGACACTGTGCTCTGTAACATGATGAGACTGGGACACTGTGCTCTGTAACATGATGAGACTGGGACACTGTGCTCTGTAACATGATGAGACTGGGACATTGTGCTCTGTAACATGATGAGACTGGGACACTGTGCTCTGTAACATGATGAGGCTGGGACACTGTGCTCTGTAACATGATGAGACTGGGACACTGTGCTCTGTAACATGATGAGACTGGGACACTGTGCTCTGTAACATGATGAGATCGAGACACTGTGCTCTGTAACATGATGAGACTGGGACACTGTGCTCTGTAACATGATGAGATCGGGACACTGTGCTCTGTAACATGATGAGATCGGGACACTGTGCTCTGTAACATGATGAGATCGGGACACTGTGCTCTGTAACATGATGAGAACGGGGCACTGTGCTCTGTAACATGATGAGACTGGGACACTGTGCTCTGTAACATGATGAGACAGGGACACTGTGCTCTGTAACATGATGAGACTGGGACACTGTGCTCTGTAACATGATGAGATCGGGACACTGTGCTCTGTAACATGATGAGACTGGGACACTGTGCTCTGTAACATGATGAGACTGGGACACTGTGCTCTGTAACATGATGAGATCGGGACACTGTGCTCTGTAACATGATGAGATCGGGACACTGTGCTCTGTAACATGATGAGACTGGGACACTGTGCTCTGTAACATGATGAGACTGGGACACTGTGCTCTGTAACATGATGAGACTGGGACACTGTGCTCTGTAACATGATGAGACTGGGACACTGTGCTCTGTAACATGATGAGATCGGGACACTGTGCTCTGTAACATGATGCGACTGGGACACTGTGCTCTGTAACATGATGAGACTGGGACACTGTGCTCTGTAACATGATGAGACTGGGACACTGTGCTCTGTAACATGATGAGACTGGGACACTGTGCTCTGCAACATGATGAGACTGGGTCACTGTGCTCTGTAACATGATGAGACTTGGACACTGCGCTGTAACATGATGAGACTGGGGACTGTGCTCTATAACATGATGAGACAGGGACACTGTGCTCTGTAACATGACGAGATCGGGGCACTGTGCTCTGTAACATGATGAGATCAGGACACTGTGCTCTGTAACATGATGAGATCGGGTCACTGTGCTCTGTAACATCATGAGATCGGGACACTGTGCTCTGTAACGTGATGAGACTGGGAAACTGTGCTCTGTAACATGATGAAACTGAGACACTGTGCTCTGTAACATGATGAGACTGGGAAACTGTGCTCTGTAACATGATGAAACTGAGACACTGTGCTCTGTAACATGATGAGACTGGGACACTGTGCTCTGTAACATGCTGAGACTGGGACACTGTGCTCTGTAACATGATGAGACTGGGACACTGTGCTCTGTAACATGATGAGATCGGGACACTGTGCTCTGTAACATGATGAGACCGGGTAACTGTGCCCTGTAACATGATGAGATCGGGACACTGTGCTCTGTAACATGACGAGATCGGGACACTGTGCTCTTTAACATGATGAGATCGGGACACTGTGCTCTGTAACCTGATGAGACTGGGACACTGTGCGCTGTAACATGATGAGATCGAGACACTGTGCTCTGTAACATGATGAGACTGGGACACTGTGCTCTGTAACCTGATGAAACTGGGACACTGTGCACTGTAACATGATGAGACTGGGGCACTGTGCTCTTTAACATGATGAAACTGGGACACTGTGCTCTGTAACCTGATGAGACTGGGACACTGTGCGCTGTAACATGACGAGATCGGGGCACTGTGCTCTTTAACATGATGAGATCGGGACACTGTGCTCTGTAACATGATGAGATCGGGACACTGTGCGCTGTAACATGATGAGATCGGGACACTGTGCTCTGCAACATGATGAGATCGGGACACTGTGCACTGTAACATGATGAGACTGGGACACTGTGCTCTGTAACATGATGAAACTGGGACACTGTGCTCTGCAACCTGATGAAACTGGGACACTGTGCTCTTTAACATGAAGAAACTGGGACACTGTGCTCTGTAACCTGATGAGACTGGGACACTGTGCTCTGTAACATGATGAGACTGGGACACTGTGCTCTGTAACATGACGAGACTGGGACACTGTGCTCTGTAACATGATGAGACTGGGACACTGTGCTCTGTAACATGATGAGACTGGGACACTGTGCTCTGTAACATGATGAGACTGGGACACTGTGCTCTGTAACATGATGAGACTGGGACACTGTGCGCTGTAACATGATGAGACTGGGGGACTGTGCTCTATAACATGATGAGACAGGGACACTGTGCTCTGTAACATGACGAGATCGGGGCACTGTGCTCTGTAACATGATGAGATCGGGACACTGTGCTCTGTAACATGATGAGATCGGGACACTGTGTCCTGTAATGTGATGAGACTGGGACACTGTGCTCTGTAACATGATGAGATCGGGACACTGTGTCCTGTAATGTGATGAGACTGGGACACTGTGCTCTGTAACATGATGAAATCGGGACACTGTGCTCTGTAACATGATGAGACTGGGACACTGTGCTCTGTAACATGATGAGACTGGGAAACTGTGCTCTGTAACATGATGAGTTCGGGACATTGTGCTCTGTAACATGATGAGACTGGGACACTGTGCTCTGTAACATGATGAGACTGGGACACTGTGCTCTGTAACATGATGAGACTGGGACACTGTGCTCTGTAACATGATGAGACTGGGACACTGTGCTCTGTAACATGATGAGACTGGGACACTGTGCTCTGTAACATGATGAGACTGGGACACTGTGCGCTGTAACATGATGAGACTGGGGGACTGTGCTCTATAACATGATGAGACAGGGACACTGTGCTCTGTAACATGATGAGATCGGGGCACTGTGCTCTGTAACATGATGAGATCGGGACACTGTGCTCTGTAACATGATGAGATCGGGGCACTGTGCTCTGTAACATGATGAGATCGGGACACTGTGCTCTGTAACATGATGAGATCGGGACACTGTGCTCTGTAACATGATGAGATCGGGACACTATGCTCTGTAACATGATGAGATCGGGACACTGTGCTCTATAACATGACGAGATCGGGGCACTGTGCTCTTTAACATGATGAAACTGGGACACTGTGCTCTGTAACCTGATGAGACAGGGACACTGTGCTCTGTAACATGATGCAACTGAGACACTGTGCTCTGGAGCATGATGAGACTGGGACACTGTGCTCTGCAACATGATGAGACTGGGACACTGTGCTCTGTAACATGATGAGACTGGGACACTGTGCTCTGTAACATGATGAGACTGGGACACTGGCTCTGTAACATGATGAGATCGGGACACTGTGCTCTGTAACATGATGAGATCGGGACACTGTGCTCTGTAACATGATGAGATCGGGACACTGTGCTCTGTAACATGATGAGATCGGGACACTGTGCTCTGTAACCTGATGAGACTGGGACACTGTGCTCTGCAACATGATGAGACTGGGACACTGTGCTCTGTAACATGATGAGATCGGGACACTGTGCTCTGTAGCATGATGAGATCGGGACACTGTGCTCTGTAACATGATGAGATCGGGGCACTGTGCTCTGTAACATGATGAGATCGGGACACTGTGCTCTGTAACCTGATGAGACTGGGACACTGTGCTCTGTAACATGATGAGACCAGGACACTGTGCTCTGTAACATGATGAGACTGCGACACTGTGCTCTGTAACATGATGAGACTGGGACACTGTGCTCTGTAACATGATGAGACTGGGACACTGTGCTCTGTAACATGATGAGATCGAGACACTGTGCTCTGTAACATGATGAGATCGGGACACTGTGCTCTGTAACATGATGAGATCGGGACACTGTGCTCTGTAACATGATGAGATCGGGACACTGTGCTCTGTAACATGATGAGACTGGGACACTGTGCTCTGTAACATGATGAGATCGAGACACTGTGCTCTGTAACATGATGAGATCGAGACACTGTGCTCTGTAACATGATGAGACTGGGACACTGTGCTCTGTAACATGATGAGATCGGGACACTGTGCTCTGTAACATGATGAGACTGGGACACTGTGCTCTGTAACCTGATGAGATCGGGACACTGTGCTCTGTAACATGATGAGACTGGGACACTGTGCTCTGTAACATGATGTGACTGGGACACTGTGCTCTGTAACATGATGAGATCGGGACACTGTGCTCTGTAACATGATGAGATCGAGACACTGTGCTCTGTAACATGATGAGACTGGGACACTGTGCTCTGTAACATGATGAGATCGGGACACTGTGCTCTGTAACATGATGAGACAGGGACACTGTGCTCTGTAACATGATGAGTCTGGGACACTGTGCTCTGTAACATGATGAGATCGGGACACTGTGCTCTGTAACATGATGAGACTGGGACACTGTGCTCTGTAACATGATGAGATCGGGACACTGTGCTCTGTAACATGATGAGATCGGGACACTGTGCTCTGTAACATGATGAGACTGGGACACTGTGCTCTGTAACATGATGAGACTGGGGCACTGAGCTCTATAACATGATGAGACAGGGACACTGTGCTCTGTAACATGACGAGATCGGGCACTGTGCTCTGTAACATGATGAGATCAGGACACTGTGCTCTGTAACATGATGAGATCGGGACACTGTGCTCTGTAACATGATGAGATCGGGACACTGTGCTCTGTAACATGATGAGACTGGGACACTGTGCTCTGTAACATGATGAGACTGGAACACTGTGCTCTGTAACATGATGAGACTGGGACACTGTGCTCTGTAACATGATGAAACTGAGACACTGTGCTCTGTAACATGATGAGACTGGGACACTGTGCTCTGTAACATGATGAGACTGGGACACTGTGCTCTGTAACATGATGAGACTGGGACACTGTGCTCTGTAACATGATGAGATCGGGACACTGTGCTCTGTAACATGATGAGACCGGGACACTGTGCTCTGTAACATGATGAGATCGGGACACTGTGCTCTGTAACATGATGAGATCGGGACACTGTGCTCTGTAACATGATGAGATCGGGACACTGTGCTCTGTAACATGATGAGACTGGGACACTGTGCTCTGTAACATGATGAGATCGGGACACTGTGCTCTGTAACATGATGAGACTGGGACACTGTGCTCTGTAACATGATGAGACTGGGACACTGTGCTCTGTAACATGATGAGACTGGGACACTGTGCTCTGTAACATGATGAGACTGGGACACTGTGCTCTGTAACATGATGAGACTGGGACACTGTGCTCTGTAACATGATGAGATCGGGACACTGTGCTCTGTAACATGATGAGATCGGGACACTGTGCTCTGTAACATGATGAGATCGGGACACTGTGCTCTGTAACATGATGAGATCGGGACACTGTGCTCTGTAACATGATGAGATCGGGACACTGTGCTCTGTAACATGATGAGACTGGGACACTGTGCTCTGTAACATGATGAGACTGGGACACTGTGCTCTGTAACATGATGAGACTGGGACACTGTGCTCTGTAACATGATGAGACTGGGACACTGTGCTCTGTAACATGATGAGACTGGGACACTGTGCTCTGTAACATGATGAGACTGGGACACTGTGCTCTGTAACATGATGAGACTGGGACACTGTGCTCTGTAACATGATGAGACTGGGACACTGTGCTCTGTAACATGATGAGACTGGGACACTGTGCTCTGTAACATGATGAGACTGGGACACTGTGCTCTGTAACATGATGAGACTGGGACACTGTGCTCTGTAACATGATGAGACTGGGACACTGTGCTCTGTAACATGATGAGACAGGGACACTGTGCTCTGTAACATGATGAGATCGGGACACTGTGCTCTGTAACATGATGAGATCGGGACACTGTGCTCTGTAACATGATGAGATCGGGACACTGTGCTCTGTAACATGATGAGACTGGGACACTGTGCTCTGTAACATGATGAGATCGGGACACTGTGCTCTGTAACATGATGAGACTGGGACACTGTGCTCTGTAACATGATGAGATCGGGACACTGTGCTCTGTAACATGATGAGACTGGGACACTGTGCTCTGTAACATGATGAGACTGGGACATGATGAATCAGGACACGTGACTGTAACATGATGAGACAGGGGGCTGTAACATGATGAGATCGTGACACTGTGCTCTGTAACATGATGAGACTGGGACACGTGCTCTGTAACATGATGAGACTGGGACACTGTGCTCTGTAACATGATGAGACTGGACACTGTGCTCTGTAACATGATGAGACTGGGACACTGGATCTGTAACATGATGAGACGAGACACTGTGCTCTGTAACATGATGAGACTGGGACACTGTGCTCTGTAACATGATGAGACTGGGACACTGTGCTCTGTAACCTGATGAGACTGGGACACTGTGCTCTGTAACATGATGAGACCTGGGACACTGTGCTCTGTAACATTATGAGACTGGGACACTGTGCTCTGTAACATGATGAATCGGACACTGTGCTCTGTAACATGATGAGACTGGGACACTGTGCTCTGTAACATGATGAGATCGGGACACTGTGCTCTGTAACATTTGAGATCGGGACACTGTGCTCTGTAACGATGATGAGATCGGGACACTGTGCTCTGTAACATGATGAGATCGGGACACTGTGCTCTGTAACATGATGAGACTGGGACACTGTGCTCTGTAACATGATGAGACTGGGACACTGTGCTCTGTAACATGATGAGACGGGACACTGTGCTCTGTAACATGATGAGACCGGGACACTGTGCTCTGTAACATGATGAGACTGGGACACTGTGCTCTGTAACATGATGAGACTGGGACACTGTGCTCTGTAACATGATGAGACCGGGACACTGTGCTCTGTAACATGATGAGACTGGGACACTGTGCTCTGTAACATGATGAGACTGGACACTGTGCTCTGTAACATGATGAGATCAGGACACTGTGCTCTGTAACATGATGAGACTGGGACACTGTGCTCTGTAACATGATGAGATCGGGACACTGTGCTCTGTAACATGATGAGATCGGGACACTGTGCTCTGTAACATGATGAGATCGGGACACTGTGCTCTGTAACATGATGAGACTGGGACACTGTGCTCTGTAACATGATGAGACTGGGACACTGTGCTCTGTAACATGATGAGACTGGGACACTGTGCTCTGTAACATGATGAGATCGGACACTGTGCTCTGTAACATGATGAGACTGGGACACTGTGCTCTGTAACATGATGACTGGACACTGTGCTCTGTAACATGAGATCGACACTGTGCTCTGTAACATGATGAGACTGGGACACTGTGCTCTGTAACATGATGAGACAGGGACACTGTGCTCTGTAACATGATGAGACTGGGACACTGTGCTCTGTAACATGATGAGACTGGGACACTGTGCTCTGTAACATGATGAGACTGGGACACTGTGCTCTGTAACATGATGAGACTGGGACACTGTGCTCTGTAACATGATGAGACTGGGACACTGTGCTCTGTAACATGATGAGACCAGGACACTGTGCTCTGTAACATGATGAGATCGGGACACTGTGCTCTGTAACATGATGAGACAGGGACACTGTGCTCTGTAACATGATGAGACTGGGACACTGTGCTCTGTAACATGATGAGATCGGGACACTGTGCTCTGTAACATGATGAGATCGGGACACTGTGCTCTGTAACATGATGAGACTGGGACACTGTGCTCTGTAACATGATGAGACTGGGACACTGTGCTCTGTAACATGACTGGGACACTGTGCTCTGTAACATGATGAGACTGGGGACACTGTGCTCTGTAACATGATGAGACTGGGACACTGTGCTCTGTAACATGATGAGATCGGGACACTGTGCTCTGTAACATGATGAGACTGGGACACTGTGCTCTGTAACATGATGAGACTGGGACACTGTGCTCTGTAACATGATGAGATCAGGACACTGTGCTCTGTAACATGATGAGATCGGGACACTGTGCTCTGTAACATGATGAGACTGGGACACTGTGCTCTGTAACATGATGAGACTGGGACACTGTGCTCTGTAACATGATGAGACTGGGACACTGTGCTCTGTAACATGATGAGACTGGGACACTGTGCTCTGTAACATGATGAGACTGGGACACTGTGCTCTGTAACATGATGAGACTGGGACACTGTGCTCTGTAACATGATGAGACTGGGACACTGTGCTCTGTAACATGATGAGATCGGGACACTGTGCTCTGTAACATGATGAGACTGGGACACTGTGCTCTGTAACATGATGAGACTGGGACACTGTGCTCTGTAACATGATGAGATCGGGACACTGTGCTCTGTAACATGATGAGACGGGACACTGTGCTCTGTAACATGATGATTCGGACACTGTGCTCTGTAACATGATGAGATCGGGACACTGTGCTCTGTAACATGATGAGACCGGGACACTGTGCTCTGTAACATGATGAGACTGGGACACTGTGCTCTGTAACATGATGAGATCGGGACACTGTGCTCTGTAACATGATGAGATCGGGACACTGTGCTCTGTAACATGATGAGACTCGGGACACTGTGCTCTGTAACATGATGAGATCGGGACACTGTGCTCTGTAACATGATGAGACTGGGACACTGTGCTCTGTAACATGATGAGACTGGGACACTGTGCTCTGTAACATGATGAGACCGGGACACTGTGCTCTGTAACATGATGAGACGGGACACTGTGCTCTGTAACATGATGAGACTGGGACACTGTGCTCTGTAACATGATGAGACTGGGACACTGTGCTCTGTAACATGATGAGACTGGGACACTGTGCTCTGTAACATGATGACTGGACACTGTGCTCTGTAACATGATGAGATCGGGACACTGTGCTCTGTAACATGATGAGATCGGGACACTGTGCTCTGTAACATGATGAGACTGGGACACTGTGCTCTGTAACATGATGAGATCGGGACACTGTGCTCTGTAACATGATGAGATCTGGGACACTGTGCTCTGTAACATGATGAGATCGGGACACTGTGCTCTGTAACATGATGAGACTGGGACACTGTGCTCTGCAACATGATGAGACCAGGACACTGTGCTCTGTAACATGATGAGACTGGGACACTGTGCCCTGTAACATGATGAGATCGGGACACTGTGCTCTGTAACATGATGAGACTGGGACACTGTGCTCTGATAACATGATGAGACGGGGCACTGAGCTCTGTAACATGATAGAGATCGAGACACTGTGCTCTGTAACATGATGAGATCGGGACACTAGTGCTCTGTAACATGATGAGACGGGACACTGTGCTCTGTAAACATGATGTGATCTGGACACTGTGCTCTGTAACATGATTGAGACGGGGCACTGTGCTCTGTAACATATGAGATCTGGGGACACTGTGCACTGTAACATGGATGAGACTGGGACACTGTGCTCTTTAACATGATTGACCTGGGACACTGTGCTCTGTAACATGATGAGACCAGGACACTGTGCTCTGTAACATGATGAGACTGGGACACTGTGCCCTGTAACATGATGAGATCGGGACACTGTGCTCTGTAACATGGATGAACTGGGACACTGTGCTCTGTTAACATGATGAGACTCGGGACACTGTGGCTCTGTAACATGATGAGACTGGGACACTGTGCTCTGTAACATGATGAGACTGGGACACTGTGCTCTGTAACATGATGAGACTGGGACACTGTGCTCTGTAACATGATGAGACTGGGACACTGTGCTCTGTAACATGATGAGATCGGGACACTGTGCTCTGTAACATGATGAGATCAGGGACACTGTGCTCTGTAACATGATGAGATCAGGGACACTGTGCTCTGTAACATGATGAGACTGGACACTGTGCTCTGTAACATGATGAGACTGGGACACTGTGCTCTGTAACATGATGAGACTGGGACACTGTGCTCTGTAACATGATGAGACTGGGACACTGTGCTCTGTAACATGATGAGACTGGGACACTGTGCTCTGTAACATGATGAGACTGGGACACTGTGCTCTGTAACATGATGAGACTGGGACACTGTGCTCTGTAACATGATGAGACTGGGACACTGTGCTCTGTAACATGATGAGACTGGGACACTGTGCTCTGTAACATGATGAGACTGGGACACTGTGCTCTGTAACATGATGAGATCGGGACACTGTGCTCTGTAACATGATGAGATCGGGACACTGTGCTCTGTAACATGATGAGATCGGGACACTGTGCTCTGTAACATGATGAGACTGGGACACTGTGCTCTGTAACATGATGAGATCGGGCCACTGTGCTCTGTAACATGATGAGATCGGGACACTGTGCTCTGTAACATGATGAGACTGGGACACTGTGCTCTGTAACATGATGAGATCGGGACACTGTGCTCTGTAACATGATGAGACTGGGACACTGTGCTCTGTAACATGATGAGATCGGGACACTGTGCTCTGTAACATGATGAGATCGGGACACTGTGCTCTGTAACATGATGAGACTGGGACACTGTGCTCTGTAACATGATGAGACTGGGACACTGTGCTCTGTAACATGATGAGACTGGGACACTGTGCTCTGTAACATGATGAGACTGGGACACTGTGCTCTGTAACATGATGAGACTGGGACACTGTGCTCTGTAACATGATGAGACTGGGACACTGTGCTCTGTAACATGATGAGACTGGGACACTGTGCTCTGTAACATGATGAGATCGGGACACTGTGCTCTGTAACATGATGAGACTGGGACACTGTGCTCTGTAACATGATGAGATCTGGGACACTGTGCTCTGTAACATGATGAGACTGGGACACTGTGCTCTGTAACATGATGAGACTGGGACACTGTGCTCTGTAACATGATGAGACTGGGACACTGTGCTCTGTAACATGATGAGACTGGGACACTGTGCTCTGTAACATGATGAGACCTGGGACACTGTGCTCTGTAACATGATGAGACTGGGACACTGTGCTCTGTAACATGATGAGACTGGGACACTGTGCTCTGTAACATGATGAGACTGGGACACTGTGCTCTGTAACATGATGAGACTGGACACTGTGCTCTGTAACATGATGAGACTGGGACACTGTGCTCTGTAACATGATGAGACTGGGACACTGTGCTCTGTAACATGATGAGACTGGGACACTGTGCTCTGTAACATGATGAGACTGGGACACTGTGCTCTGTAACATGATGAGATCAGGGACACTGTGCTCTGTAACATGATGAGACGACACTGTGCTCTGTAACATGATGAGACTGGGACACTGTGCTCTGTAACATGATGAGATCGGGACACTGTGCTCTGTAACATGATGAGATCGGGACACTGTGCTCTGTAACATGATGAGATCGGGACACTGTGCTCTGTAACATGATGAGACTGGGACACTGTGCTCTGTAACATGATGAGATCGGGACACTGTGCTCTGTAACATGATGAGACTGGGACACTGTGCTCTGTAACATGATGAGACAGGGACACTGTGCTCTGTAACATGATGAGACTGGGACACTGTGCTCTGTAACATGATGAGACAGGGACACTGTGCTCTGTAACATGATGAGACTGGGACACTGTGCTCTGTAACATGATGAGACTGGGACACTGTGCTCTGTAACATGATGAGACTCGGGACACTGTGCTCTGTAACATGATGTGATCGGGGCACTGTGTCTGTAACATGATGTGACAGGGACACTGTGCTCTGTAACATGATGAGACTGGGACACTGTGCTCTGTAACATGATGAGATCGGGACACTGTGCTCTGTAACATGATGAGACTGGGACACTGTGCTCTGTACATGATGAGACTGGGACACTGTGCTCTGTAACATGATGAGATCTGGGACACTGTGCTCTGTAACATGATGAGAACCGGGACACTGTGCTCTGTAACATGATGAGACTGGGGCCACTGTGCTCTGTAACATGATGAGACTCGGGACACTGTGCTCTGTAACATGATGAGACTGGGACACTGTGCTCTGTAACATGATGAGATCGGGACACTGTGCTCTGTAACATGATGAGATCGGGACACTGTGCTCTGTAACATGATGAGACTGGGACACTGTGCTCTGTAACATGATGAGACTGGGACACTGTGCTCTGTAACATGATGAGATCGGGACACTGTGCTCTGTAACATGATGAGATCGGGACACTGTGCTCTGTAACATGATGAGACTGGGACACTGTGCTCTGTAACATGATGAGATCGGGACACTGTGCTCTGTAACATGATGAGACTGGGACACTGTGCTCTGTAACATGATGAGACTGGGACACTGTGCTCTGTAACATGATGAGATCGGGACACTGTGCTCTGTAACATGATGAGACGGGACACTGTGCTCTGTAACATGATGAGACTGGGACACTGTGCTCTGTAACATGATGAGATCGGGACACTGTGCTCTGTAACATGATGAGATCTGGACACTGTGCTCTGTAACATGATGAGACTGGGACACTGTGCTCTGTAACATGATGAGATCGGGACACTGTGCTCTGTAACATGATGAGATCGGGACACTGTGCTCTGTAACATGATGAGACTGGGACACTGTGCTCTGTAACATGATGAGACTGGGACACTGTGCTCTGTAACATGATGAGACTGGGACACTGTGCTCTGTAACATGATGAGACTGGGACACTGTGCTCTGTAACATGATGAGACTGGGACACTGTGCTCTGTAACATGATGAGACTGGACTGACTCTACATGACTGGACACTGTGCTCTGTAACATGATGAGACTGGGACACTGTGCTCTGTCACATCATGAGATCAGGACACTGTGCTCTGTAACATGATGAGATCGGGACACTGTGCTCTGTAACATGATGAGATCGGGACACTGTGCTCTGTAACATGATGAGATCGGGACACTGTGCTCTGTAACATGATGAGACTGGGACACTGTGCTCTGTAACATGATGAGACTGGGACACTGTGCTCTGTAACATGATGAGACTGGGACACTGTGCTCTGTAACATGATGAGACTGGGACACTGTGCTCTGTAACATGATGAGACTGGGACACTGTGCTCTGTAACATGATGAGACAGGGACACTGTGCTCTGTAACATGATGAGACTGGGACACTGTGCTCTGTAACATGATGAGACTGGGACACTGTGCTCTGTAACATGATGAGATCGGGACACTGTGCTCTGTAACATGATGAGACCAGGACACTGTGCTCTGTAACATGATGAGACCGGGACACTGTGCTCTGTAACATGATGAGACTGGGACACTGTGCTCTGTAACATGATGAGACTGGGACACTGTGCTCTGTAACATGATGAGATCGGGACACTGTGCTCTGTAACATGATGAGATCGGGACACTGTGCTCTGTAACATGATGAGACTGGGACACTGTGCTCTGTAACATGATGAGACTGGGACACTGTGCTCTGTAACATGATGAGACCGGACACTGTGCTCTGTAACATGATGAGATCGGGACACTGTGCTCTGTAACATGATGAGACTGGGACACTGTGCTCTGTAACATGATGAGACCGGGGCACTGTGCTCTGTAACATGATGAGATCGGGACACTGTGCTCTGTAACATGATGAGACTGGGACACTGTGCTCTGTAACATGATGAGACTGGACACTGTGCTCTGTAACATGATGAGACTGGGACACTGTGCTCTGTAACATGATGAGACTGGGACACTGTGCTCTGTAACACTGATGAGACAGGACACTGTGCTCTGTAACATGATGAGACAGGGACACTGTGCTCTGTAACCATGATGAGATCGGGACACTGTGCTCTGTAACATGATGAGAACGAGACACTGTGCTCTGTAACATGATGAGACTGGGACACTGTGCTCTGTAACATGATGAGATCGGGACACTGTGCTCTGTAACATGATGAGACAGGGACACTGTGCTCTGTAACCTGATGAGACTGGACACTGTGCTCTGTAACTGATGAGACGGGCCACTGTGCTCTGTAACATGATGAGATCGGGACACTGTGCTCTGTAACATGATGAGATCGGGACACTGTGCTCTGTAACATGATGAGACCTGGGACACTGAGCTCTGTAACATGATGAGACTGGGACACTGTGCTCTGTAACATGATGAGACTGGGACACTGTGCTCTGTAACATGATGAGACTGGGACACTGTGCTCTGTACATGATGAGACTGGGACACTGTGCTCTGTAAACCTGATGAGATCGATGGACCGGGGCACTGTGCTCTGTTACATGATGAGCCTGGGCACTGTGCTCTGTAACATGATGAGACTGGGACACTGTGCTCTGTAACATGATGTGACTGGGACACTGTGCTCTGTAACATGATGAGACTGGGACACTGTGCTCTGTAACATGATGAGTTCGAGACACTGTGCTCTGTAACATGATGAGACTGGGACACTGTGCTCTGTAACATGATGAGATCGGAGACACTGTGCTCTGTAACATGAAGAGGACTGGGACACTGTGCTCTGTAACATGATGAGATCGGGACACTGTGCTCTGTAACATGATGAGACTGGGACACTGTGCTCTGTAACATGATGAGACTGGGACACTGTGCTCTGTAACATGATGAGACTGGGACACTGTGCTCTGTAACATGATGAGACTCGGGACACTGTGCTCTGTAACATGATGAGATCGGGACACTGTGCTCTGTAACATGATGAGATCGGGACACTGTGCTCTGTAACATGATGAGATCGGGACACTGTGCTCTGTAACATGATGAGATCGGACACTGTGCTCTGTAACATGATGGACTGGCTCTGTAACATGTAGCGACCTGTGTCTGTACATGATGAGATCGGGACACTGTGCTCTGTAACATGATGAGACAGGGACACTGTGCTCTGTAACATGATGAGAAAGGGACACTGTGCTCTGTAACATGATGAGATCGGGACACTGTGCTCTGTAACATGATGAAACTGAGACACTGTGCTCTGTAACATGATGAGACTGGGACACTGTGCTCTGTAACATGATGAGACTGGGACACTGTGCTCTGTAACATGATGAGACCTGGACACTGTGCTCTGTAACATGATGAGACTGGGACACTGTGCTCTGTAACATGATGAGATCGGGACACTGTGCTCTGTAACATGATGAGACTGGGACACTGTGCTCTGTAACATGATGAGACCGGGGCACTGTGCTCTGTAACATGATGAGACTGGGACACTGTGCTCTGTAACATGATGAGACTGGGACACTGTGCTCTGTAACATGATGAGACTGGGACACTGTGCTCTGTAACATGATGAGATCGGGACACTGTGCTCTGTAACATGATGAGACTGGGACACTGTGCTCTGTAACATGATGAGACGGGACACTGTGCTCTGTAACATGATGAGACTGGACACTGTGCTGTAACTGATGAGACTGGGACACTGTGCTCTGTAACATGATGAGACTGGGACACTGTGCTCTGTAACATGATGAGACCGGGACACTGTGCTCTGTAACATGATGAGACTGGGACACTGTGCTCTGTAACATGATGAGACTGGGACACTGTGCTCTGTAACATGATGAGACTGGGACACTGTGCTCTGTAACATGATGAGATCGGGACACTGTGCTCTGTAACATGATGAGACTGGGACACTGTGCTCTGTAACATGATGAGATCGGGACACTGTGCTCTGTAACATGATGAGACTGGGACACTGTGCTCTGTAACATGATGAGACTGGGACACTGTGCTCTGTAACATGATGAGACTGGGACACTGTGCTCTGTAACATGATGAGACTGGGACACTGTGCTCTGTAACATGATGAGACTGGGACACTGTGCTCTGTAACATGATGAGACTGGGACACTGTGCTCTGTAACATGATGAGACTGGGACACTGTGCTCTGTAACATGATGAGACTGGGACACTGTGCTCTGTAACATGATGAGACTGGGACACTGTGCTCTGTAAATGATGAGACTGGGGCCACTGTGCTCTGTAACATGATGAGACTGGGACACTGTGCTCTGTAACATGATGAGAACTGGACACTGTGCTCTGTAACATGATGAGACTGACCGGACACTGTGCTCTGTAACATGATGAGACTGGGACACTGTGCTCTGTAACAATGATGAGACGGGGCACTGTGCGTCTGTAACATGATGAGTCAGGGACAACTGTGCTCTGTAACATGATGAGACAGGGACACTGTGCTCTGTAACAGGGACGAGATCAGGGACACTGTGCTCTGTAACATGATGAGATCAGGACACTGTGCTCTGTAACCTGATGAGACTGGGACACTGTGCTCTGTAACATGATGAGACTGGGACACTGTGCTCTGTAACATGATGAGACTGGGCACTGTGCTCTGTAACATGATGAGACAGGGACACTGTGCTCTGTAACATGATGAGGACAGGGACACTGTGCTCTGTAACATGATGAGATCTGGACACTGTGCTCTGAAACATGATGAGACTGGACACTGTGCTCTGTAACATGATGAGACCGGGGACACTGTGCTCTGTAACATGATGAGACTGGGACACTGTGCTCTGTAACATGATGAGACTGGGCACTGTGCCTGTAACATGATGAGACGGGACACTGTGCTCTGTAACATGATGAGACAGGGACACTGTGCTCTGTAACATGATGAGATCGGGACACTGTGCTCTGTAACATGATGAGATCGGGACACTGAGCTCTGTAACTGATGAGATCGGGACACTGTGCTCTGTAACATGATGAGACTGGGACACTGTGCTCTGTAACATGATGAGACTGGGACACTGTGCTCTGTACATGATGAGATCGGGACACTGTGCTCTGTAACATGATGAGACTGGGACACTGTGCTCTGTAACATGATGAGACCGGGGCACTGTGCTCTGTAACATGATGATATCGGGAAACTGTGCTCTGTAACATGATGAGATCGGGACACTGAGCTCTGTAACATGATGAGATCTGGACACTGTGCTCTGTAACATGATGAGATCAGGACACTGTGCTTTGTAATATGATGAGGACTGGGACACTGTGCTCTGTAACATGATGAGATCTGGACACTGTGCTCTGTAACATGATGAGATCGGGACACTGTGCTCTGTAACATGATGAGATCGGGACACTGTGCTCTGTAACATGATGAGATCGGGACACTGTGCTCTGTAACATGATGAGACTGGGACACTGTGCTCTGTAACATGATGAGACTGGGACACTGTGCTCTGTAACATGATGAGACTGGGACACTGTGCTCTGTAACATGATGAGACGGGACACTGTGCTCTGTAACATGATGAGACTGGGACACTGTGCTCTGTAACATGATGAGACCGGGACACTGTGCTCTGTAACATGATGAGACTGGGACACTGTGCTCTGTAACATGATGAGACTGGGGCCACTGTGCTCTGTAACATGATGAGACAGGGACACTGTGCTCTGTAACATGATGAGACTGGATCACTGTGCTCTGTAACATGATGAGATCGGGACACTGTGCTCTGTAACATGATGAGACTGGGACACTGTGCTCTGTAACATGATGAGATCGGGACACTGTGCTCTGTAACATATGAGATCAGGGACACTGTGCTCTGTAACATGATGAGATCTGGACACTGTGCTCTGTAACATGATGAGACTCGGGACACTGTGCTCTGTAACATGATGAGATCGGGACACTGTGCTCTGTAACATGATGAGATCGGGACACTGTGCTCTGTAACATGATGAGATCGGGACACTGTGCTCTGTAACATGATGAGAACTGGGACACTGTGCTCTGTAACATGATGAGACTGGGACACTGTGCTCTGTAACATGATGAGACAGGGACACTGTGCTCTGTAACATGATGAGACTGGGACACTGTGCTCTGTAACATGATGAGACTGGGACACTGTGCTCTGTAACATGATGAGACTGGGACACTGTGCTCTGTAACATGATGAGACTGGACACTGTGCTCTGTAACATGATGAGACTGGACACTGTGCTCTGTAACATGATGAGACTGGGACACTGTGCTCTGTAACATGATGAGACTGGGACACTGTGCTCTGTAACATGATGAGACAGGGACACTGTGCTCTGTAACATGATGAGACTGGGACACTGTGCTCTGTAACATGATGAGACTGGGACACTGTGCTCTGTAACATGATGAGACTGGACACTGTGCTCTGTAACATGATGAGACTGGGACACTGTGCTCTGTAACATGATGAGACTGGGACACTGTGCTCTGTAACATGATGAGACTGGGACACTGTGCTCTGTAACATGATGAGACTGGGACACTGTGCTCTGTAACATGATGAGACTGGGACACTGTGCTCTGTAACATGATGAGACCTGGACACTGTGCTCTGTAACATGATGAGACTGGGACACTGTGCTCTGTAACATGATGAGACTGGGACACTGTGCTCTGTAACATGATGAGATCGGGACACTGTGCTCTGTAACATGATGAGACTGGGACACTGTGCTCTGTAACATGATGAGACTGGGACACTGTGCTCTGTAACATGATGAGACTGGGACACTGTGCTCTGTAACATGATGAGACTGGGACACTGTGCTCTGTAACATGATGAGACTGGGACACTGTGCTCTGTAACATGATGAGACTGGGACACTGTGCTCTGTAACATGATGAGACTGGGACACTGTGCTCTGTAACATGATGAGACTGGGACACTGTGCTCTGTAACATGATGAGACTGGACACTGTGCTCTGTAACATGATGAGATCGGGGACACTGTGCTCTATAACATGATGAGACTGGGACACTGTGCTCTGTAACATGATGAGACTGGGACACTGTGCTCTGTAACATGATGAGATCTGGGACACTGTGCTCTGTAACATGATGAGACGGGACACTGTGCTCTGTAACATGATGAGATCGGGACACTGTGCTGTGTAACATGATGAGATCGGGACACTGTGCTCTGTAACATGATGAGATCTGGGACACTGTGCTCTGTAACCATGATGAGACTGGGACACTGTGCTCTGTAACATGATGAGATCTGGGACACTGTGCTCTGTAACATGATGAGATCTGGGACACTGTGCTCTGTAACATGATGAGACTGGGACACTGTGCTCTGTAACATGATGAGATCTGGACACTGTGCTCTGTAACATGATGAGACTGGGACACTGTGCTCTGTAACATGATGAGACTGGACACTGTGCTCTGTAACATGATGAGATCGGGACACTGTGCTCTGTAACATGATGAGATCGGGACACTGTGCTCTGTAACATGATGAGACTGGGACACTGTGCTCTGTAACATGATGAGACAGGGACACTGTGCTCTGTAACATGATGAGATCGGGGCACTGTGCTCTGTAACATGATGAGATCGGGACACTGTGCTCTGTAACATGATGAGATCGGGACACTGTGCTCTGTAACATGATGAGATCGGGACACTGTGCTCTGTAACATGATGAGACCGGGACACTGTGCTCTGTAACATGATGAGACTGGGGCACTGTGCTCTGTAACATGATGAGATCGGGACACTGTGCTCTGTAACATGATGAGACTGGGACACTGTGCTCTGTAACATGATGAGACTGGGAATCTGTGCTCTGTAACATGATGAGACTGGCACACTGTGCTCTGTAACATGATGAGATTGAGACACTGTGCTCTGTAACATGATGAGATCGGGACACTGTGCTCTGTAACATGATGAGACTGGGACACTGTGCTCTGTAACATGATGAGACTGGGACACTGTGCTCTGTAACATGATGAGACTGGGACACTGTGCTCTGTAACATGATGAGATCGGGACACTGTGCTCTGTAACATGATGAGACAGGGCCACTGTGCTCTGTAACATGATGAGACTGGGACACTGTGCTCTGTAACATGATGAGATCGGGACACTGTGCTCTGTAACATGATGAGACTGGGACACTGTGCTCTGTAACATGATGAGACTGGGACACTGTGCTCTGTAACATGATGAGATCTGGGCCACTGTGCTCTGTAACATGATGAGATCTGGACACTGTGCTCTGTAACATGATGAGACCAGGACACTGTGCTCTGTAACATGATGAGACAGGGACACTGTGCTCTGTAACATGATGAGACTGGGACACTGTGCTCTGTAACATGATGAGACAGGGACACTGTGCTCTGTAACATGATGAGACTGGACACTGTGCTCTGTAACATGATGAGACTGGACACTGTGCTCTGTAACATGATGAGATCGGGACACTGTGCTCTGTAACATGATGAGACTGGACACTGTGCTCTGTAACATGATGAGACTGGGACACTGTGCTCTGTAACATGATGAGACTGGGACACTGTGCTCTGTAACATGATGAGACTGGGACACTGTGCTCTGTAACATGATGAGACCGGGGCACTGTGCTCTGTAACATGATGAGACTGGGACACTGTGCTCTGTAACATGATGAGACTGGACACTGTGCTCTGTAACATGATGAGACCTGGGACACTGTGCTCTGTAACATGATGAGACTGGGACACTGTGCTCTGTAACATGATGAGATCGGGACACTGTGCTCTGTAACATGATGAGATCGAGACACTGTGCTCTGTAACATGATGAGATCGGGACACTGTGCTCTGTAACATCATGAGATCAGGGACACTGTGCTCTGTAACATGATGAGACTGGGACACTGTGCTCTGTAACATGATGAGACTGGGACACTGTGCTCTGTAACATGATGAGATCGGGCACTGTGCTCTGTAACATGATGAGACGGGACACTGTGCTCTGTAACATGATGAGACTGGGGCCACTGTGCTCTGTAACATGATGAGACTGGGACACTGTGCTCTGTAACATGATGAGACTGGGACACTGTGCTCTGTAACATGATGAGACAGGGACACTGTGCTCTGTAACATGATGAGACTGGGACACTGTGCTCTGTAACATGATGAGATCAGGGACACTGTGCTCTGTAACATGATGAGACCTGGGACACTGTGCTCTGTAACATGATGAGACTGGGACACTGTGCTCTGTAACATGATGAGACTGGGACACTGTGCTCTGTAACATGATGAGACAGGACACTGTGCTCTGTAACATGATGAAACTGAGACACTGTGCTCTTTAACATGATGAGACTGGGACACTGTGCTCTGTAACATGATGAGACTGGGACACTGTGCTCTGTAACATGATGAGACTGGGACACTGTGCTCTGTAACATGATGAGACGGGACACTGTGCTCTGTAACATGATGAGACTGGGACACTGTGCTCTGTAACATGATGAGACTGGACACTGTGCTCTGTAACATGATGAGATCGGACACTGTGCTCTGTACATGATGAGATCGGACACTGTGCTCTGTAACATGATGAGATCGGGACACTGTGCTCTGTAACATGATGAGATCGGGGACACTGTGCTCTGTAACATGATGAGACTGGGACACTGTGCTCTGTAACATGATGAGATCGGGACACTGTGCTCTGTAACTGATGAGACTGGGACACTGTGCTCTGTAACATGATGAGACTGGGACACTGTGCTCTGTAACATGATGAGACTGGGACACTGTGCTCTGTAACATGATGAAACTGAGACACTGTGCTCTATAACATGATGAGACTGGGACACTGTGCTCTGTAACATGATGAGACTGGGACACTGTGCTCTGTAACATGATGAGACTGGGACACTGTGCTCTGTAACATGATGAGACTGGGACACTGTGCTCTGTAACATGATGAGACTGGGACACTGTGCTCTGTAACATGATGAGACTGGGACACTGTGCTCTGTAACATGATGAGATCGGGGACACTGTGCTCTGTAACATGATGAGATCGGGACACTGTGCTCTGTAACATGATGAGACTGGGACACTGTGCTCTGTAAACATGATGAGACTGGGACACTGTGCTCTGTAACATGATGAGATCGGGGACACTGAGCTCTGTAACATGATGAGATCGGGACACTGTGCTCTGTAACATGATGAGACTGGGACACTGTGCTCTGTAACATGATGAGACTGGGACACTGTGCTCTGTAACATGATGAGACTGGGACACTGTGCTCTGTAACATGATGAGATCGGGACACTGTGCTCTGTAACATGATGAGACTGGGACACTGTGCTCTGTAACATGATGAGACTGGGACACTGTGCTCTGTAACATGATGAGACTGGGACACTGTGCTCTGTAACATGATGAGATCAGGACACTGTGCTCTGTAACATGATGAGACAGGGACACTGTGCTCTGTAACATGATGAGATCTGGGACACTGTGCTCTGTAACATGATGAGATCGGGACACTGTGCTCTGTAACATGATGAGACTGGACACTGTGCTCTGTAACATGATGAGATCGGGACACTGTGCTCTGTAACATGATGAGACTGGGACACTGTGCTCTGTAACATGATGAGACTGGGACACTGTTGCTCTGTAACATGATGAGACCGGGACACTGTGCTCTGTAACATGATGAACGGGGGATGAGCTCTTTAACATGATGAGACTGGACACGGTGCTCTGTAACATGATGAGACTCGGGACACTGTGCTCTGTAACAACTGCCAGGAGATCGGGACACTGTGCTCTGTAACATGATGAGATCGGGTCACTGTGCTTCTGTAACATGAATGAGACTGGGCACCTGTGCTCTGTAACATGATAGACCGGGACACTGTGCTCTGTAACATGATGAGACTGGGACACAGTGCTCTGTAACATGATGAGACGGGACACTGTGCTCTGTAACATGATGAGACGTTGGACACTGTGCTCTGTAACATGATGATACTGGGAAACTGTGCTCTGTAACATGATGAGACAGGGGACACTGAGCTCTGTAACATGATGAGATCTGGACACTGTGCTCTGTAACATGATGAGATCAGGGCACTGTGCTCTGTAACATGATGAGACTGGGACACGTGCTCTGTAACATGATGAATCGGGAACTTGTGCTCTGTAACATGATGAGACTGGGACACTGTGCTCTGTAACATGATGAGATCGGACACTGTGCCTCTGTAACATGATGAGATCGGGACACTGTGCTCTGTAACATGATGAACTGGACACTGTGCTCTGTAACATGATGAGATCGGGACACTGTGCTCTGTAACATGATGAGACTGGGACACTGTGCTCTGTAACATGATGAGACCTGGGACACTGTGCTCTGTAACATGATGAGACTGGGACACTGTGCTCTGTAACATGATGAGATCGGGACACTGTGCTCTGTAACATGATGAGACCGGGACACTGTGCTCTGTAACATGATGAGATCGGGACACTGTGCTCTGTAACATGATGAGATCGGGACACTGTGCTCTGTAACATGATGAGACTGGGACACTGTGCTCTGTAACATGATGAGACTGGGACACTGTGCTCTGTAACATGATGAGACTGGACACTGTGCTCTGTAACATGATGAGATCGGGACACTGTGCTCTGTAACATGATGAGACGGGGACACTGTGCTCTGTAACATGATGAGAACGGGACACTGTGCTCTGTAACATGATGAGATCGGGACACTGTGCTCTGTAACATGATGAGACTGGACACTGTGCTCTGTAACATGATGAGACTGGGACACTGTGCTCTGTAACATGATGAGACTGGGACACTGTGCTCTGTAACATGATGAGACGGACACTGTGCTCTGTAACATGATGAGATCGGGACACTGTGCTCTGTAACATGATGAGATCAGGGACACTGTGCTCTGTAACATGATGAGATCGGGACACTGTGCTCTGTAACATGATGAGATCGGGACACTGTGCTCTGTAACATGATGAGATCGGGACACTGTGCTCTGTAACATGATGAGACTGGGACACTGTGCTCTGTAACATGATGAGACTGGGACACTGTGCTCTGTAACATGATGAGACTGGGACACTGTGCTCTGTAACATGATGAGACTGGGACACTGTGCTCTGTAACATGATGAGACGGGACACTGTGCTCTGTAACATGATGAGACTGGGACACTGTGCTCTGTAACATGATGAGACTGGGACACTGTGCTCTGTAACATGATGAGACTGGGACACTGTGCTCTGTAACATGATGAGACAGGACACTGTGCTCTGTAACATGATGAGACTGGACACTGTGCTCTGTAACATGATGAGATCGGGACACTGTGCTCTGTAACATGATGAGATCGGGACACTGTGCTCTGTAACATGATGAGACTGGACACTGTGCTCTGTAACATGATGAGACTGGACACTGTGCTCTGTAACATGATGAGACGGGACACTGTGCTCTGTAACATGATGAGATCGGACACTGTGCTCTGTAACATGATGAGACTGGGACACTGTGCTCTGTAACATGATGAGATCGGGACACTGTGCTCTGTAACATGATGAGACTGGGACACTGTGCTCTGTAACATGATGAGACTGGGACACTGTGCTCTGTAACATGATGAGACTGGGACACTGTGCTCTGTAACATGATGAGATCGGGACACTGTGCTCTGTAACATGATGAGATCGGGACACTGTGCTCTGTAACATGATGAGACTGGGACACTGTGCTCTGTAACATGATGAGATCGGGACACTGTGCTCTGTAACATGATGAGACTGGGACACTGTGCTCTGTAACATGATGAGACTGGGACACTGTGCTCTGTAACATGATGAGACTGGGACACTGTGCTCTGTAACATGATGAGACTGGGACACTGTGCTCTGTAACATGATGAGACTGGGACACTGTGCTCTGTAACATGATGAGATCGGGACACTGTGCTCTGTAACATGATGAGATCGGGACACTGTGCTCTGTAACATGATGAGATCGGGACACTGTGCTCTGTAACATGATGAGACTGGGACACTGTGCTCTGTAACATGATGAGACCGGGACACTGTGCTCTGTAACATGATGAGACTGGGACACTGTGCTCTGTAACATGATGAGACTGGGACACTGTGCTCTGTAACATGATGAGACTGGGACACTGTGCTCTGTAACATGATGAGACTGGGACACTGTGCTCTGTAACATGATGAGACTGGGACACTGTGCTCTGTAACATGATGAGACTGGGACACTGTGCTCTGTAAATGATGAGACAGGGACACTGTGCTCTGTAACATGATGAGACTGGGACACTGTGCTCTGTAACATGATGAGACTGGACACTGTGCTCTGTAACATGATGAGATCGGGACACTGTGCTCTGTAACATGATGAGACTGGGACACTGTGCTCTGTAACATGATGTGATCGGGACACTGTGCTCTGTAACATGATGAGACTGGGACACTGTGCTCTGTAACATGATGAGACTGGGACACTGTGCTCTGTAACATGATGAGACTGGGACACTGTGCTCTGTAACATGATGAGACTGGGACACTGTGCTCTGTAACATGATGAGACTGGGACACTGTGCTCTGTAACATGATGAGACTGGGACACTGTGCTCTGTAACATGATGAGACTGGACACTGTGCTCTGTAACATGATGAGGACTGGGACACTGTGCTCTGTAACATGATGAGACTGGGACACTGTGCTCTGTAACATGATGAGACTGGGACACTGTGCTCTGTAACATGATGAGACTGGGACACTGTGCTCTATAACATGATGAGATCAGGACACTGTGCTCTGTAACATGATGAGACTGGGACACTGTGCTCTGTAACATGATGAGATCGGGACACTGTGCTCTGTAACATGATGAACAGGGACACTGTGCTCTGTAACATGATGAGACGGGACACTGTGCTCTGTAACATGATGAGACTGGGACACTGTGCTCTGTACATGATGAGATCAGGGACACTGTGCTCTGTAACATGATGAGACGGGACACTGTGCTCTGTAACATGATGAGACAGGGACACTGTGCTCTGTAACATGATGAGACTGGGACACTGTGCTCTGTAACATGATGATCTGGGACACTGTGCTCTGTAACATGATGAGATCGGGACACTGTGCTCTGTAACATGATGAGATCGGGACACTGTGCTCTGTAACATGATGAGACTGGGACACTGTGCTCTGTAACATGATGAGACGGGACACTGTGCTCTGTAACATGATGAGACTGGGACACTGTGCTCTGTAACATGATGAGACTGGGACACTGTGCTCTGTAACATGATGAGACCGGGGCACTGTGCTCTGTAACATGATGAGACTGGGACACTGTGCTCTGTAACATGATGAGACTGGGACACTGTGCTCTGTAACATGATGAGATCGGGACACTGTGCTCTGTAACATGATGAGATCGGGACACTGTGCTCTGTAACATGATGAGATCGGGACACTGTGCTCTGTAACATGATGAGACTGGGACACTGTGCTCTGTAACATGATGAGACCGGGACACTGTGCTCTGTAACATGATGAGATCGGGACACTGTGCTCTGTAACATGATGAGACTGGGACACTGTGCTCTGTAACATGATGAGACCGGGACACTGTGCTCTGTAACATGATGAGATCGGGACACTGTGCTCTGTAACATGATGAGACAGGGACACTGTGCTCTGTAACAGGACGAGATCAGGGCACTGTGCTCTGTAACATGATGAGATCAGGACACTGTGCTCTGTAACATGATGAGACCAGGACACTGTGCTCTGTAACATGATGAGACTGGGACACTGTGCTCTGTAACATGATGAGACTGGGACACTGTGCTCTGTAACATGATGAGACCGGGACACTGTGCTCTGTAACATGATGAGACTGGGACACTGTGCTCTGTAACATGATGAGATCGGGACACTGTGCTCTGTAACATGATGAGACTGGGACACTGTGCTCTGTAACATGATGAGACCGGGACACTGTGCTCTGTAACATGATGAGACTGGGACACTGTGCTCTGTAACATGATGAGACTGGGACACTGTGCTCTGTAACATGATGAGACTGGGACACTGTGCTCTGTAACATGATGAGACTGGGACACTGTGCTCTGTAACATGATGAGACTGGGACACTGTGCTCTGTAACATGATGAGACTCGGGACACTGTGCTCTGTAACATGATGAGACTGGGACACTGTGCTCTGTAACATGATGAGACTGGGACACTGTGCTCTGTAACATGATGAGACTGGGACACTGTGCTCTGTAACATGATGAGACTGGGACACTGTGCTCTGTAACATGATGAGACCTGGACACTGTGCTCTGTAACATGATGAGACTGGGACACTGTGCTCTGTAACATGATGAGACTGGGACACTGTGCTCTGTAACATGATGAGACAGGGACACTGTGCTCTGTAACATGATGAGACTGGGACACTGTGCTCTGTAACATGATGAGACTGGGGCACTGTGCTCTGTAACATGATGAGATCGGGACACTGTGCTCTGTAACATGATGAGACTGGGACACTGTGCTCTGTAACATGATGAGATCGGGACACTGTGCTCTGTAACATGATGAGACTGGGACACTGTGCTCTGTAACATGATGAGATCGGGACACTGTGCTCTGTAACATGATGAGATCAGGACACTGTGCTCTGTAACATGATGAGATCGGACACTGTGCTCTGTAACATGATGAGACTGGGACACTGTGCTCTGTAACATGATGAGACCGGGGCACTGTGCTCTGTAACATGATGAGACTGGGACACTGTGCTCTGTAACATGATGAGATCAGGACACTGTGCTCTGTAACATGATGAGACTGGACACTGTGCCTGTAACATGATGAGATCGGGACACTGTGCTCTGTAACATGATGAGATCGGGACACTGTGCTCTGTAACATGATGAGACTGGGACACTGTGCTCTGTAACATGATGAGACTGGGACACTGTGCTCTGTAACATGATGAGACTGGGACACTGTGCTCTGTAACATGATGAGACTGGGACACTGTGCTCTGTAACATGATGAGACTGGGACACTGTGCTCTGTAACATGATGAGACTGGGACACTGTGCTCTGTAACATGATGAGACTGGGACACTGTGCTCTGTAACATGATGAGACTGGGGCACTGAGCTCTATAACATGATGAGACTGGGACACTGTGCTCTGTAACATGATGAGATCGGGACACTGTGCTCTGTAACATGATGAGATCGGGACACTGTGCTCTGTAACATGATGAGTCTGGGACACTGTGCTCTGTAACATGATGAGACTGGGACACTGTGCTCTGTAACATGATGAGATCGGGACACTGTGCTCTGTAACATGATGAGACGAGGACACTGTGCTCTG
Source organism: Squalus acanthias (assembly GCA_030390025.1). Classification (NCBI taxonomy): domain Eukaryota; kingdom Metazoa; phylum Chordata; class Chondrichthyes; order Squaliformes; family Squalidae; genus Squalus; species Squalus acanthias. Next base: position 51,119,874 of record CM059444.1, on the reverse strand, counting down.
TAACATGATGAGACTGGGACACTGTGCTCTGTAACATGATGAGACTGGGACACTGTGCTCTGTAACATGATGAGACTGGGACACTGTGCTCTGTAACATGATGAGACCGGAGCACTGTGCTCTGTAACATGATGAGACTGGGACACTGTGCTCTGTAACATGATGAGACCGGGGCACTGTGCTCTGTAACATGATGAGACAGGGACACTGTGCTCTGTAACATGATGAGACAGGGACACTGTGCTCTGTAACATGATGAGACTGGGACACTGTGCTCTGTAACATGATGAGACTGGGACACTGTGCTCTGTAACATGATGAGACCGGGACACTGTGCTCTGTAACATGATGAGATCTGGGACACTGTGCTCTGTAACATGATGAGACTGGGACACTGTGCTCTGTAACATGATGAGACTGGGACACTGTGCTCTGTAACCATGATGAGACTGGACACTGTGCTCTGTAACATGATGAGACTGGGACACTGTGCTCTGTAACATGATGAGACAGGGACACTGTGCTCTGTAACATGATGAGATCAGGGACACTGTGCTCTGTAACATGATGAGACGGGACACTGTGCTGTGTACATCATGAGATCGGGACACTGTGCTCTGTAACATGATGAGACTGGGACACTGTGCTCTGTAACATGATGAGACCGGGACACTGTGCTCTGTACATGATGAGACTGGGACACTGTGCTCTGTAACATGATGAGACTGGGGCCACTGTGCTCTGTAACATGATGAGATCGGGGACACTGTGCTCTGTAACATGATGAGACAGGGACACTGTGCTCTGTAACATGATGAGACGGGACACTGTGCTCTGTAACATGATGAGATCGGGACATCTGTGCTCTGCAACATGATGAGATCGGGACACTGTGCTCTGCAACATGATGAGATCTGGGACACTGTGCTCTGTAACATGATGAGACTGGGACACTGTGCTCTGCAACATGATGAGACTGGGACACTGTGCTCTGTAACATGATGAGATCAGGACACTGTGCTCTGTAACATGATGAGACTGGGACACTGTGCTCTGTAACATGATGAGACTGGGACACTGTGCTCTGTAACATGATGAGATCAGGACACTGTGCTCTGTAACATGATGATCAGGGACACTGTGCTCTGTAACATGATGAGATCTGGACACTGTGCTCTGTAACATGATGAGACGGGACACTGTGCTCTGTAACATGATGAGATCGGGAACACTGTGCTCTGTAACATGATGAGATCGGGACACTGTGCTCTGTAACATGATGAGACTGGACACTGTGCTCTGTAACATGATGAGACCAGGACACTGTGCTCTGTAACATGATGAGACTGGGACACTGTGCTCTGTAACATGATGAGACTGGGACACTGTGCTCTGTAACATGATGAGATCGGGACACTGTGCTCTGTAACATGATGAGATCGGGACACTGTGCTCTGTAACATGATGAGACTGGGACACTGTGCTCTGTAACATGATGAGACAGGACACTGTGCTCTGTAACATGATGAGACGGGACACTGTGCTCTGTAACATGATGAGACTGGGACACTGTGCTCTGTAACATGATGAGATCGGGACACTGTGCTCTGTAACATGATGAGACTGGGACACTGTGCTCTGTAACATGATGAGATCGGGACACTGTGCTCTGTAACATGATGAGACTGGGACACTGTGCTCTGTAACATATGAGATCGGGACACTGTGCTCTGTAACATGATGAGACTGGGACACTGTGCTCTGTAACATGATGAGATCGGGACACTGTGCTCTGTAACATGATGAGACTGGGACACTGTGCTCTGTAACATGATGAGACTGGGACACTGTGCTCTGTAACATGATGAGACGGGACACTGTGCTCTGTAACATGATGAGACTGGGACACTGTGCTCTGTAACATGATGAGACTGGGACACTGTGCTCTGTAACATGATGAGACTGGGACACTGTGCTCTGTAACATGATGAGATCGGGACACTGTGCTCTGTAACATGATGAGACGGGACACTGTGCTCTGTAACATGATGAGACTGGGACACTGTGCTCTGTAACATGATGAGATCGGGACACTGTGCTCTGTAACATGATGAGACTGGGACACTGTGCTCTGTAACATGATGAGACCGGGACACTGTGCTCTGTAACATGATGAGACTGGGACACTGTGCTCTGTAACATGATGAGACTGGGAACTGAGCCTGAACACTGAGATCGTGACACTGGCTCTGTAACATGATGAGACCTGGGACACTGTGCTCTGTAACATGATGAGATCGGGACAACTGTGCTCTGTAACATGATGAGACTGGGACACTGTGCTCTGTAACATGATGAGACTGGGACACTGTGCTCTGTAACATGATGAGGATCGGGACACTGTGCTCTGTAACATGATGAGACCTGGGACACTGTGCTCTGTAACATGATGAGACTGGGACACTGTGCTCTGTAACATGATGAGACTGGGACACTGTGCTCTGTAACATGATGAGACTGGGACACTGTGCTCTGTAACATGATGAGACCGGGGCACTGTGCTCTGTAACATGATGATATCGGGAAACTGTGCTCTGTAACATGATGAGATCGGGACACTGTGCTCTGTAACATGATGAGATCGGGACACTGTGCTCTGTCACATCATGAGATCAGGACACTGTGCTCTGTAACATGATGAGACTGGGACACTGTGCTCTGTCACATCATGAGATCAGGACACTGTGTTCTGTAACATGATGAGATCGGGACACTGTGCTCTGTAACATGATGAGATCGGGACACTGTGCTCTGTAACATGATGAGATCGGGACACTGTGCTCTGTAACATGATGAGACTGGGACACTGTGCTCTGTAACATGATGAGACTGGGACACTGTGCTCTGTAACATGATGAGACTGGGACACTGTGCTCTGTAACATGATGAGACTGGGACACTGTGCTCTGTAACATGATGAGATCGGGACACTGTGCTCTGTAACATGATGAGACAGGGACACTGTGCTCTGTAACATGATGAGACTGGGGCCACTGTGCTCTGTAACATGATGAGATCTGGGACACTGTGCTCTGTAACATGATGAGACTGGGACACTGTGCTCTGTAACATGATGAGACTGGGACACTGTGCTCTGTAACATGATGAGATCGGGACACTGTGCTCTGTAACATGATGAGACTGGGACACTGTGCTCTGTAACATGATGAGACCGGGACACTGTGCTCTGTAACAAGATGAGACGGGACACTGTGCTCTGTAACATGATGAGATCAGGACACTGTGCTCTGTAACATGATGAGACTGGGGCCACTGTGCTCTGTAACATGATGAGATCGGGACACTGTGCTCTGTAACATGATGAGACTGGGACACTGTGCTCTGTAACATGATGAGACTGGGACACTGTGCTCTGTAACATGATGAGATCGGGACACTTGTGCTCTGTAACATGATGAGACTGGACACTGTGCTCTGTAACATGATGAGACCTGGGACACTGTGCTCTGTAACATGATGAGACTGGGACACTGTGCTCTGTAACATGATGAGACTGGACACTGTGCTCTGTAACATGATGAGACTGGGACACTGTGCTCTGTAACATGATGAGACCTGGGACACTGTGCTCTGTAACATGATGAGATCAGGGACACTGTGCTCTGTAACATGATGAGATTGGGACACTGTGCTCTGTAACATGATGAGACTGGGACACTGTGCTCTGTAACATGATGAGACGGGACACTGTGCTCTGTAACATGATGAGATCGGGACACTGTGCTCTGTAACATGATGAGACTGGGACACTGTGCTCTGTAACATGATGAGACGGGACACTGTGCTCTGTAACATGATGAGACTGGGACACTGTGCTCTGTAACATGATGAGACTGGGACACTGTGCTCTGTAACATGATGAGATCGGGACACTGTGCTCTGTAACATGATGAGATCGGGACACTGTGCTCTGTAACATGATGAGACTGGGACACTGTGCTCTGTAACATGATGAGATCGGGACACTGTGCTCTGTAACATGATGAGATCGGGACACTGTGCTCTGTAACATGATGAGATCGGGACACTGTGCTCTGTAACATGATGAGATCGGGACACTGTGCTCTGTAACATGATGAGATCGGGACACTGTGCTCTGTAACATGATGAGATCGGGACACTGTGCTCTGTAACATGATGAGACTGGGACACTGTGCTCTGTAACATGATGAGACTGGGACACTGTGCTCTGTAACATGATGAGACCTGGGACACTGTGCTCAGCAACAAGATGAGATCGGGACACTGTGCTCTGGTAACATGATGAGACTGGACACTGTGCTCGTGTAACATGATGAGACTGGGACACTGTGCTCTGTAACATGATGAGACCGGGACACTGTGCTCTGTAACATGATGATATCGGGAAACTGTGCTCTGTAACATGATGAGACGGGACACTGTGCTCATGTAACATGAAGAGACTGGGACACTGTGCTCTGTACATGTTGAGATCGGACACTGTGCTCTGTAACATGTGAGACTGGGGACACTGTGCTCTGTAACATGATAGATCAGGTCACTGTGTTCTGTAACCTGATGAGATCGGGACACTGTGCTCTGTAACATGATGAGAACTGGACACTGTGCTCTGTAACATGATGAGACTGGGACACTGTGCTCTGTAAACATGATGAGACCGGACACTGTGCTCTGTAACATGATGAGACTGGGACACAGTGCTCTGTAACATGATGAGACTGGGACACTGTGCTCTGTAACATGATGAGAACGGGACACTGTGCTCTGTAACATGATGAGACTGGGACACTGTGCTCTGTAACATGATGAGACTGGGACACTGTGCTCTGTAACATGATGAGACCTGGGCACTGTGCTCTGTAACATGATGAGACCAGGACACTGTGCTCTGTAACATGATGAGACTGGGACACTGTGCTCTGTAACAAGATGAGTCAGGACACTGTGCTCTGTAACAATGATGAGATCGGACACTGTGCTCTGTAACATGATGAGATCGGGACACTGTGCTCGTAACATGATGAGACTCGGGACACTGTGCTCTGTAACCTGATGAGACTGGGACACTGTGCTCTGTTACATGATGAGACCGGACACTGTGCTCTGTCACATGATGAGAAGGGACACTGTGCTCTGTAACATGATGAGACCAGGGGCACTGTGCTCTGTAACATGATGAGACTGGGACACTGTGTCTGTAATGATGCAGATGGACACGTGCTCTGTAACATGATGAGACTGGGACACTGTGCTCTGTACATGATGAGACTGGGACACTGTGCTCTGTAACATGATGAGACTGGGACACTGTGCTCTGTAACATGATGAGACTGGGACACTGTGCTCTGTAACATGATGAGACCAGGACACTGTGCTCTGTAACATGATGAGATCGGGACACTGTGCTCTGTAACATGATGAGATCGGGACACTGTGCTCTGTAACATGATGAGACGGGGACACTGTGCTCTGTCAACAAGATGAGATCGGGACACTGTGCTCTGTAACATGATGAGATCGGGACACTGTGCTCTGTACATGATGAGATCGGGACACTGTGCTCTGTAACATGGATGAGGACTGGGACACTGTGCTCTGGTAACATGATGAGATCGGACACTGTGCTCTGTAACATGTGAGATCGGGCCACCTGTGCTCTGTAACATGATGAGAAGGGGCACTGGTGCTCTGCTCAACCTGATGAGCTGGGACACTTGCTCTGTAACATGATGAGATCTGGACACTGTGCTCAGTCACATGTTGAGATCGGGACACTGTGCTCTGTAACATGATGAGACTGGGAACCAGTGCTCTGAAACATGATGAGACTGGGACACTGGTGCTCTGTAACATGATGAGACAGGACACTGTGCCTCTGTAACCTGATGAGATCGGGGACACTGTGCTCTGTAACATGATGAGTCTGGACACTGTGCTCTGTAACATGATGAGACCTGGGACACTGTGCTCTGTAACATGTGAGACTGGGACACTGTGCTCTGTAACATGATGAGACTGGGACACTGTGCTCTGTAACATGATGAGACTGGGACACTGTGCTCTGTAACATGATGAGACTGGGACACTGTGCTCTGTAACATGATGAGATCTGGGACACTGTGCTCTGTAACATGATGAGACTGGGACACTGTGCTCTGTAACATGATGAGATCGGGACACTGTGCTCTGTAACATGATGAGACTGGGACACTGTGCTCTGTAACATGATGAGACTGGGACACTGTGCTCTGTAACATGATGAGACTGGGACACTGTGCTCTGTAACATGATGAGATGGGACACTGTGCTCTGTAACATGATGAGACGGGACACTGTGCTCTGTAACATGATGAGACTGGGACACTGTGCTCTGTAACATGATGAGACTGGGACACTGTGCTCTGTAACATGATGAGACTGGGACACTGTGCTCTGTAACATGATGAGACTGGGACACTGTGCTCTGTAACATGATGAGACTGGGACACTGTGCTCTGTAACATGATGAGACTGGGACACTGTGCTCTGTAACATGATGAGACTGGGACACTGTGCTCTGTAACATGATGAGACTGGGACACTGTGCTCTGTAACATGATGAGACGGGACACTGTGCTCTGTAACATGATGAGATCGGGACACTGTGCTCTGTAACATGATGAGACTGGACACTGTGCTCTGTAACATGATGAGACTGGGACACTGTGCTCTGTAACATGATGAGACAGGGACACTGTGCTCTGTAACATGATGAGACGGGACACTGTGCTCTGTAACATGATGTGACTGGGACACTGTGCTCTGTAACATGATGAGACCAGGACACTGTGCTCTGTAACATGATGTGATCGAGACACTGTGCTCTGTAACATGATGAGATCGGGACACTGTGCTCTGTAACATGATGAGATCGGGACACTGTGCTCTGTAACATGATGAGATCGGGACACTGTGCTCTGTAACATGATGAGACTGGGACACTGTGCTCTTTAACATGTTGAGATCGGGACACTGTGCTCTGTAACATGATGAGACTGGGACACTGTGCTCTGTAACATGATGAGACTGGGACACTGTGCTCTGTAACATGATGAGACTGGGACACTGTGCTCTGTAACATGATGAGACTGGGACACTGTGCTCTGTAACATGATGAGACTGGGACACTGTGCTCTGTAACATGATGAGACTGGGACACTGTGCTCTGTAACATGATGAGACTGGGACACTGTGCTCTGTAACATGATGAGACTGGGACACTGTGCTCTGTAACATGATGAGACTGGGACACTGTGCTCTGTAACATGATGAGATAGGGACACTGTGCTCTGTAACATGATGAGATCGGGACACTGTGCTCTGTAACATGATGAGACGGGACACTGTGCTCTGTAACATGATGAGACCGGGACACTGTGCTCTGTAACATGATGAGACTGGGACACTGTGCTCTGTAACATGATGAGACTGGGACACTGTGCTCTGTAACATGATGAGACTGGGACACTGTGCTCTGTAACATGATGAGATGGGACACTGTGCTCTGTAACATGATGAGACTGGGACACTGTGCTCTTAACATGATGAGGACTTGGACACTGTGCTCTGCAACATGATGAGACTGGGACCACTGTGGCTCTGTAACATGATGAGACTGGGTACACTGTGCTCTGTAACATGATCGAGACCGGGGACAGCTGTGGCTTGTAACATGAGATTGAGACGGGGAACTGTGCTCTGTAACATGATGATTCTGGGACTCTGTCTCTGTAACATGATGAGATCTGGGACACTGTGCACTTTTTCATGATGAGACCCCGGGGCACTGGCTCTGTACATGAGATTCAGGGAAAATGGTTGCTCTGTAACATGATGAGATCTGGGACACTGTGCTCTGTAACATGATGGGATCGGGACACTGTGCTCTGTAACATCATGATTCAGGACAATGTTGATCTGTAACATGATGAGTCTTGGGGACACTGTGCTCTGTAACATGAATGAGATCAGGGCACTGTCTCTGTAACATGATGAGACTGGGACACTGTGCCCTGTAACAGATGAGACCGGGGCACTGTGCTCTGTAACATGATGAGACTGGGACACTGGGCTCTGTAACGATATGGACCAGGACACTGTGCTCTGTAACATGATGAGATCGGGACACTGTGCTCTGTAACATGATGAGATCGGGACACTGTGCTCTGTAACATGATGAGATCGGGACACTGTGCTCTGTAACATGATGAGATGGGACACTGTGCTCTGTAACATGATGAGACGGGACACTGTGCTCTGTAACATGATGAGACTGGGACACTGTGCTCTGTAACATGATGAGACTGGGACACTGTGCTCTGTAACATGATGAGACTGGGACACTGTGCTCTGTAACATGATGAGACTGGGACACTGTGCTCTGTAACATGATGAGACTGGGACACTGTGCTCTGTAACATGATGAGACTGGGACACTGTGCTCTGTAACATGATGAGACGGGACACTGTGCTCTGTAACATGATGAGACTGGGACACTGTGCTCTGTAACATGATGAGACTGGGACACTGTGCTCTGTAACATGATGAGACTGGGACACTGTGCTCTGTAACATGATGAGACTGGGACACTGTGCTCTGTAACATGATGAGATCGGGACACTGTGCTCTGTAACATGATGAGACTGGGACACTGTGCTCTGTAACATGATGAGACTGGGACACTGTGCTCTGTAACATGATGAGATCGGGACACTGTGCTCTGTAACATGATGAGATCGGGACACTGTGCTCTGTAACATGATGAGACTGGGACACTGTGCTCTGTAACATGATGAGACTGGGACACTGTGCTCTGTAACATGATGAGACTGGGACACTGTGCTCTGTAACATGATGAGACTGGGACACTGTGCTCTGTAACATGATGAGACTGGGACACTGTGCTCTGTAACATGATGAGACGGGACACTGTGCTCTGTAACATGATGAGATCGGGACACTGTGCTCTGTAACATGATGAGATCGGGACACTGTGCTCTGTAACATGATGAGACTGGGACACTGTGCTCTGTAACATGATGAGATCGGGACACTGTGCTCTGTAACATGATGAGACTGGGACACTGTGCTCTGTAACATGATGAGACTGGGACACTGTGCTCTGTAACATGATGAGACTGGGACACTGTGCTCTGTAACATGATGAGACTGGGACACTGTGCTCTGTAACATGATGAGACTGGGACACTGTGCTCTGTAACATGATGAGACTGGGACACTGTGCTCTGTAACATGATGAGACGGGACACTGTGCTCTGTAACATGATGAGACTGGACACTGTGCTCTGTAACATGATGAGATCGGGACACTGTGCTCTGTAACATGATGAGATCTGGACCTGTGCTCTGTAACATGATGAGACTGGGACACTGTGCTCTGTAACATGATGAGACCAGGACACTGTGCTCTGTAACATGATGAGACTGGGACACTGTGCCCTGTAACATGATGAGATCGGGACACTGTGCTCTGTAACATGATGAGACTGGGACACTGTGCTCTGTAACATGATGAGACGGGACACTGTGCTCTGTAACATGATGAGACGGGACACTGTGCTCTGTAACATGATGAGACTGGGACACTGTGCTCTGTAACATGATGAGACTGGGACACTGTGGCTCTGTAACATGATGAGACTGGGACACTGTGCTCTGTAACATGATGAGCTGGGACACTGTGCTCTGTAACATGATGAGACTGGGACACTGTGCTCTTGTAACATGATGAGACTCGGGTCACTGTGCTCTGTAACATGATGAGACAGGACACTGTGCTCTGTAACATGATGAGACGGGACACTGTGCTCTGTAACATGAATTGAGATCGGGGACACTGTGCTCTGTAACATGATGAGTCGGACACTGGCTCTGTACAGATGTTGATTCGGGACACTGTTGTCTGTAACATGATGAACGGGGCCACTGTGCTCTGTAACATGATGAGACTGGGAAGACTGTGCTCTGTAACATGATGAGACTGGGACACTGTGCTCTGTAACAGGACGAGATCAGGGCACTGTGCTCTGTAACATGATGAGATAAGGACACTGTGCTCTGTAACATGTGAGACTCAGGACACTGTGCTCTGTAACAGGATGAGCACTGGGACACTGTCTCTGTAACATGATGAGACTGGGACACTGTGCTCTGTAACATGATGAGACAGGGACACTGTGCTCTGTAACATGATGAGATGGGACACTGTGCTCTGTAACATGATGAGATGGGACACTGTGCTCTGTAACATGATGAGACTGGGACACTGTGCTCTGTAACATGATGAGACGGGACACTGTGCTCTGTAACATGATGAGACGGGACACTGTGCTCTGTAACATGATGAGACTGGGACACTGTGCTCTGTAACATGATGAGACGGGACACTGTGCTCTGTAACATGATGAGACTGGGACACTGTGCTCTGTAACATGATGAGACGGGACACTGTGCTCTGTAACATGATGAGACTGGGACACTGTGCTCTGTAACATGATGAGATGGGACACTGTGCTCTGTAACATGATGAGACTGGGACACTGTGCTCTGTAACATGATGAGACTGGGACACTGTGCTCTGTAACATGATGAGATCGGGACACTGTGCTCTGTAACATGATGAGATGGGACACTGTGCTCTGTAACATGATGAGACCGGGACACTGTGCTCTGTAACATGATGAGACTGGGACACTGTGCTCTGTAACATGATGAGACTGGGACACTGTGCTCTGTAACATGATGAGACTGGGACACTGTGCTCTGTAACATGATGAGATGGGACACTGTGCTCTGTAACATGATGAGACGGGACACTGTGCTCTGTAACATGATGAGATCGGGACACTGTGCTCTGTAACATGATGAGACTGGGACACTGTGCTCTGTAACATGATGAGACGGGACACTGTGCTCTGTAACATGATGAGATCGGGACACTGTGCTCTGTAACATGATGAGACGGGACACTGTGCTCTGTAACATGATGAGACTGGGACACTGTGCTCTGTAACATGATGAGACTGGGACACTGTGCTCTGTAACATGATGAGACTGGGACACTGTGCTCTGTAACATGATGAGACTGGGACACTGTGCTCTGTAACATGATGAGACTGGGACACTGTGCTCTGTAACATGATGAGACTGGGACACTGTGCTCTGTAACATGATGAGACTGGGACACTGTGCTCTGTAACATGATGAGACCTGGACACTGTGCTCTGTAACATGATGAGATCGGGACACTGTGCTCTGTAACATGATGAGATCGGGACACTGTGCTCTGTAACATGATGAGACTGGGACACTGTGCTCTGTAACATGATGAGACTGGGACACTGTGCTCTGTAACATGATGAGATCGGGACACTGTGCTCTGTAACATGATGAGACTGGGACACTGTGCTCTGTAACATGATGATTACGGGACACTGTGCTCTGTAACATGATGAGATCGGGACACTGTGCTCTGTAACATGATGAGATCGGGACACTGTGCTCTGTAACATGATGAGACTGGGACACTGTGCTCTGTAACATGATGAGATCGGGACACTGTGCTCTGTAACATGATGAGACTGGGACACTGTGCTCTGTAACATGATGAGACTGGGACACTGTGCTCTGTAACATGATGAGACTGGGACACTGTGCTCTGTAACATGATGAGATCGGGACACTGTGCTCTGTAACATGATGAGATCTGGGACACTGTGCTCTGTAACATGATGAGACTGGGACACTGTGCTCTGTAACATGATGAGACTGGGACACTGTGCTCTGTAACATGATGAGATCGGGACACTGTGCTCTGTAACATGATGAGATCGGGACACTGTGCTCTGTAACATGATGAGACTGGGACACTGTGCTCTGTAACATGATGAGATCGGGACACTGTGCTCTGTAACATGATGAGACTGGGACACTGTGCTCTGTAACATGATGAGACGGGACACTGTGCTCTGTAACATGATGAGACTGGGACACTGTGCTCTGTAACATGATGAGATCAGGGACACTGTGCTCTGTAACATGATGAGACTGGGACACTGTGCTCTGTAACATGATGAGACTGGGACACTGTGCTCTGTACATGATGAGATCGGGACACTGTGCTCTGTAACATGATGAGATCGGGACACTGTGCTCTGTAACATGATGAGACTGGGACACTGTGCTCTGTAACATGATGAGACTGGGCACTGTGCTCTGTAACATGATGAGACTGGGACACTGTGCTCTGTAACATGATGAGACTGGACACTGTGCTCTGTAACATGATGAGACTGGGACACTGTGCTCTGTAACATGATGAGACTGGACACTGTGCTCTGTAACATGATGAGACGGGACACTGTGCTCTGTAACATGATGAGACTGGGACACTGTGCTCTGTAACATGATGAGACTGGGACACTGTGCTCTGTAACATGATGAGACTGGGACACTGTGCTCTGTAACATGATGAGACTGGGACACTGTGCTCTGTAACATGATGAGACAGGGACACTGTGCTCTGTAACATGATGAGATCGGGACACTGTGCTCTGTAACATGATGAGATCGGGACACTGTGCTCTGTAACATGATGAGATCGGGACACTGTGCTCTGTAACATGATGAGACTGGACACTGTGCTCTGTAACATGATGAGACTGGGACACTGTGCTCTGTAACATGATGAGATCGGGACACTGTGCTCTGTAACATGATGAGACTGGGACACTGTGCTCTGTAACATGATGAGACTGGGACACTGTGCTCTGTAACATGATGAGACCGGGGCACTGAGCTCTGTAACATGATGAGACCAGGAAACTGTGCTCTGTAACATGATGAGATCAGGACACTGTGCTCTGTAACATGATGAGATCGGGACACTGTGCTCTGTCACATCATGAGATCAGGACACTGTGCTCTGTAACATGATGAGTGGGCACTGTGCTCTGTCACATAAGGATTGGACAGGACACTGTGCTCTGTAACATGATGAGACTGGGACACTGTGCTCTGTAACATGATGAGATCGGGACACTGTGCTCTGTAACATGATGAGATCGGGACACTGTGCTCTGTAAATGATGAGACGGGCCACTGTGCTCAGTAACATGATGAGATCGGGACACTGTGCTCTGTAACATGATGAGATCGGGACACTGTGCTCTGTAACATGATGAGACCGGGACACTGTGCTCTGTAACATGATGAGACTGGGACACTGTGCTCTGTAACATGATGAGACTGGGACACTGTGCTCTGTAACATGATGAGATCGGGACACTGTGCTCTGTAACATGATGAGACGGGACACTGTGCTCTGTAACATGATGAGATCGGGACACTGTGCTCTGTAACATGATGAGACTGGGACACTGTGCTCTGTAACATGATGAGACTGGGACACTGTGCTCTGTAACATGATGAGACCGGGACACTGTGCTCTGTAACATGATGAGACTGGGACACTGTGCTCTGTAACATGATGAGACTGGGACACTGTGCTCTGTAACATGATGAGACTGGGACACTGTGCTCTGTAACATGATGAGATCGGGACACTGTGCTCTGTAACATGATGAGACTGGGACACTGTGCTCTGTAACATGATGAGACCGGGGCACTGTGCTCTGTAACATGATGAGACTGGGACACTGTGCTCTGTAACATGATGTGACTGGGACACTGTGCTCTGTAACATGATGAGACCAGGACACTGTGCTCTGTAACATGATGTGATCGAGACACTGTGCTCTGTAACATGTTGAGATCGGGACACTGTGCTCTGTAACATCATGAGATCGGGACACTGTGCTCTGTAACATGATGAGACTGGGACACTGTGCTCTTTAACATGTTGAGATCGGGACACTGTGCTCTGTAACATGATGAGACTGGGGCCACTGTGCTCTGTAACATGATGAGACTGGGGCACTGAGCTCTGTAACCTGATGAGATCGGGACACTGTGCTCTGTAACATGATGAAACTGAGACACTGTGCTCTGTAACATGATGAGACTGGGACACTGTGCTCTGTAACATGATGAGACTGGGACACTGTGCTCTGTAACATGATGAGACTGGGACACTGTGCTCTGTAACATGATGAGACTGGGACACTGTGCTCTGTAACATGATGAGACTGGGACACTGTGCTCTGTAACATGATGAGATCGGGACACTGTGCTCTGTAACATGATGAGACCGGGGCACTGTGCTCTGTAACATGATGAGACCAGGACACTGTGCTCTGTAACATGATGAGACAGGGACACTGTGCTCTGTAACATGATGAGACTGGGACACTGTGCTCTGTAACATGATGAGACAGGGACACTGTGCTCTGTAACATGATGAGACTGGGACACTGTGCTCTGTAACATGATGAGATCAGGACACTGTGCTCTGTAACATGATGAGATCGGGACACTGTGCTCTGTAACATGATGAGATCTGGGACACTGTGCTCTGTAACATGATGAGACTGGGACACTGTGCTCTGTAACATGATGAGTCTGGGACACTGTGCTCTGTAACATGATGAGATCGGGACACTGTGCTCTGTAACATGATGAGATCGGGACACTGTGCTCTGTAACATGATGAGATCGGGACACTGTGCTCTGTAACATGATGAGATCGGGACACTGTGCTCTGTAACATGATGAGACTGGGACACTGTGCTCTGTAACATGATGAGACTGGGACACTGTGCTCTGTAACATGATGAGATCGGGACACTGTGCTCTGTAACATGATGAGACTGGGACACTGTGCTCTGTAACATGATGAGACTGGGACACTGTGCTCTGTAACATGATGAGACTGGGACACTGTGCTCTGTAACATGATGAGATGGGACACTGTGCTCTGTAACATGATGAGACTGGGACACTGTGCTCTGTAACATGATGAGACTGGGACACTGTGCTCTGTAACATGATGAGACTGGGACACTGTGCTCTGTAACATGACGAGATAGGGACACTGTGCTCTGTAACATGATGAGATCGGGACACTGTGCTCTGTAACATGATGAGACTGGGACACTGTGCTCTGTAACATGATGAGACTGGGACACTGTGCTCTGTAACATGATGAGACTGGGACACTGTGCTCTGTAACATGATGAGACGGGACACTGTGCTCTGTAACATGATGAGATGGGACACTGTGCTCTGTAACATGATGAGATCGGGACACTGTGCTCTGTAACATGATGAGACAGGGACACTGTGCTCTGTAACATGATGAGACAGGGACACTGTGCTCTGTAACATGATGAGATCGGGACACTGTGCTCTGTAACATGATGAGACCTGGACACTGTGCTCTGTAACATGATGAGACCAGGACACTGTGCTCTGTAACATGATGAGACTGGGACACTGTGCTCTGTAACATGATGAGACTGGGACACTGTGCTCTGTAACATGATGAGACTGGGACACTGTGCTCTGTAACATGATGAGACTGGGACACTGTGCTCTGTAACATGATGAGATCGGGACACTGTGCTCTGTAACATGATGAGATCGGGACACTGTGCTCTGTAACATGATGAGATCGGGACACTGTGCTCTGTAACATGATGAGACGGGACACTGTGCTCTGTAACATGATGAGACTGGGACACTGTGCTCTGTAACATGATGAGACTGGGGCACTGTGCTCTGTAACATGATGAGACTGGGACACTGTGCTCTGTAACATGATGAGACTGGGACACTGTGCTCTGTAACATGATGAGACTGGGACACTGTGCTCTGTAACATGATGAGACTGGGACACTGTGCTCTGTAACATGATGAGACTGGGACACTGTGCTCTGTAACATGATGAGACTGGGACACTGTGCTCTGTAACATGATGAGATGGGGACACTGTGCTCTGTAACATGATGAGATCGGGACACTGTGCTCTGTAACATGATGAGACTGGGACACTGTGCTCTGTAACATGATGAGACGGGACACTGTGCTCTGTAACATGATGAGACGGGACACTGTGCTCTGTAACATGATGAGATCGGGACACTGTGCTCTGTAACATGATGAGATGGGACACTGTGCTCTGTAACATGATGAGACTGGGACACTGTGCTCTGTAACATGATGAGATGGGACACTGTGCTCTGTAACATGATGAGACTGGGACACTGTGCTCTGTAACATGATGAGACTGGGACACTGTGCTCTGTAACATGATGAGACCGGGACACTGTGCTCTGTAACATGATGAGACTGGGACACTGTGCTCTGTAACATGATGAGACTGGGACACTGTGCTCTGTAACATGATGAGACTGGGACACTGTGCTCTGTAACATGATGAGACTGGGACACTGTGCTCTGTAACATGATGAGACGGGACACTGTGCTCTGTAACATGATGAGACTGGGACACTGTGCTCTGTAACATGATGAGACTGGGACACTGTGCTCTGTAACATGATGAGACAGGGACACTGTGCTCTGTAACATGATGAGACTGGGACACTGTGCTCTGTAACATGATGAGACTGGGACACTGTGCTCTGTAACATGATGAGACTGGGACACTGTGCTCTGTAACATGATGAGACTGGACACTGTGCTCTGTAACATGATGAGACAGGGACACTGTGCTCTGTAACATGATGAGACTGGGACACTGTGCTCTGTAACATGATGAGACTGGGACACTGTGCTCTGTAACATGATGAGACTGGGACACTGTGCTCTGTAACATGATGAGACTGGGACACTGTGCTCTGTAACATGATGAGACTGGGACACTGTGCTCTGTAACATGATGAGACAGGGGACACTGTGCTCTGTAACATGATGAGACTGGGACACTGTGCTCTGTAACATGATGAGATCGGGACACTGTGCTCTGTAACATGATGAGACGGGACACTGTGCTCTGTACATGATGAGACGGGACACTGTGCTCTGTAACATGATTGAGATCGGGACACTGTGCTCTGTAACATGATGAGACTGGGACACTGTGCTCTGCAACATGATGAGACAGGGACACTGTGCTCTGTAACATGATGAGATCGGGACACTGTGCTCTGTAACATGATGAGATCAGGACACTGTGCTCTGTAACATGATGAGATCGGGACACTGTGCTCTGTAACATGATGAGACCCGGGACCCTGTGCTCTGCACATGAGACGGACACTGTGCTCTGTAACATGATGAGATCGGGACACTGTGCTCTGTAACATGATGAGACTGGGACACTGTGCTCTGTAACATGATGAGACTGGGACACTGTGCTCTGTAACATGATGAGATCGGGACACTGTGCTCTGTAACATGATGAGATCGGGACACTGTGCTCTGTAACATGATGAGATCGGGACACTGTGCTCTGTAACATGATGAGACTGGGACACTGTGCTCTGTAACATGATGAGACTGGGACACTGTGCTCTGTAACATGATGAGACTGGGACACTGTGCTCTGTAACATGATGTGACTGGGACACTGTGCTCTGTAACATGATGAGACCAGGACACTGTGCTCTGTAACATGATGAGACTGGGACACTGTGCTCTGTAACATGATGAGATCGGGACACTGTGCTCTGTAACATGATGAGACTGGGACACTGTGCTCTGTAACATGATGAGACCGGGACACTGTGCTCTGTAACATGATGAGACTGGGGCCACTGTGCTCTGTAACATGATGAGACTGGGACACTGTGCTCTGTAACATGATGAGACCGGGACACTGTGCTCTGTAACATGATGAGATCGGGACACTGTGCTCTGTAACATGATGAGATCGGGACACTGTGCTCTGTAACATGATGAGATCGGGACACTGTGCTCTGTAACATGATGAGACTGGGACACTGTGCTCTGTAACATGATGAGACTGGGACACTGTGCTCTGTAACATGATGAGACTGGGACACTGTGCTCTGTAACATGATGAGACTGGGACACTGTGCTCTGTAACATGATGAGACTGGGACACTGTGCTCTGTAACATGATGAGACTGGGACACTGTGCTCTGTAACATGATGAGACTGGGACACTGTGCTCTGTAACATGATGAGATCGGGACACTGTGCTCTGTAACATGATGAGACTGGGACACTGTGCTCTGTAACATGATGAGACTGGGACACTGTGCTCTGTAACATGATGAGACTGGGACACTGTGCTCTGTACATGATGAGACAGGGACACTGTGCTCTGTAACATGATGAGACTGGGGCCACTGTGCTCTGTAACATGATGAGACTGGGACACTGTGCTCTGTAACATGATGAGACTGGGACACTGTGCTCTGTAACATGATGAGACTGGGACACTGTGCTCTGTAACATGATGAGACTGGGACACTGTGCTCTGTAACATGATGAGACTGGGACACTGTGCTCTGTAACATGATGAGATCGGGGCACTGTGCTCTGTAACATGATGAGACAGGGACACTGTGCTCTGTAACATGATGAGACTGGGACACTGTGCTCTGTAACATGATGAGACGGGGACACTGTGCTCTGTAACATGATGAGACGGGACACTGTGCTCTGTAACATGATGAGACTGGGACACTGTGCTCTGTAACATGATGAGATCGGGCACTGTGCTCTGTAACATGATGAGACTGGACACTGTGCTCTGTAACATGACGAGATCGGGGCACTGTGCTCTGTAACATGATGAGATCAGGAAACTGTGCTCTGTAACATGATGAGACTGGGACACTGTGCTCTGTAACATGATGAGATCGGGACACTGTGCTCTGTAACATGATGAGATCGGGACACTGTGCTCTGTAACATGATGAGACGGGACACTGTGCTCTGTAACATGATGAGATCGGGGACACTGTGCTCTGTAACTTGATGAGACAGGGACACTGTGCTCTGTAACATGATGAGACTGGGGCACTGTGCTCTGTAACATGATGAGACTGGGACACTGTGCTCTGTAACATGATGAGACTGGGACACTGGCTCTGTAACATGATGAGATCGGACACTTGTGCTCTGTAACATGATGAGATCGGGACACTGTGCTCTGTAACATGATGAGATCGGGACACTGTGCTCTGTAACATGATGAGATCTGGGACACTGTGCTCTGTAACATGCATGAGACTGGGACACTGTGCTCTGTAACATGATGAGATCGGGGAGCACTGTGCTCTGTAACATGATGAGATCGGGACACTGTGCTCTGTAACATGATAGACGGGGACACTGTGCTCTGTAACATGATGAGACTGGGACACTGTGCTCTGTAACATGATGAGATCGGGACACTGTGCTCTGTAACATGATGAGATCGGGACACTGTGCTCTGTAACATGATGAGATCGGGACACTGTGCTCTGTAACATGATGAGATCGGGACACTGTGCTCTGTAACATGATGAGATCAGGACACTGTGCTCTGTAACATGATGAGACTGGGACACTGTGCTCTGTAACATGATGAGATCAGGACACTGTGCTCTGTAACATGATGAGATCGGGACACTGTGCTCTGTAACATGATGAGATCGGGACACTGTGCTCTGTAACATGATGAGATCGGGACACTGTGCTCTGTAACATGATGAGATCGGGACACTGTGCTCTGTAACATGATGAGACTCGGGACACTGTGCTCTGTAACATGATGAGACTGGGACACTGTGCTCTGTAACATGATGAGATGGGACACTGTGCTCTGTAACATGATGAGATCGGACACTGTGCTCTGTAACATGATGAGATCGGGACACTGTGCTCTGTAACTTGATGAGACTGGGACACTGTGCTCTGTAACATGATGAGACTGGGACACTGTGCTCTGTAACATGTGAGGATGGGACACTGTGCTCTGTAAAATGATGAGACTGGGACACTGTGCTCTGTAACATGATGAGATGGGACACTGTGCTCTGTAACATGATGAGACTGGGACACTGTGCTCTGTAACATGATGTGACTGGGACACTGTGCTCTGTAACATGATGAGATCGGGACACTGTGCTCTGTAACATGATGAGACTGGGACACTGTGCTCTGTAACATGATGAGACCGGGGCACTGTGCTCTGTAACATGATGAGACTGGGACACTGTGCTCTGTAACATGATGAGACTGGGACACTGTGCTCTGTAACATGATGAGACCGGGGCACTGTGCTCTGTAACATGATGATATCGGGAAACTGTGCTCTGTAACATGATGAGA